>JAAONU010000005.1:15249920-15849920 GCA_012932295.1 Cyclina sinensis
TGATAAAACAACGTAACTGTCAACCCAAAGTTGTTTTGTTATAAAACGTTTCTGCAATGTATTATTCTCATTTAGCATTACATTTAATGAACACGAGTAAATATCAGTATGCAATAACTCCAGAGTGATTACAACTATCAGGCTTTTTGTCAAACTTCGTCGAGATATTATGACCAATATCTTAGCTATAAAACAATCAGTCCAAATAAGGTAACAACTCTAAGACTTCAAAAATATTGGCGTTTAAAAGCCTCAACATTTTATTTCAGGATATTTAAAGATGAAACGGGACATTCCACCATCAAATATAAAACTTCATCTACAGAAGAAATATGGCATCCTCAGCCTAACGAAGCCGCCCTTGAAATTTTTAAAATGGATGAAAGTGGAGAGCAGAAAGTTCCAGTCGGCATTCCAGACCCAGTAAATCCTGTTATGGACGAAGGCTACATGAAAGAACTAAAAAGGTACAAAAACAACAACGCTACAGAGAAACATATAACAAGAATAGCTTTTAAGAATTTTAAGAAGACCCGTTCAAATCGTGAAATCAACACACGTGTTTTGAATACACTTAACATAGTTAAATATAATACAGTGGGCGGAACAATTATACATATTTAATTTAATTGGAATTTAATACACAATTTTACAACACAGGTAAACTTAAAAATCGAAATATTTCGTAAGTAATATTATGCATCCCACAAAAGGTCATTTTGTGTCGTTGAAAATGTCATTGTCGCAACATCTCAGTTAAACAGTTGCTTTAGGAATAAATATGCAAGCGAGGTATAGACACCAAGTTATCAATTGTATTTCGCTTATTAGCAAACTAAAAAATATAAATACAATAAACATAAAATGATCTAGGAACGTTACTTTCAATGTATGATTTTGGGAATTGAACTCGTACGTTATTTTTAAGTCAGGTACACCCTATACAGCTACAGCAAGTGCAGTAAAAATACAATTTAACTGCAAATTTATTTTCAATATCCATTATGTACATGTACAGATCATTATACCCCCGCTTCAAAGAAGATGGGGTATACTGTTTTACCCTTGTCAGTCCGTTCTTCCGTTCGTTCGTTCGTTCTTCCTTCCATCCATCACAAAATTTCCGTCGCTGTTTTCTCAGCAACTATAACATGCAGCAGCCTGATATTTTGCATATTGCTTTATCTTATAGTCCCATATGGTGTAAAGCGATATCATGCTCCTTGTTCATCTACTTCCTGTTTACCGAATATTTTTAGATTTTTTACTATATAGGTGCATTACATCAACCAAAGGGCATCTTTATTTTCCGTCGCAGTTTTCTAAGCAACTATAACATGCAGCAGCCTGATAATTTGCATATTGCATTATCCTTAAGTCTCATATGGTGTAAAGAGAGTTTATGCTACTTACTCATTTACTTCCTGTTTACCGAATACTTAGATTTTTTAAGGTTTTCTATGCAACTATATCATGCAGCAGTCTGATATTTTATATATTTATATTTTATATATAGGTAAATTTTGACACTCTTTATACATATGAAAAAATACGAATTACATTTTGAAATAGATGAAAAGGGAACTTTGAAAGCCATCGAACACGACAAATATGAAAATATTGCAAGCTCGGTTTGATTGAGCCTGTTCATGAACAGTAATGGAAATGCATATTACCGCCCACGCCGCCTAGCCCCGGGTTGAGCGCAACTCAATATTCACACCAATAAACAGTACAATTTTGACCATCCCAAACGATGGTGTGCATAAGGCGGTGGTTGAAAGTCAGATTTCTCAAAGCGGGGAGTATCACTAGTGAGCATTAGCTCACAGATTTACCTTGTTATATAATTTTATGTACATTATGTATTAACAAATAATGTAGTGTACATTGACCTCAAGATAATAATAATGGTTATGTAAAATTTTTGCGATTTTTTGTGAATTTGTCAGTTTCAACCGGTAGCATTCGTTACCTATGAAAACCCTTCTAGATTATTCAAATATGTTGTTTCTCAAAGAAATTGTGAAGAAATTTGCTATTTTTGTATTGAATTTGTAAATAAAATATTGACATAAACTTGATGATATATGAAGAGAAGCAGAATTATTCAATGTATATGTTTTTTCCTAGTGATACAATTTACATAGGGTTTTGGTAGTATTCAATATGTAACCGTTGAAAAAGAAAGTGATTTAAGTAATACCGTTTTGATTGTTACATACTGAAGCAAAGTGAACTTTTTAAGAATGCATTGCGTTTCTATGTGAGATGATGTGTTTCTTGTCTAATAACGTGAAATTTTATTATATTTTTGCTTAGATCGATGCAGAAGGATTTTAAGTTGGCACAGTTCACTATCGAGAGAAAAGAGTGGTGGGAGAACCTCTTTGACTGCCCTGTCAAACAGACAGAAGAAGCATGGCCCATATTTAATCAGACGCAAAGATTGCCTTCAAGGTCTTCCTTAACGTCTGAAGAATTGGCGGTCGTGCAGAAATACTTAGACAGACGACAACATTTCAAAGAGGTATTTGATGACACTTACTCTTACATTTAATATAATCTATTTTCGATTAGCTTTATACTGCATCTGTCATTAAAGCAGAATTGATTGTTATTGTAAAGTATTCGATCTATCAGAAGATTGATGTATCAGTTGTTAAAATAAAGCAATACACCGCTTCTATTTTAAGGTTTGTACTAAAACCCAGCAAGATAGGAGAATTTACAAGGCTGGTGCATTTCTGCTTTTTAAAGACGAGGATCGACAGGTCCATGTTGGAAAAGTCATTAGCTCATCAGAGTCAAAGGACAAAGTTGACATCATCGTGTATATCGATAGGACAAATCGCTTAATACCAACAGACATTAGAAAAACGGTTGACGTATCACTGTGCGTTCCTGGTAGTTTTTGCCTAACACCAGCAGGGAATTTGCCAGCTACGATCCGTCAGAAAATGCAAAGTATTTAAAGACATTTTGAAATTGAGGCGTTCACGATCCTTTTAAAGACGCACGAGTTGTTTATATTTGAAGGACCACACGCTTATAAACAAATACAACAGCAACATAATTGTTTTAATGGTTTGAAAAAATGTTTCAATTGAATGGACTTATCTTACACAATAATTATAACACTTTATATTTTGTTATGATACTGATGTCTGTTGGCATAAAGAGATAAATGATTTATTAGATTTCAAATCTGTCTCAGTTCCAGGGTGGCTACCCACGTGACTTTTAGAATGTCGTGCACACAAATATCGGAAAACAATCACTCGCTTCATGTAGGGTTTTTGCTTATTTCTCAGTAATTTAAGGACCGATTTTGATCAAAAAAAGAGCATTGTACCCTTGTTAAAGACATTTAACTTCCAATATCAGTCGACTGTCGTATTCTCTTACAATTAATGACATTAGATGTAAAGACTTAACAGGTGTACGGTGCTCCTTTTCTAATCAAAATCGGTCCAGAAAGTTACTGAGAAATAAGCAGTTACTGAGAAATTTGCAATAGGCGTACCTAAAGCGAGCTATCATTCTGATAAAAATGTGTGCACGACATTCTAAAAGTCACGTGGTATAGTCACCCTGAGTTCTGCAGTGTAACCATTTTGTGGTTTCTATAAACTACTCAACGTTTGCTAAGCACCACGAATATGTTTGTACATATATATAGTTTTATATATATATTCATTTTATTAGTTATATTTATGTTAATGCACCTGATAAGTGACCTATAAACCAATGTGTTTGTTTCAGGGTTTATTAAGAATTTGAATGGGTTAATATTAAAGATGTGTATGTGCTGTCATCGGTAAAAAAATATCGAAATCTCTGTTACGGCAAAATACAGTTTAATAAAACTGCAAAAATAATAGTTATTAATGTATCTTCAATTAAGGAAAGTTCGAACAGTAAAGAAAAATAGCTAGACCTTACTATTCCCTGAATAACATGCACAATTTTATTGAACGGCAATTTGCCTAAAGAGAGACTTTGATAATTTTCTTTATTTATCGATGAACGTGCAGTGATGATTGAAGACGGCCATTAACAGAAGTATTGTTCATAAGTCATATTGTTTATTACCAACATTAAGTTGCTTGTATGAAGAGTAACACGAGAGATAAATATACACGGTTGAATTTTATTGTTTGTTTTTTTTTTTTTGTTGTTTTTCTAGCGTGATACATTTCAGGGTTCAATTGGATAAATTCTAACTACAATATGATTTAAAATTAATACTAACACAGATCTGCTTTTTTTGCAAATTGTAAAAAAAGTTTAAAGTAACATGTCTTCCATTACCCTTTTCCTATTTCGAAAATCAAAATGAATATAATATGAAAACTTGTACTTATAAATTAACAACGATTGTGTAAATCTTTCGGTGAAATAACCATCACTATTTATTTAAATTGCAAAATGTAATAACTTTATTTTGGTTATGTTTTTTAACTATAGAAATGCTAATATATGCTCAGGGGATAAAGAAACGCTCGGTAAACCTTGCAGATAATTCTAGTTTTGCCGTTTCACGCTTTCCTTGGGAGACCTCGTTACATTGTTACGCAATTCCAATATGAGACATTTGATACGTAACAACAGGCACTGTAACATAGAGAATTCATTGGCAGATTTAAATTATTTCCGATCGACGCACTCTCAAGCTATTGCAAATAATGTCACCCTGCGTTTCTTTATCCTGTGGGCATTTGATCTGTATATATTCGCATGGACATGACAAGTAAAGAATGTATAGATTTTATATCCGAATGGAGATGACTAGTGTTAATTTAACATGTTTTAAACAATACTTCACTGTTATAATTACATACGGGTTACTGCTTAAATATTAGCTTAGTATGTTTATGTTTTAATTTCTGGAAAAGTTTACAATATTATTTAATCATCTTGATTGTGAATTTGAATCTAGATTATCTGTGTTGCGAATTTTATGTTTATATTGAAGAGTATGTTAGTAAAATAATTATTTGACAGGTACTGAATAAAATGTTGTAAATAAAATTACACATAAAATTTTACTAGGATTGTGTTTACACACAAATTATTTTTGTTTTGTTGTTGGGGACTTGGTTTGATTTTGATATGAATTAATTACTAATATGATCCAGATTTTAATAGCAAAAATATAATTTATATAATATCTTTTTTAATTCATGGTTATCAGCAAAACACATTGTTCACAGTATATTTGTAAAGGCTTAAAACCGGTAAAATTAATAATGGTTTCTATAAATGCCATATTAAGTTATTTTTTTCAAGATTAATTCACTTAGTCTTTTAGCTTTTTTGACAAATATGATGACGGGAAATATGCATCACTTTGATGTTTATTCTTCATCATTAATAACTAATAATCACCATGATAAAATTTTATAAAGGTTCGTTTATTTCTGAAATCAGAATAATAATACATTAAAGATTAAACACCTTAACAGATATTGTTAAAATCATTGATATCCAGCCGATGTCCATTGAATATCTTTGCCAACTGACGATTCTCATAATTATAATCGTTAACAAATATTTGTTATGTTCTGAAATCTAACTGACGGTAGATTCAGTAACAGCGAACAGAGATGTTAACAAATTATTGTTAAAAATTCGACAAATTTTCTCTCCACATCTCTATCAAGTGCAGAGAATAGTATACGCTTTAACAAAGATTTGTTAAACTCTGACTGACGGTGGATTCAGTAACAGCGAACAGAGATGTTAACAAATTATTGTTAACAATTCAACCAATTTTCTTTCCACATCTCTGTCAAGTGCAGAGAATAGTATAAGCTTTAACAAAGATTTGTTAAACTCTAACTGACGGTAGATTCAGTAATAGCGAACAGAGATGTTAACAAATTATTGTTAACAATTCGGCCTATTTTCTTTCTGCATCCCTGTCAACGAGAATAGTATAAGCTTTAACAAAGATTTGTTAAACTCTGACTGACGGTAGATTCAGTAACGGCGAACAGAGATGTTATTTAATTATTGTTAACAATTCGGCCTATTTTCTTTCTGCATCTCTGTCAACGAGAATAGTATAAGCTTTAACAAAGATTTGTAAACTCCTCTGACTGACGGTAGATTCAGTAACAGCGAACAGAGATGTTAACAAATGATTGTTAACAATTCGGCCGATTTTCTTTCCACATCTCTGGTAAGTGACGAGAATAGTTTAACAAAGATTTGTTAAACTTAAATGTCCAAGTGATGATAGGCAAAAGCGATCTTAACATATAATTGTTAAAAAGAATTGATATTATACCACAACAATTTGGTTTATGTTTAACAAAGTATTTGTTAAGACATAGTGTATGCAGTTATATAGTACAAGCTTTAACAAATACTTGTTAAAGACACTATTTCTTGAAACTTTGTTGAAATAAAAAAAAATCTGAAAAAGTTGTAGAAACTTACAACTTGATCACATGGAAATGATCAAACACAATTGGAAGCTGTTCATTCCGTTCCGATACTGTTCCCAAGGGGAATTTTATGAAATGTCCTTGAACATATGTAAAAACTTTGTTTAAAAATAAACCAGAAAAAGTTATATCCAGTTTTCACCACTCAGAGATTGTGACAGTTTTGAAACATTGTGACCTAATTAACAAATTACCAATGAGATCATTTACAAAACGGTGTTCGTTTAGAGAAACTTTTTCTCCAGATTCATGGAAATTAGGGCTTAAATCATGAATTCCTTAGTTAATGCCATATTTCCTGAAGGGATTTGAAGTTTCACAAAATTTTACATAATGTCACTCTGCGTTATGGTAGAATCTCCGAAAATTACCTTGTTCACCTATTCAAATAAAAATGCATTGATCAATACAGTCTCTCTTGAAACATCCTGTTATTATTATTTTTATTATAAGCATGATCAAATATTTAATATAAGGTTTAAAACTTAGCATTATTCAGTGCTATAGTTTTATTTGTATTGCATGATTATATACATTTAAATGTAACTAATTGTTTTCTTTTCAACTTAATAACGAAAATTTATATTACTATCAATTCACTATTTCATTATCATTATGTACTCATTTAAAACACAATAGTTTACATGAAACGTATCTTACTTTAGAATCAGCCGCATGTTCCATTAAGAGTAAAGTAATGAATAACATCACGAAATACTTGAGGTAAACACTATTCTTATCACTACATGATGGTTTTCATATTGTCTTTGTCTTTTATCTGTGTGTGCAAAACTTGACAACAAAGTAATCCCTTAAGACAATGGTTTTTTATGCAACTTTATTTACAGAGGAGTTATGGGCCTTAGTATACCGTCCCTTAACAGGGTAAGAGTAAACTGTGCGTTTCGAACGCCTAGTTCGGAGGATTTGATTCAGACTTCCACAGATGAATTGCCTAGACATGCAGATAGTCGTAACAGTACAACTTCTTGTTGCTCTAGTTTTGCTAGAATAATTGGCCTTTTGTTTTTTTTTCTTCTATATGAGGTTGTGATAAACATTTTATTTGTCCAGGTCGCTAGGCATCTTTTGGAGGACATTTTTCAGATTTACTGAGGTGAACAACGTTCTACACGTGTAGATAGTCAAACAAGACGGAATTAACCTTGGAAACAAATAAAGCTGCAGATGGTTTATAGGTTTTTACTTTAATTTACGTTTAGCAAAATGGCAATGCATGCTTGAAAATATTACCGGTTTCAATCAATAGTAAACAAGGATCTTCTTGAATATATTTACAATCTAAACATGCTACCGGAAATTGCATTCTAAAGAAACAGCCAATTGTATATTGTTTATCCAACGTTCATATAATTCGTCTCTATTTACAGTACACCTCCTCTATTCAGAACGGTCCTGCTTACTTCAGGGAGTGGTCTTAGTTGTGGGGTATTCGTAATGGTGGAGTTCTTTTCTGTGCCGAGGCCAGTTCATCTTACAATACGTCTAGGGAATCTATAATATATTTTTTAAACATGACACTGCTTAAAATAACACTAAATGCTAAAAACTCAAGTATTTCTAATTTACATTTTTTTCAACCTAAAACCTAAAACCCCATACAGTTGTGTCTTTCGTGTTCTAGAATTGCCAAAGAAATAAAACTTCCTGCTTAAAGAATAATTTTCGAAAAAAAAAGTACTTAAAACCGTTATAATATTTGTATTTGTGGAATTGTGTTGAACAACAAGTAAAATTTTAACCAGTACTCTTTTATTCAAACGCTGCCAATTAAATTCCAAATGTTTAGAATGACAATATTATAACCTTAAAATCAGAGACATTAAGAAGTTAAGACGCCACCAAGAAGCAACACACCGTGATTGAGACTGTGCGACATATCATCCAATTATCACGAATGACAGTGTCTGAAATACTAGAGTCCACAGCTATTATAATGCACGACAAAAAAAGATCAGTTCTTTACACTGTCGTTAAAAATACCGGTGTGCATTTATTTTAGAGTAGCCGTTAAGCGGGTGCTGCTGTATTGTGTTTAGCATATCTTCAGCATACTGCCGAGCCTATATATACTTCATACAATTGTGTTAGGACAATTATTTCAAAGCTTTGCCAGACAAGTGTTTTGCAGGTAAGTTCAGTTTTCAAATTCAGAAATATCAATCTTGGTTAATGTTTAAGATCCCAACTTTATCTAAAACAAGGTAACAAGATAACTCTCAAAAAAGCTTAAATGTAGATCTATTTGTCAAAAATTAAAACTTTAGATTGTTTGTAGTAAACATTGATGTAATGTTTTACCATTCAAACTCCGAGCCATCAGAAGTAAACTGCTTCTTTTTGCTAGAGCTTAATTACCTAGATTCATAGCGTCATTAGGAACCGGGATACTTTTATAAAAAAATTTTGACATGGTCTTAAAACATACTTCAAAACCAAATTCCACGCATATTTCTTTCTCGTATGGACGTTGTTTATAAAAACACATTTTTTTCTTTCATTGGTTTTAAATACTTTTTGACCAAACAAAACAATCTTAATATCTTTTCTTTGTTAAGTAATCACACTTGTGAAATGTTTCTGAACTTATTTCTAAAAATGATCAATGTATTTTTAAATAATTGTCATATTTTAAAATTCTAAACGGGTCTTGTACTTTGCAAGAATGTTAAATGATATGAATGCTACACAAATTCCATTTATTTTATGCCTACCAATGAAATGTAGGGAAATATCAGTGAGATAAAAGTGATAATCCACTGTTTTGAATCAGTGAAATTACCATTTTGATAATCCACTGTTTGTGCCGGAACTACTTTTCCCCACCACGTAAATACAAGAGAATCCGCTGTATTTCAGACAGTGACAGCGAGTGAAATTTATTTACCTTGTTAAATCCAGTTATAATATTGAATTCCTGAGCCTAACTAGTTGTGAACAATGATGAAATTCGCCATAAATTATTTAAAATGTCTGATTTGTTTACATAACTCACATGGACAATATCCAATATGGCCGACTTTCAATTCAATTGATTGAATATTACTCGGTATTAATCCGCTTTTATAATTAAAGTATGTATGGCTATAATTCAATAAATATTGATAAGCTGTGTAGAGAAAAATAAATGTTATTTGATGAAAGTGTATTCAGTTTATTTCAGCAGAAGTAAAGTTATCATATGTATTGGAGATTGTCTGCACTTTTTTTTGTGCGGAGTAACCAAAGTACGCATTAACTGATTTGGGGCTCACTATGGGGAATTTATTGAAGGCCCTGAGTAATGTCATAAAATACCCATTTTTGACGTGTTGGCATAAAATAAAAGAAAATTTGTTTGTTTTTTAGTGGAAGATGGGAATTTATGGGAAATAAATTCTCATCTTCCACAAAAACAAACAAATATCCTAAATTATTTAAAATGTCTGATTTGTTTACATAACTCACATGGACAATATCCAATATGCCCGACTTTCAATTCAATTGATTGAATATTACTCGGTATTAATCCGCTTTTATAATTAAAGTATGTATGGCTATAATTCAATAAATATTGATAAGCTGTGTAGAGAAAAATAAATGTTATTTGATGAAAGTGTATTCAGTTTATTTCAGCAGAAGTAAAGTTATCATATGTATTGGAGATTGTCTGCACTTTTTTTTGTGCGGAGTAACCAAAGTACGCATTAACTGATTTGGGGCTCACTATGGGGAATTTATTGAAGGCCCTGAGTAATGTCATAAAATACCCATTTTTGACGTGTTGGCATAAAATAAAAGAAAATTTGTTTGTTTTTTAGTGGAAGATGGGAATTTATGGGAAATAAATTCTCATCTTCCACAAAAACAAACAAATATCCTAAATTATTTAAAATGTCTGATTTGTTTACATAACTCACATGGACAATATCCAATATGCCCGACTTTCAATTCAATTGATTGAATATTACTCGGTATTAATCCGCTTTTATAATTAAAGTATGTATGGCTATAATTCAATAAATATTGATAAGCTGTGTAGAGAAAAATAAATGTTATTTGATGAAAGTGTATTCAGTTTATTTCAGCAGAAGTAAAGTTATCATATGTATTGGAGATTGTCTGCACTTTTTTTGTGCGGAGTAACCAAAGTACGCATTAACTGATTTGGGGCTCACTATGGGGAATTTATTGAAGGCCCTGAGTAATGTCATAAAATACCTATTTTTGACGTGTTGGCATAAAATAAAAAGAAAATTTGTTTGTTTTTTAGTGGAAGATGGGAATTTATGGGAAATAAATTCTCATCTTCCACAGAAACAAACAAATATCCTCTATATATCTACTTTGCTTCAAGCCGACTATTTTGCGTAGCTGAAAATATAGAACTAGATTATTTAACATTTTTAACGGGGGTTTCCAATGACGATCCTAAAGACTACGGGGTGGCGTGTAAACAAATGACCAAGATGGAATTTAAGACTGATAAATCAATTATGCCGGAGTGCATATTATGTCTTCAGTAATTGTGCTGTCACATTTCTTTGCATGTATTTCACGTCTTCTAGACGATTAAGATCGTATTTTTCAGAGATATTTAAATTAAAAAGTAAACAAAAAAATTACATATAAAGCTTCAACATCTGGCTAGTATAAAAAGAGTGAAAGATACCTCTGACATCATGCATAATATCAGGACTTCTAAAATCATTGAAGGATTCAACCTCTGACATCATGCATAATATCAGGACTTCTAAAATCATTGAAGGATTCAACCTCTGACATCATGCAAAATATCAGGACTTCTAAAATCGTTGAAGGATTCAACATCTGACATCATGCAAAATATCAGGACTTCTAAAATCATTGAAGGATTCAACATCTGACATCATGCAAAATATCAGGACTTCTAAAATCATTGAAGGATTCAACCTCTGTCATCATGCAAAATATCAGGACTTCTAAAATCATTGAAGGATTCAACCTCTGACATCATGCAAAATATCAGGACTTCTAAAATTATTGAAGGATTCAACCTCTGACATCATGCAAAATATCAGGACTTCTAAAATCATTGAAGGATTCAACCTCTGACATCATGCAAAATATCAGGACTTCTAAAATCATTGAAGGATTCAACATCTGACATCATGTAAAATATCAGGACTTCTAAAATTATTGAAGGATTCAACCTTTGTCATCATGCAAAATATCAGGACTTCTAAAATCATTGAAGGATTCAACCTCTGACATCATGCAAAATATCAGGACTTCTAAAATCATTGAAGGATTCAACCTCTGACATCATGCAAAATATCAGGACTTCTAAAGTCATTGAAGGATTCAACCTCTGATATCACGCAAAATATCAGGATTTCTAAAAACATTGAGGGATTCAACCTCTGACATCATGCAAAATATCAGGACTTCTAAAATCAATAAAGGATTCAACTAGGAAATCTTGTTGAAATGGACTCAAGGACTCAAAGAATAAATGAGGAAAGTTAAAGAAAGCGAAGACCTGGAAACAAAATAAATATTGAAACAAATACAGTATCTGAACAACAGACATTCGCTCCATAGGCCAACTCACATTTTGTGGGTTATTGTTTATAGTCAAAGGTTGCATCTGAGATGTCACTGACTTGTTTAAAATTCGCAGAAATAATATTCTAGGGAATTTTGTCCCCTAATTTTATATTAACCAAATGCTTTTAAAAACGCATCAACTTTTTTCGAAAATCTTATGTTATTTTCTTTGAAAATCAAAATTTGTTAAATGTTGAATGAATATTTAACTGTTTTTTTACTAAAAGGTAACATTCAATATATGAATGGTCAGTGGACGTCACACGATATATAAATCGATTTAAAGGGTTTAAAAAACATAATTAGAATGAGTGAAACATACATTGTCACATAATATAATTCAAATATAAACTTCAGTTTATGACAAAAACGTTTCTCATTCTATTAATCTTTAACAGAAACCCGAATAATTCCGGCTAACTCGTGTACATTGTCATCAACATGAACAAACTACTTCTCGTCTGTCTAATGGTGGCTTGCGTAACCATGGTTACTGTTCCGCAGGCTGCAGGTAAGATTGTCTTTCAAACTAATCATTTTGAGATTAAATATAATCGAAGTGCGTATAGACGGATATGCCTATACATGTATTGCAAAAGGAAACGCATCACGCATATATGTTATATCCTCATTTAAAAAGTTTTTTTGGGTGGAAGGATTGATCGCTAGATTTATAGCTGATCGAATGGCTTCATTAATGGCTTGCAAAGTGGTTGGATTAATAGCTTGCAGGCTAGCGCAATTGCTTAGTGGCGGCGTGACCGAGTGGTTAACTCGTCTGACTATTAGTCAAAAGATTGTTAGCCGCACGGGTTCAAACCCAGTCAGGAGCAAGCCGTGGGTTTCCTTGAGCAAGAAAATTTACACTCGTTAGTACTGATTAGTTCCTGGAACGGATTCGAGAGTGTGTCTATAAGCTTAACGCTTCTTACGCAATCGAACTAAAATAAATTTGGTGTAAACTATAGCACAATTGTTGGATATATAGAACTGAAATAAACGTCAACCTCTTACCTTGTCAAAAGTATTTTAAGAAATATTTTACGTATGCTTTACAAGGTATAAAATAAGATTTATTGTACTAGATTAAGTCATTAACATTTCTGTTTCTTTCGGACCAGACATCTAAACCGAGGGACTATGTTGTTATTACGAACAGAGCATTCAAAAAGACACGTGTGTGTCTGAAATGTGACTCTTCTTGTATCTTTGCAATATGCTTTACCTTAGAAGAACTATGCATTTGAACGTTAGTAATAATTATGTGGACTTTACAGTTCTAACGTTTAAATCCTTTGCATTTACATTTATTATGTGATATCTTTAAAATTGTAAAATTTGAAAATCATTGTCAGATCCAAGATGGAACTAAAATCAATCATGTTTTATTTAAAGTAACTCGTAATAAAAAAACTAAAACACATAAGGGTATTTGTCCATGCCCGACTCATTTCCTCTTTTTTATTGTTAACCCTGGTACTGGTGAGCATTAAATGACTTCAATTGTTGCATGTCATGTCATTCAATTTGTTTAATTTTATTTGTATGTACATTATCATGCACCTGCTCATTACTATTTTGTGTGCTGAGAAAAGTTTTATTTGCAAGAGACTAAAGCATGATGATTCAAAACAGAAAATTTCCAAGGGAACTAAAACTTACAATAGGTACTTGCACGCCTGTTTTTATCGTAAAAAATATGTATAGGTATATAGAAACATTTTATGCGATACAGAAATCATTTTTGCTGAATAATCAGTTAGAAATTTATACAAACGGTTTGGAAAAACACGATTGTCCTTGCTGTTTTTTTATATTTTTTTATTATTTTTTTCACTAATGACGCCAGGGTAGGAGGAAATAAGGATCAGGGAAGAGGGAGGGGCTTACTAATTAAACTTCAGTAACCCAGGAACTATTTTACTCTTTGTTAATTTGATTTTTTCTTTTTATCATATAACTTTACTCTTTACTATTTTCAGCTTGGTTTAACCCAGAGCCAAGCCCGCCCTGCACTTGCAGATATTCCTGTAAACCTGGAGAAAGAACAGTTAGCATGTGTTATGTGATGTTGAAATACATACCATGTTGCACTTAAATAGTGTAATTATATATGTGTTTTAACCTGACACTAATATAAAAGCCTGAAAAACACACGAATATGTCGATTTATCCTCTTTAAATTTTGACCATCGCAACTTATGATCATGAATGATAAAAGCATATTGCACACTTTGAGATATACATAATATTATGTTAAATTTTGTGGAAAAATGAGCAGTGATTTTGTTAGACATAAGTTCCCGAAGAATGATATCTACTAAAACTGACTCCTTTAACAGAATATCGTTAGAGTCTGCTTTCCTTGACAATATGTCATTAAAGGGGCTGTACTCCAGATTTGATATTTAAATATGTTTTACATAAATTAAATATCTAGATGCCGTGAGATTACAACAACATGATATTTTACTTCAAAAGTGATTATAAAAGTCAAAATAGAACAAAAAAAAATATATTCGCTTCAGCTTGATTTGAACTCTAGACCCTCATGTTAACAAAATTTTTCCAATGCTTTTTCTGTCACCACTATAACTACAACTGAAATAACAATTATTTACTTTAAATCTTATACGATATAGTTATACCGTCGTGTTACGGTATAGCACTATGAAAGGAAAAAAAATCAATTTATAATGTGATTATCTGACTTATTTTTTGTCAGTAAGTTAGTTTTTAAGCATTAGTCATAAATATGACAAGAAATGTATGATACAAGAAAACTTTCTTTTGTTGTCATCTGGAGCACAACCCCTTTAACACAGGGTCCACAATGTGGTAAAACATAAACAGCTTTAACATGATGTTAAAAAAAATTGGTTTGACATAATGTCGTTAAATAGAAGTTTTGTTTAATATGATGTCGTTAAAAACGAGCTCATTTGACTGTTTGACGTTAAACAAAAGTTCGTGTAACATGATGGCGGTTAACACGGGTTAATTTGACATGATGTCGTTAAAAACGTGTTTGTTAACGGGCGGTGTTAGTAAGGAACCAAACTTGTCTATCTTTTTTGTTAAATGCTTATTCCTGCAGGACAAGAGGCCAATTAAATGTCGTTTTCTAATGCAGGGCTCACCCGCGTCCCACCAGCATTATCTATTCCCTTCAGATGACACGTGAAATCGAGGTCCAACATATCAGTATTATACACTGAGCAGAGAGAACAACGGATGTCTCTGGAATGAGATATTGTCTGTATGTTGCACAATTCCACATAATCTGTAATTATCGCTGCATGGGTTGTCAGTCATCTGGGCAAACGGTACTGACAATAAATATACTCAAACATACAGATGTTATAACTGAAATGGAAAATCTGTTACAATGACCTATTTCAAATTTTACATTACCAGAAGCTTATAGACTTTTTCCGTCTCATACATGTACTTATATTGCATATCGCAAACATAAAACAACGTACTTTAAATAAGATTTTTAGTGTAACCCTTGAGTGCATTTTAGTGAAAGTGTGTCTCGTTGTCTGTGATAACAAAAGTAAATCTCTGCTGATCGAGTAATTTTTGTAGAACACAACAAGTGATCATGTAGCTGTCAATAAAGTAACAATAGGAAGAGAAAAAAAAATACATACCAAATATCTTACTATGCTTTTAGCCTACTGCTTTCAAACACTGCAATAATTGTAATTGTTATAAAGTTGGTAAATATAAAGGACACATAACTGTTTTCTAAGCTTTAATATAGGGTTAACGCACGTTTTTTCGTATTATAACATCTGCAGAATCCCCAGGGATGGTTGGTACCCGAGCCCGTAATGCTTTAACGCTATTCTAGCATAAAAATGATCTAGAAAAGACATGTTCACGAAAACATAGATAAATAAATAAATAATAGTAAACTCGCCTTTAGGTTGTTATGGATACGTGTTTTAAATATGCGTTTCAGGGCGACACCTGTTTTCAACTTGTCGAGCGGCCATCTTGAAACTTAAAAAGTGTCGATTAAAAAATATATGGAAGGATTTCATGTGGATTTACAATTGAACAGGGCGAACCATTGATTTTATCAATAATCATGAATTTTTCGTCTACGTTCCGACCTGCGAAGTTACATAAACTGCCGATTTGGGACAAAAAATACGGATCAGCGTCCATTATTTACAAATGCCCTGTAACGCGCATAATTTTGAAGGAAATGCTGAAAATGATAACGATACTCGATACTTTATATTGGCTATGAGGCGACAGATCTGGGCGAAGTGTAAAACCCGAAACCCGGAAAAAATATATCGATTTTCCGGAAATATGGAAAGGGCTGTACGTGCTGTAATACGTGTGCTAGAGTCATAAATTTGATATCTATATAAACAAGAGACCCTCAGCTATTACATATTTGTAAACAACTATATTTGCTTAAGGGAAATATAAGTTATAATGCTCCTGAAAAGAGCATTACCGCTGCCGTAAAATACAGCCGTACAAGAAAACCCGGAAATCAAGGAAAAAGCTATATTTTCCTAAATACGTGTGCTAGAATAAAAAAAATCTATATTCACTGGAGACTCAGCTTAAACATATATGTAATATCTACTTAAGAGGAATTTATATTATCATGCTCCTGAAAAAAGCATTACCGCAGAAAACCCTGTAATAATCGAAAAGGTCCTTAATGACTACGTGTGCTAAAGTAATAGATTTGGTATCTATATTAACTAGAGACTCTCAACCTTTACATATATGTAAATAATTATATTTGCATGAGAGGAATTTATGTTATGAAGTCCCCAAAAAATAGCATTACTGATGCCGCAAAATACGACCGTACGAGAAAACCCGGAAATTATGGGAAAAGGCTATTTTTTATAAGCAGTACCGTAATAATAAGTTTTTAGTTACATAATTTTGAGATTGCCTTTTGTTAATTTGAAAATTCATATTAATGGGTGTCTCTGGAATGGGATACTTTTTATATGTTGCACTAATCCCTTAGCATAAAAATAACTATTCTCTTCAGGGATGTCGGTCATATGGGCTCCTATATTATAAATAATACATACATACATAATTTATATTATTTACTAACATTACTAATTGCCTTTCGGATGAGACGTTAAACCGAGGTCCCATGCATCAGTGCTGTGCACTGAGGGTGCATAAGAACCAGGGGTGTCTCTGGAATGGGAAGCTTTCTGTATCTTGCACTACCTACAAATTAAATTAACTAATCTCTTCATGGGGTCATGGATCACATTGGCAACCGGTACCGACGATAAATCAGCTCAAATAGACAGATGTCTTTCTTACTTTTACTAGTAAATTTAACCATTACTGCTGTCTAATTATCGTGCATATTCTTAAATAATCTAAACTTATTTAAAATGATTTCCAGAAAATCGGTTTTTTCCGGGTCTTCCGTAGAATTGGATTAATTCTTTATCAAATTCAACTTACTTCACGTCATTAAATCAAGCTAAATTTCTTAAATTTTTCATATTGAAACGTAATTTAAACATATAATTATGGTATTTTCTTTGATCGATCTTTACTACATTTTTTACCAAGAGCATCTTAAATGATGTCCGGAAATTCAATGTTTCTGTCCGCGTTTTCCGAAGAATCGGGTTTTTTCTTTATAAATTTAAACATACTGAGCGTCATTTAATCAAGCTTATTTTTATAAATGTTTGATATTGAAAAGAAATTAAAGCATATATAGTATTTTCAGTCATTTATCTTTGTTATTTTTAAAATAAGAACGTCAAAAATGAATTCCGGAAAAAATAGATGTTTTTCCGGGTTGTCCAGGTTTTACACCTGCCCACAGATCTGGACTTCGTCACTCATAAGTGATAAACAAAGGAACCGTGCCCTAATTAAAATATACATCTACATTTTTACTGCTTCAAGATCGTTCAACGATCACATATATATGCGTTTTTCTCAAGGTTATAACTGTTTCAAACTCGTTTGTAATAATCAGCCAACTTCTACATTTATCTATCGTTAAGAAAACACCTCAGGATAATGTACAAATAAAGTTACATGAAAAGAATCTACATACTTTTCATGAGCGTGGTAATCTCTGCGGATTTTTTTTTTCATTCAAGAGTGCGAAATCGACATGTTTATAATCAAAATTGTTTGAATATATTCCCGATAATTTGCTGAAATGTAAAGAATTGCACAATATCAGGAATCTTTAATCTTTTCGTCAGCATTGACTTTTGGCAATAATACCAATACGTGCGGGAACTATTTTTCTGTTCTCTGAGAAGGGTGTAAAAATTAATGCGCCAGTCATTTTTATAGACGGACTTTTTGCGTATTTGATAACTAAGAGTGATAAAGGCTGAAACTGTGCTAATGTTATAGGGTTCCTTTATTCGAATCTATTCTTTGATTTATTTATATATATATATACGTCTTACCTCAGGTCCGTTTGCTAAGAACACCCTTTCCGATAATTCGATTAGTTAGTAACCAGTCTTTTCAATTCCATTTCCGTCCCGCTTACTTCAAAAATCAAAACAAAACATCGCCATTGTTTGCTTATGATAAACAGCCCAAACTATATGCTTGTATATTTATACTTGCACAGGTAAAATGATTTAATTTCTTTATAAAGATGTATTGATTGTATATTCAATTGATTTGTATTGGTCTTTAGGTGTAATTGTTTTATTTATCATTTTCTTTGCCCTTATGGTTTGTTTATGTTTATTACAGACAACTGTCGTTTTCACTGAGGAATAGATAATGGAACTGTTGATATTTGTCTGGTTGTCCATTATCCCCTAATACCCACGTCCATAATTGCTTAACCCGCTAATGTTGGGCGCCAATGTCGCGGGGTCAGAAAAATCATTTACCCAGGGCGGGACTCGAACCCGCGACCCCCGCTTGCAAGTCAGGTGCTCTACCAACTGAGCTACCCGGGCTGGTGATAGTACGTTAGTAACCATATCACCTATATCAGTCCTGTCTGCCCGCGACATTGTCGCCCAACGTGGTCTGTGACTGTTACATTGTTACGCATGTGCTTCCATTATAAGTCTCTATGTCTGTGAATTCGAGGACGAATTCTTATAGAGCAGGGGAGAATGTCACAGGACCAATATAGGTGATATGGTTACTAACGTACTACCACCAGCCCGGGTAGCTCAGTTGGTAGAGCACCTGACGACCCAAACAAATATAAATCATACAGGATACTTAAACACCGAGACCACTGTCGTACACTTCATTTATATCAAACGCTATAATAGTTCTATACTTGGTGGGCGGGCTTATTCGATCTTATCATAGGTTGATACAAGGTCAAATGTCAGTCTATAAAACAAGCAACTAATATTATATGTAAAGCTTGAGTGCGGAAAATCCTAAAAAACTAAAATGAAAAACAATGTTGTTTGATCTGAGAGAGAGAGAGAGAGAGAGAGAGAGAGAGAGAACAGTGTAACAACCTAACGTGATGTACACGGCATTTCCATATGTCAGACAAAATTTGGAAATTTGTCATGTGATTTAAGTTATTTAGTTCATACTACAGCAAAACATAATGTCTGGCATATTGTGATTTGCTGCTTTAAACTCGACGACTTTTGCCCATGACGATTGTATAACTTTCATTTCACAGGCTATTGTAAATTTTAAAAGAGCTTTGAAATGAACGTCCTTGAAAGTTTAAATGACTTTTAAACAAACACTTTATCTAAGCAAATATTTTAAGTGATGTACCTACTGCCAAAGAACCTCACATTGGCCATTTCAAAAATCACACCGTTGATAATGTCGAAGGACTTGTTGGTTATTTATTTTGCAAATATTGAAACGGTTATTCTTTTATACGCTTACGAACCTTAAAGTTTGAAGGTTAATGATTGATTCGACTCACACAATCCATCCAATATTACTATGGGAACCAAACATATTACAAATCACCTGAAAACGACCAGAATTTTCTACCTACCACCAGAACAAATAGTTCTATCGATTCAAACATCTAAAATAACATTAAAATTTTACCTACTTTGTTCAGTGATCATTTAGCACTGTAGAAATTACGTAATTCAATATCTTTTTAACTACCGTGGTTTGAGAGAAAGTTGTTTTTGATTTTCAATTTCTTCCACAATTTTCTGTCTGGCGTTCTATGTAGCACAGTGATACTGGAGGCCGACAATATTTGATATTGTAAGATTTATAGCAAAAGTTGTGGATTAGTTGTTATTGACGATCAATTTCTTTTATCAATAGTTCGCTTCACTGAATGACAATTATCGAAATTAAATTAAGGTATTAATCTGAAAAAGTTATGAAACATTTCATTGGTATGAACTTGAAAATACCATGTTTGATGATTCTCAACATTTGTCTTAACATTCAGTCCCTCAATATTAAGAAGTTAGTTGAATTTTGCCCTACGCAGTAACCTCCCCTTCATTCAGGAAAGTAACTGTTGTGTGGCGTGGTGCAACCTATGACGAAATTAGAACTCGGTAAATATTGGCTAATAGGATTCCGGTCATATATTTCTGCCTTTTCAAGTTTCTTTTAAAGTTACTTATTTAATAACGACTTGAAGAACAAGTGAAATTATACAATTTAGCACACGCTTGTGTTTGTAGATGTTTTGTTACCGTCACTTCGCTATCTGTACATATTCGCTGCCTATGTTTTTCGTACCTAGTCTATTCGCTTCTCAGTAGACTAGCTACTGGGTATATCGCAAATTCAGTAGCTAACTTGTGAATAATAATCCGACTTAAACAGGTTAGGTATTTATCTGAAAGCAAAAATACATGCTGATTATATGATTACATTGTATTTAATGTTTATCAATTTACATGTATAAAGAGTCTAGAAAAGTATCACCATTTGCAACTAACACTCGTTTCGGACTTTACGAAGAAATAGAAAATTTCAGTACTATCTCCAGTTTTCTGGTATTTGATGCTGATTTGTTTCATAACTTGTTTTATTAAGTATCAACTTCAACTTCAACTTAATACTGCCAAAAGTCAATACTGACTATACTAGGCAGGCGCATGTCAGGAACATTTAAAATTGTAAAAGTTAATAACAAAGAAAACAAGATTTAACTGAAGATCTTACTTAAACATTTATTTTAAGTACTTTAAAATCTATAAAACTTGTTTAGTCCACTGATAAAAGCTGGCACAGTTGGGGTAGCCTTAATCTCGGTCGGTAATTCGTTCCAGAGTCGTATAGTCCTTGCGAAGAATGAGTTCATGTGATGTTGTGTTTTTGATTGTGGAATGAGGAATTTGCTGTTTCTTGTGTTTGTAAGGTGATTGTGATCAACATTGACCTGATTGTTTTTTATTTTGTGTAGCATGACCAGGCTGGCATGGTTTCGCCTTTGTTCTAAAGTTGACCATTTTAGTTCTTTGATCATGTTTGTTACACTGCTGGTATAGTGGTAATCATTATGAACGTACCTTGCAGCTGACCTCTGGACCATTTCTATTCTGTGTGTGAGATATTTTTGCCATGGATGCCATATGGTTGAGCAGTATTCAACCTGTGGTCTTACATATGTTTTGTATGCTGCTTCTTTGAGTTGTTTGTTTTGTGTTTTGACGTTTCGTTTGATGAACCTTAAGCTGTTTTTTGCTTTGTTTGTGATATTGTTTATGTGGGATGACCAGTTTAGGTTGCTACTTATTGTAACTCCTAAGTATTTTGCATATAGTAGTAATCATAGGAGATCAGCGCTATAGTGATACAACTTCTTAATTATTAGAAGATAATTTTCTAGAATGTGTCTCCTGTTCCGAAACTGGCAAAGATAAAATTGCTTTACGAATTGTAGGTGAATATGATAGATTAAAACTATTTAATTCTAGAAATATTGATTTGCATTAACATGAAGTATGGATTTGAAAAGTATCATCCATCTAAAAAATAGGGTATCGAAAGATCGACTTTCTACAGGGTAGCAAACCCAAGAAGTTAACGAAGCATTGGCGAATGTTAGATGACCATCGGACGTAGTAATCATAGGAGATCAGCATGGGTCATATCTTTATCAGATATATGCATTATCAAAGAAACGCCAGACGTTTTTTTTTACCACAGGACATGTTTTCCTCCTGAAAAATTGATCTGTCCATTTGTTCTCCATCTGGGATTTATACTGAACGAATGGACTCGGTGAAAGCGACTAGTGCGAGCACGTAAGGATAGCGAAACAGACCCTAAAATCTATAGATAAACTCCGATAAAAGCGACAAGGATCAGTGGTAAGAGCGTTGGTTTAGCAAACTACTCACTCGTGATCAAGGCAGCATGAGTACGAATTACACCCACAGATGGTCTCTTTTAATGCACTAACAGTTCTACAGTTCTAAAGATATTCTGTATGTTTAAAATTATATGTATCCAACACGTTCACATCTTCAGAATCATATGCGTCGACTTGATGCTGTGCATCAATGTTTTTCTTGTTGCTATTTTTGGAATATACGTTATTCATCGTCTGTTAGCCTACCCCTGTGTGTTCCGGTCATAACCTGGCCTCGTTACGCAGCGATTCAGTTTGATTAGAAGATAAGCGCTATCAAACAATTAGCGTTATATTTTGGATGTAGAGAGCAGCGACTGTTTTGCTTTGATTATTTATTAATTATTGATTTATCTGGTTATACTTACATAGTATTTTTATCTATCTGTTTAGACTTTTTATATCTATGGCGGACTAACAAAAGATGGCCGAATTTGCAAAGACGAAATTATACAGAATGAAAAATCGTGTGCGGCACGTGACCAGTTTACAAACAACTTTAATGTGCATTCCAAAACAATCGATATATCTGTATCACGTTTAAGATTCAACGTTTATTTCAAGACAAAACGTTTTCTAGGTGTACTTTTATTCATTATGTATTTTACATTCAAGTACAAACATTTCATCCAACAATCTGAGATGAAGACTGTATAGCTGTAATAGTAAGAAAACAATAAGTCTCATCAGTATTTGATAATGTGTTTCACTTTAGAAATTTAAACGTGGGTTCGACTTGTCTGTTCCCTGCATGCGATGTTCAGAAACGGTATCGTTCTTAACAGTTTTTACTGTTTGAAATTTGAAATGTGGAAACAGGATTTGCTTCAGTATTAAACGATCGAGATATAATGTAATATTTCAAACCTTCTCTCTCTGAGTCATTGTAAGACTGAGAAAAAAAGAAGGCATACTCAACACAGCATTAATATCCCAGCTGTATCAGAAACAATGGAAGTATTTATCAAGAACCTGACGTATAATATTTTAAGACATTATTTTCAATATCGCTTTCTTTTAGCGGTTTGATCATATATTATTATCTGAAATGACCAGGTATTTCATTCATAAAGTGAAAAGTCTCAACTTAACCATGCTAATATTTTGTATAATTACGTACAACCATTATTCTGTGTCATATGTGACTGAAGTGCTCGGGTAATTAACCGCTGCCGGGAGTTTTACACAGGATGAATAAAACATAAATGTTACACGAAAGGGACTATTAATATAGACATACATTTAAGGTAGTCAATTGTTTATCCCATCAGTTCTTTATATGGGATAAGAAGAAAAGAACACCCAAAATTCAGAAATGCAAAACAGATAAAACTATCGCACTCATATTTTTAAACCACTAAAGAAGAGTTATTGTTCTCTAAATTAACTAAGGCAAGCGCAGCTTACAGGTTTCAATAAAGTGTATAGCCGGTATAAAGTTAGAGGTAGAGCTGTTAAATTAAAAAAACATGTAACCAATGTATTTTACTAACCGTATTGACAAATAATTGGATGCGTCTCACCAATGTCACCCAATAAAATTAAATTATCTCCACATGGTATATCGTCCCACTGGCCATTCATGTAAGGAATAAAAGCCACACAGTCTTCCGTTCGGAAACTTTCAAAGTTGCTTGTGTGTCCAGGAATCCAGTTTGTGTACGTTACAGCAGTTCCTGAATAAGAACATGAATTGCAAAATTATAAAAAAATCACGATGATACTTAAGCATTCAGACTGCAAAAATGACGTTAATGCTATACTTATGAGACTTAAACTTTTTTTTATCTCCAACCTGAACTTTTTTTCCTTGTGGTTAGTTTAATGTTTAGGATATATCAAAATCGATGCTTAATAACTATAAAACCTGATACGTAAATCTGTGTTACCTGATGTCCATTCAAACTGTCCTTCAACTCTGGTGTCGTGTAGTCCTATCCATACCGCATGTTGTGGGAAATGTCGATTCATGAAAGCTTGAACAAAACCTTGCTCCTTGTCGCTGCTGATGTAAGCCAGATGACCACCTCGACTTCTACACATGTTCTCTCCGTGTTCCCAGCTAAATTTGTCAAATGAGATCAACTCGTAGCAACTGTGCTCGTACTGTCCCAGTATACCATGATCACGTATGGCTATAGATTTCACCGCAGTCGGACATAATGCAGTATTACCTGTTTTTATTTTTAACAAAACAAGGACAAGCAAATGTCGTTGAATAAAATGACTGAAAACGTGCATTAAAAGAACATTTCTTATGCAATTCAAGAAATACATGTTAATAAAACAGACGAACATGTAAATACACGCTAGTACTCCCTTATCATATACCTAGCAATACACGTTTACAAGATTAACAAGAATGGTTATAAATTACATCACTTCGAGTCAAATACAAATGGAGACGTAAATGTGTCCTTTTCAAAACAATGGTTGAACAGTTATGTCAGAATGAAAGAACTTCAATAAACATATCATTACATTTTATTTTATATTAATTAAAACAGATGTTTTATACTGAACGGTCTCTCACCATCGGTGTATGATCCAACAGGAGAGGGTGACGTGCTAGGTACATTACTGCCATTAACTGCATCTACAATTAAACAAGTTGATTTGCCTTAATTCATCCAAAAGTTTTTTCATTACATCAAAAGAAAAACAGAAGTGTGACAAAAAGATTACGACTGCCTGGCTAACATATTTCAGCTGCAAATGTAATCACGGTATCGGCCTGGCTAACATATTTCAGCTTCAAATGTAATCACGGTATCGGCCTGGCTAACATATTTCAGCTTCAAATGTAATCACGGTATCGGCCTGGCTAACATATTTCAGCTTCAAATGTAATCACGGTATCGGCCTGGCTAACATATTTCAGCTTCAAATGTAATCACGGTATCGGCCTGGCTAACATATTTCAGCTTCAAATGTAATCACGGTATCGGCCTGGCTAACATATTTCAGCTTCAAATGTAATCACGGTATCGGCCTGGCTAACATATTTCAGCTGCAAATGTAATCACGGTATCGGCCTGGCTAACATATTTCAGCTTCAAATGTAATCACGGTATCGGCCCTTTGAAAGTATTCACAAATGTTAAATCCAAAAATCGTTTTAAAGTTGCAGGCTAAATCACGATGCAGGCTAAATCAAAATTGTATATCGACAGAAGACAGATCATTCTTGCAAATGGACATTACCTAATGTATTGTATCTTCAAATGGTAAACAAATTTATTCTTTTGTTCGTTTGTTTAAACAGATGAATAATTAAATTGATAATGTAATAATGTGGTGTAATTACCAAATTCACAAATGTACGCATATCGATCGAGGCAGTCCATGTCTTCCCAAGTGCCTGTAAGTGGTCCCATGGCAACGCAGTCCTCTATGCCATGGAGGAATATATCTTTTCTTCCGGCATGCCAGTTGACATATACCACTGGTTCCCCTGTAAGTAATTATACGTTTACGACCAGCTATATATAATAATATATATAAAAGTTGAATACAGATTATATAAGGACCATCAGAGTGAATACTATAGCAGAAGCTGTCAGCAGTACCCAACTAAATATACCTACGTGACTTTATAGAATTAGAAGTTATTATTTGATCAGCATGAACTGGATCATAAAATTTTGCCCATGTTACATGTAACATTTGCAGTAACAAGCTCATCACGTGCAACATAATAAGATTATATAAAAACATTATTATATGTGAACGTTGTAGTTTTCACCGTCTGCTGTACCAAATTATGTTGTGTCTACATCAAAACAGTGCAGCAATCATTGCCTCTTTATTTTAATCTGCTTTCTCTCATTTTAGCGCCGACGTTATGTCCTTTCTCTTGATCAGCAGTACAAATATCGGGATTACATTTTACAGTGGCATGATTAAGTAAACATTTGTTTTAGTGAACAAGCATCTAGCCAGTAAAGTTGCGGCATGTTCATCTTGACCTCTCCACAGTATTTTGGTTTTATGCATGTTAATTATGATTGATCTACTAAGTTAAAGGCAAGAGATGGAATGATTGAGCGTACAATTGTGGCTATTAGTTTAGCAAAGTCTATAATTGCTGACTGCAGATGTGTTAAGTGAAGATGAAAAATCAACTGGGACGAAACTGTAAGAAAAAGTAAAATCAGTTTATTTAAATACAATATATCAACTAATATTTTCAAAGTCGTTTCGGGATCAAAAGAAATAAAAACAAAATCAAACATTTTATTATTTTAGTTTTCTTTAAAACGCATGCTATCTGTAATATATTTTGTTCATGTACAATATATTTCTTATATGACCGGCGGATATTTTCCAGAAGAAATCGTAGGACATGACTGTGTTGTTTTGTTTTGCTTTTCTTTGAAATTAAATGCATACATTACGAAACTAAAGCTAATTTAATGTCTCTACGTTTTCTGTTTTGTGTTAAAAAATTGTTTATACCAACACGATGGATCTTTCGACAAGACGCTTACCTGAAGACCATTCAAATCTTTCTTCGTGATTCCTGTCGTGCAGACCTATCCATACAGGATGACCATATGCTTTTACATATTTGTATACCATTTCTTCGTCTTTTATATCTCCAATGGTAGCTAAATGTCCCCCCTTCGACTGACAGTCATTCTCCGCATAGTTCCATGAATGCCTGGTTGGTACAAACTCGTAACAGGTTCTGCCGTTGTCATTTATAAACAATTTTCCAAACTCATGTCCTGCACTTTGCTGTACATTGAACGGGCACAACAGTTGGTCGACTATTGGAAAGAAAACATTTTTCTGGCATTTGATATTTTATGCTTTTGAGCGAAAACGTGTCATATAAATTAAAACATAACTCGAACATAATGTTCCTGTTATTTAAAACAACTCTGTCTAGCATTTGCAAGAAAGGTAAGAATGGGCAGAATGAACGATTTGTACTCGTTTCTAAAAGTACGGTTTATTAGTTTTATTTTTTTCTAGTTCTTTTTTTTATTTAGTATTTATTTAATTTTTGATATGGCATAGTATTTACAGACAAGTTAACCAGTATGCTAGTGTGCCAGGAAACATGATTTGTCATCAATAGGGTTTAAAATTGAAGTAAGGACATTATATATGTGCTATCACTGGCGATATACCTGTTGACGTGCCTGGTGATACCGATAGTGACGACATAATCGTGCTTGACGATGATTTGAGAGGCGCCGCTGATGCTGTTGTAGACGGTTTTGCTGAAGACGTAATTGAAGAAGTGGAAGTCATTGCTACTAAAACAGACGTTGCAGCTGTGACACTTACTGGAGTAGTTATTGCTGTTGTTGAGGATGTTTGCATTGTAGTTGGATTCGTTGCAACTTTTGTCAAAGTTACTGCTGTTTTTGTTGTTGTTGGGAAAGTAGATGTGTCAATTTTTTCTACAGTATTAACTGTTGGCATTGCTGAAGACGACTGCATTAGAGAAGTTTGAGTGGCTACAACTGCTACTGTTGTCACTAAAATAAAATAAAAATTGTTTCAGCTGATGCAAACCAGACAAGACATGCAAAATAAAATAATATACATTAAAGCATTTAAATAAAGGATATATCAAACCCGATAAATTGTTTTACTTTGTCTCTATTAGAAAGTTTGAAAAATTTACAGTATTATGTCGTTTTTCAGGATCGCAAATTTTCTTTACACTGTACGATAAACTTTGCTCAGGCTACAAACGTTAATTTAGGTGCGTCGTTGTCTCTCGAGCATGTTTCAATTATTCATATATAAGTTGTAAAAAATGTCATTCAAAATGACTTGATTTCATGACAATCATGTGGACTTAATCGTTTCATAAAAGACGTCAAAATTCAAAGTAATGGCTATCATTTTCAACGTGTCTGTTTTTGCTAAAACAATTTCATTTTGTGTTTCAATGACATTGTTAAAAGTAACGTCAAATGTGTTATGCGATGGAGAAACGAAATAATGCAGCTTTACATAAGCTATATTCAGGCCAACGTAGATTGCCGAAATGTTTGGCCTTCACCAACATGCCTCACCCTAATCGCTTTATCTCCCAATATCTGGTTCTGTACAAGTAAAATCCGTAATATCCGTCAAAATATGTAATTTACGATGTTGTCTAGAAGCAAGGTCGATTGAGTTACCATACGTACACATATCAGAGAAGGTAAGTATTTATACAGCACTTTTAGGGCTAAATGAGATACTAGAATTATATAAGCTGCTTCTATTGCTAAACACAGAACACACTAAATGCACCTGTAGGATGTAATAATTATATATTTACATTTGTCTTCCAAGGATGCTTCTCCAGGGCAGACCTGTATTTGTATTTGTGCATCTTTCAAGACATACCCTTTCTGAAATACATGTTACATCAAATGTATCATGTTGTCACTCAAAATCATGTAAATAGGTATGCAGTCCTAGATGGATATTAGATTTGCTTTGATATAGAGCGGGGTCGGGCATTTCCGAACACTTAAGGTTCGCTGCTTATAATAAGGAGCAGATGTCTAATTCCGAACTAAAAATATCATGCAAACATTGTCTGACCTTTAACCTTTCAAACAAGATAGATGGCATTTGCTCATGATATACAGTACGTAGGAAAATCGCGCCAGAAAAACTCTTGTGACTGTGTGCATTTCCGAACAGCGCGGGTCACCCGAACACAAACGGTGGCTATTTCCGAACATGACGGGCTTTTTAAAAATAACTCATTTATTTAATTTCTTTTAATCTGAACAATTCAAGATAATTCATTCAATATCTCAAAACATATAACAACAATATTTGATTGTCTTAAACACAAACGATGATTCGGAGTACGGATGTAACCAAACACAACCAGCTGAGACGATATACGTATCTATCCAGTTCACTGGTTTCGATCTCGTGCAACTATATTTCAGCAGTACAGACACTCAAATGGGAAACTTGCGATGTCTTCCTCGTCCATTCCACTGAAATCTATGTCTGTGCATTTCCTGTGGAATAAACGAGGACAGTTGTCACACGAGATCCATACCAGCGGGTTATCGTCATTGTAAAGTTCATCGCACTTGAAACATTTCATTCTGTCAATGTCACATTCGTATTCCGAGTCGTCATTCGGTTGAAAATCAGACCCCGAATCGGAGCTGCTAGATACGTCATTTCGTTTCCGTTTTGCTAAATGTTGATTTACTTTTTCTGATAGTGCCTTTCTTTTTAGTTTTTCTGCTTTCTCAATTTCTCTTTGTCGCTTTTTTTCCTCCCGTTCTTTTTGTTTCCTTAGCTTTTCCTCCTCTCTCTCTTTGCGTTTCTGTTCACGTTCTAGTTTTCTTTCTTGCTTTTCGCGTTCATTTTGTTCTTTAAGTGTTTTTTTTTCTAGCATTATTTTTCTAAATGCCTCACCAGTAACTGCCTTCGGCAACTTAATTTTCTTAATCGTTTTCTTTTCAGTTTTGGGTTTTGGCATTGCTAGGTGTTTTTAAAATGGCGATTGCTGCGAGGATGTTTGTGGGTTCGCGACAGACTGTAGGTCCATCTGTTCGTCGGGCTGTACAGCTTGACTCACATCCGGCAGGGCAACTTGCTGTAATTCTGGTTTTGGAGCTTGCTGCACTTCCGGTAGTGCAACCTGCTTCACTACTGGTTGAACAGCTTGCTGCACGTCCGACTGTACAGTTTGCTGTATTTCCGGTTGTACAGCTTGCTGCACTTCCAACTGTACAGCTTGCTGCACGTCCGACTGTACAGTTTGCTGCACTTCCGGTTGTACAGCTTGCTGCACGTCCGACTGTACAGTTTGCTGCACTTCCGGTTGTACAGCTTGCTGCACAGTTTGCTGCAATTCCTGTTGTACAGCTTGCTGCACTTCCTGTTGTACAGCTTGCTGCACGTCCGGCTGTACATCTGGAAGCGAGTCAGGCTGCACATTTACTTGAACGCAAGCAGGTGAAGCTTTCGGTGCGTTAAGCTTTGAGCTGTAGATAGTCGATGGCTCCATTTTTGCTGTTTTCAGAACAATGTCTCTATTTAAAGGGAAAAGGCCAGCATACTTAAATGCCAATATTGCGTTCTCAGTGGTGGCTGACCTTTCCCAGGCGCCCTTAAATACTTGAGCAAAAGTCTTCTTCGTAACTGTATTCGGGATATTCTCAATTTGAAAATCTCTCACAGCCTGACTCCAGTTTTCTTTTAATACCCCGAAAACCCGAAGATCAAGTGGCTGTATCAAGTGTGAGGCGTGCTCAAGTAGACAAAACACGTGAATGCCATTTGCCTTACAAACATCCGACACCTCTAAAGACACATGTGTTGAGTGGCCGTCAACCAATAGTAAGATCGGACGTTTGACTTGACGCTCGTCTAAGTCGGGTATAAACACGTCCGTTATCCAGGTCAAAAATAATTCAGACTCCATCCACCCATTCGGAGAACGACCTATTGCAGCCTCCTGGAACCCTTCAAGAATATCAGCCCTCACACGTTCGCCGGGATATACAATCATTGGCTTTATGTAGTGTCCAATAGCACTTACACAGGCCAACACAGTAATTTGAGTTTTATTACTACTTGTACAGTTATAAACATTTTTTGCCCCTTTCATGGCAATGATTCGTCCACTTTTAGGACAAAGTGGAAACCCGGACTCGTCAGCATTATACAAACGAGACGGATCAGACAACAGACATGGGTCATTCAACTCATTGTTTACAAAGAACTCTAACTCTGAGAACCAATTTGAGATTTTTAATGGCGTGATCACTGCTCTTTCTTTTCCTAGCTGCATGGGCGCTCTTTCCGTCAGCTCAGGGTGACGCTTGACGAAGCCCCTGTACCAATCTTTGCCGGATCGATTGTCTTTAAAGGGCGTCTTACGACCATCGTCATCAAGGATCTTCTTTACCGTGGTCAACAGCTCCTGCCTGGTCCTTCCATAGCCGATCCTGGACATGCTGACTGCCCATTCTGCCAGGCGGGTCTCCTCAGCCGGCGAGAGGACAGTGCGGAGACCTGTTTTGTTTGTTGCGTATCTTCCCTAAAACAAGTATGAGTGTGATATGAACAAGGTTAATAAACAATAGTGCACTGAGAACCATTTCATCAATGATAAAATTAATCTATTACTGTCATTTATATAACAATAATGATTAAACGACATTTAAATGGCGTTTTAACAAATCAAATTACTAGCTAGAATTAGGAATTATATAAACTGGCCTGCTTTGTTCGCAAACTACAATGACCAGATGAAACGTACTTATTGATTCATAAAATTGTTCTAAATACCTTGATTTTATCATGCAGAGTCGTTTTCGGTATCCCGTACGACTTGGCCGCACAACTTAACGTAAGGCTCCCACTCTGCACAAGCTTGGCAGCCTCTGCCAGCACATCCGGGGTATACGACTTTGCACCGATAGAACGGCTCATGTTACCTGTGAGATATGAATTGATTAATTAATTAATTAATTTTTCATTCATTAACCAACTTTTTTGATTGTTTAATTTATTAATTAATTAATTAATTTATTTATTTAGATCTATTCATTTATTTATAATTTACTAAAACTATTAAATACAAATTAGTCCTCTAGCTTTTTTATTGATGTTTGTGTTTTCTTATAATTTGTTCGGAATTAGACGCTCGGTTAAACAGTGAGAGGGTATTTCCGAACAACCACGTGGCATGATCTACGTCTGTCCACTCCAGAACATTCTTATTTAGATGGGTGGGGAAGGGATACATCTACACACTTTCATACATGTTTACATTTAGACACACAATACAAAACTTGCATCGCTTATCTTAGTCAGCAGTCTCCTTAGCATGTACCGCTAAATATATGACAAAATTTATAGGACTTACCTCGATGATATCTTTTGCTTTTAAAGATGACAGGACAACCTTTGAATTGTAAACAACCGGAAGTAAACGATTATATTCAAATATTTCGCTCCAAAAAACTTTAAAAAACGCAACCTTACCGTTATTCTTACGACCGCATATATATTGTTCGGAAATAGACATCGTTCGGCAAATGACGACCCCGCTCTAATCAACAGATAAGGGTTTTCAATATGCAGTTAGATTATATTGTCCATGATAAAAATAATTGATATGAATGTCATTATACACATAAATAGTGTCGCTGAAATGATGAAATGCAGGTAGATAACTATTTTTAACGAAACAGTTTTGTTAATAAATAAAAAAACTACTTTATCACTTTTTATACATAACTAGACCTTATTTTCGAGGATATAATTTGATAATGTCAAAATGAGTGTATGTATGTATTTGTGTGTGTGTGTGTGTGTGTGTGTGTGTGCGTGTGCGTGCGTATGCGTGTGCGTATGTGTGTGCGTGTGTCTACGCTAAAACATTCACAGAAACGGTTATTCAAACTTGGTAGAAGTTACCTGATGCTCAAAGGCTATTGTAATCCATGTCTCTGATTCTATAGCTTGACTAAGAACAGGTTTACAATCAAACTCGTAGAGATATCCGATTGGCTGACCTTGCTCGGACGGCTGCAATTGAAAGGTTTTTACACAAATTCTTTCAAAACCAAGAGCAAAGCTGCCTATAAAAACTCTCTCTGCATCGTTTTAAAGCATTCCCCTTCTGACCTATTCAACTCAAGTGTTTTCACAGATGCTTAAAAGAGAACACTTTTTAGTAGATCTATGACGGATAAAACAAAACAAATTTACCTTTTAAGACGTATATTAATTTACATTTTTGATTGCTACACAGTATTTTTAAGGTGTTACACCGTTGTAAGGGAACCGGTATTTTTTTGGTTTTCTTTTCACTTTCTGTCTTATTTTCGTCACTGTTTATATAAACTTTAGGAGAGTAAACATTTCTACTGACAAAACTTAACCAACAAATATGGATTCATTAACTGTAGTCAAAATTCACCCTATGTACTAGGGAAAGTATCAAAATATTTGATCTGACGCAGTTCACTTACGCAACAACGACCATCCTGAGCTCACCTTGTTTTACTTGTCATAAATGCGAGTTTCTATTAGGCCAAAATCTGTGTACATAACCAAATAGATTAATAAACAAAATACGTACTGTTGCAAAAACCCCATTTTCTACATTATAATTGCACAAACAATCATAGTCACAGTGGACCACGGCAACACAAAATATAACATATGTTATTAGAAGGCAGAACTTGACACACATTTTAATTATTCCTTTCAATATAGTTTTATGTCTGCAAAAACGGATCCTTATCTACTGCGACATTTCCCGATTTATCAAAATATAGCAATGCCTTATCAGGGCATTTCAACTTAATTTTCTATAGTAGATGACTGACTGAAAAGCACATCATACGTTAATTTGGAAACGGCTTACACGCGAACCTACAACAGTAACAGAATATGCGTTAATGAGGGTGTTTTGGTAAGAGCTGGGGTATTTAAATATTCTCGACATGATGGCAAAGTTGTCATACACAATTTTTGCACAAAGTGTTGTAATAAAAGAATCGACATATTATGGTTGTGCCATTTCTCTGCTTTTTGCATCAATCATTAGACTAAGTTCTTGTTTTTTGTATCACACCTGCTTCAATAATCTCTTCACATTTGTGAATTTTTTGTCGTTCAAAAAGTGCAAGTGTTTTCAGATTTTTTCTGCATGTTTAACATGTTTAACAAAGTATAGAATTGTTGGATACTCTTGAACTATGTCGGAATAAGACCAAGCACTATCGGACATGATTGTTATAGTAATAATAGCACTTCTTGGAGATGTAACTGTTTGTGTTTAACGATCTGATCTGATTCATACACTACAGTGATATCAACTAGACTGAATGTTATATATTTTTCTGAAGTTTGTCTTTTACAAAGAACACACTCAAAACACAACAAAGTACCTTAAAATAGCTGTCTTAATATATCTTGGTGCACTTTGGGCTATGTGGATTAGCTTCGGTCTCGCCATAACTTACCATACAGTTAATACGATAAACAAGTCATTTATCCTTTTTGGTAGTACATGTACATGTATATAATATTCTTGGGCCCTGGATTTTCAATGGTGTAGTTTCTAACTTCCTGTCTTTCATTGTGGTCTCCAAAGACTCGGGAGGCAGACATTTTGGACTTTATACTGCCTCAACAGCATATAGCAAGCTTGTATGGTCATACATGCGTCTAAGATTCGCTGGTCAAATTCACTGAATTGCAACTGTCCCTCACTGGTCTCTTACTAGTCCTGTTATTCTGATACATAATTAAAACAGAACCTGTTCTTCGTTGTTGAAAAAAAAACTATTAACAACATGACGTCACACGAAACGACAATTCGTGACCAACAAAACTTTTGACTGTATAAAATATAAAATTCTTTGTAAAGACACTTGGGATTGCGTCTGTTATATCGAGTTAGAGCACCATCTTTTTCTTTGGCAATGTATTCAAATCATTAGCAGTTAATACTATTTCATGGCGAATATTTTCAGGGGAGATAGGGGTTGGGTTTAGATTGAGAGGGATTTAACTCATAGACAATCCCGGAGAATGCCACTTCAAGCAGCGGTTATTTCCCTTTAAAAGCAATAACTACTGTCACCTGACATGTCAATAACTGATTCTCTTGTCAATTGTGAATAAACAAAATGCTTTTCATAGGAGATAATTTTTTCAGTATTATCTCCTGATATCGTATTTCAAAGTTTTTTTTGTAATAATAAATTGCTTCAAAGAAGTCTCTTCTAACAGTCAGGGGTGTAACTTGAATCAGTTACATTTTTTATAACTCATACAAGTTAAAAATTAATCGAAATTGCGTTCAATATTTTGACACATTTTTTTGCGGTTAAACGATGTCTTATGCAACATTTTTTTGAAAAGAAGAACTTTATAATTTTTCTATGATCGTTGTTAGCTGAAAATCATCATTTATGTGTATACATTTTTCTTGAAACCTTCTAAAAGCACGTTTTTCGATGAAAAATGAAGTAGATTTTTTGTAAACTGCATGTTTTTAAACGCTTCTAAAACATGCTCAGAATTTTTACCAGCGATGCCATAATTTTTTCCAAGATAATTGATGTGTATTGTGTCAAGTAAAATCGTAATTTTCGATACGCATTACCTGTAAATCTTTACGCAAGCCGTTTGAAAAGTGGCATGACATTTCTTAAAATAACTCCATTGCGTTATTTATCAGTTTCATGGAGTAAATTGTATTCTAAGAAAGACAACTCGTAAACGATTAAACTAGATAAATCGCATGTTGTCTACCCTATGCCTTCATGCGAAAATGTCAAGAACATTAACTAACCATTATCTGAAGGAATTCGTATCAAATGATTGAGAGTGTTTAGTTTTTCATAAGACAAAGGTTTGTTCAATAAAAAATATTTCAGTTTAATTACTTTTTGATTTCTATGTTCATATGATTGATTCGACTGAATCCACACGAGTTATATCTGGAGCATCCACTGAACAATGATAGAACGACAACCTGTGTATTCTTTACACATATTTTTAGCACAAGCTTCGTTAAATTGTTAAAAATCAAGCTCGCTCTCTCATCGATTGTTTGGCAAATTATTTTCGTAAGAACACCTAAATAAGTTATTGGCCACAAAACAGTTTAACATTAGCTTATACAAAGTTAAGACAATAAATAAATCTATTGCAAATATATTACAGTTTATTTCAAGTTAACACGCTTTAGTCATGTTTGTCAGAATAGGATAGCAGTCTATCATCTAAAATTATGGCGTCAGTAAATGACCTCATGGATAATACAATTCATTTGGTGTTGATCTATGATCCCTAGATAAGCACTTAATGCATGCAATAATGACAATTACTTCCTCTTTGTACATTTTCGACGCATAACCTGATAGCATATTTTTCTTAATAGCCGGCTTACTGCAGCTATGCTACATACATCATATCATTCTGGAAATTATCAAATTGCACATTTGTTTTCTTGATGAGAAATATGTATAATGTTTGTCAAATATATATTTAAGATCATTTTTTCGGATACTTATGGAGATAATAAACTTCATCCATACGGTCTATAACAAATCATAATAAAAGTAAGGAAATTATATGACAGCATCCATTTATTTCTTGTTCCAAACAAAACAGTATGTACTATACATATAACAAATGTGCGTGTGTGCGTTCGTACGTGCGTGCATGTGTCAGAGAGTAAATATAAATATTACAAATAACTGAACCAGGTTATTTTATTTGTAAATTGTTTATTAAACTTTATTCAATATCGTTACATTTTGTGCCAACTATTAACGGAAACAGGTTATTTTTGTCTGCGTACTCAACTGATAGGGATAGTCAAAATAAATACTACAAATATCTGAACCAGGTTACTTATTTGGTAAATGGTTAATTAAACTTTACTAAATATCAAGTAATCCGTACAAGTTACTTCTTTGGCCAAAAAATGACAATAACAGATTATTTTTGTCTGAGTACGCGACTGAATGGGAGCTAGTGTCAACAAAAATACTAAAAATAACTGAACAAGGTTACTTTATATGTATATGGTTTATTGAACTTGATTCAATATCAAGTAACCCGTACACGTAACTTTCGGGGCAACAAGTAACTATAACAGGTTATGTTTGTCTGCGTACACAACTGAGAGGGAGAGTCAACATAAATATTACCAATAACTGAATCAGGTTACTTTATTTATAAATAGTTTATTAAACTTTATTCAATATCAAGTAACATATATACGTCATTTCTTGGGTCAACAAATTATTATAACAGGCTATTTTTTATCTATGTACACAAATGAGAGGGACAGTCAACATAAAAAATAAAAATAACTAAACCAAGTAACTTATTTGGTAAATGATTTAATGACTTTATTAAATATCAAGTAACCAATGCACTTTACTTTTGGGGCCAACAAATAACTATAACATATATTTTTGTATGTGTACACAAATAGGAGGGAGAGTCAAAATAAATACTTAAATAACTGAAACAGGTTACTTTCTTGTTTATAGTTTATTAAACTATATTCAATATCAAGTAAGCTGTACACATTACGTTTTGGGCCAACAAATATGTTTGACATGAAATTTTGTTTTAGTACAAAACTGAGAGGGGGAGTCGACAAAAATACTTAAAATAACTGAACCAGGTTACTTTATATGTATATGGTTTATTGAACTTGATTCAATATCAAGTAACCCGTACACGTTACTTTCGGGGCAACAAATAACTATAACAGGTTATGTTTGTCTGCGTACACAACTGAGAGGGAGAGTCAACGTAAATATTACAAATAACTGAATCAGGTTACTTTATTTATAAATAAATTATTAAACTTTATTCAATATCAAGTAACATGTATACGTCATTTCTTGGGTCAACAAATTACTATAACAGGCTATTTTCTTTATATGAGTACACAAATGAGAGGGAGAGTCACTATAAATACTACAAACAAATGAACCAGGTGACTTTCTTTGTAAATGGTTTATTAAACTGTATTCAATATGAAGTAATCCGTACACGTTACTTTTTGGGTAAAAAAGAACTCTAACAGGTTATGTTTGTCTGCGTACACAGCTGAGAGGGAGAGTCAACATAAATATTACAAATAACTGAATCAGGTAAATTTTTATTTATAAATAAGTTATTACACTTTATTCAATATCAAGTAACATGTATACGTCATTTCTTGGGTCAACAAATTACTATAACAGGCTATTTTCTTTATATGAGTACACAAATGAGAGGGAGAGTCACTATAAATACTACAAACAAATGAACCAGGTTACTTTCTTTGTAAATGGTTTATTAAACTGTATTCAATATGAAGTAATCCGTACACGTTACTTTTTGGGTAAAAAAGAACTCTAACAGGTTATTTTTATCTGAGTTCACAACTGAGGGGGGAGAGTTAGCAAAAAATCTACAAATAGCAGAAACAGGTTACTTTATTTGTAAATGGTTTATTGAACCTGATTTTATATCAAGTAACACGTAAACGTTACTTTTTGGGTCAAAAAACTATAACAGGTTATTGTTATCTGTGTACACAACTGAGAGGGAGAGTCAATATAAATAACTACAAATCAGTAAACCGGGTTACATATTTGTGAATGTTTTTTTTTTTTTTTTAACTTTACTCAATATCAAGTAACCCGTACGCGTTACATTTCGGGCCTACAAATAACTATAACATGCTGTGTTTTTTTTGGTCTGAGTACACAACTGAGAAGCCTAGTCAAAATAAATACTGCAAATAACCATGATTACTGAACCAGATTACTTTATCTGTAAATAGTTTTTTAAACTGGATTCAATATATAGTAACCTGTGAACATTACTTTTTTGTGCCAACAAATAATTATAACAGGTTATTTTTTTTGAGTACACAATTCAGAGGGAATATCAACATAAATACTACAAGTAACTGAGCCAGGTTATTTTACTTGTAAGTATTTAATTTAACATGTTTAACTTTATTCAATATCAAATAACGCGTACACGTTACCTTTTTTTGGCCCACAAAAAACTATAACAGGTTTTTGTCTGAGTACACAACTGAGAGGGAGAGAGATATAAATACTACAAATAACTGAACCAGGTTACTTTAATCATAAATGTTTTTTTAATTAAACTTTATTAAATATCAAGTAACCCATACACGTTACTTTCTGGGCCTACAAATATCTATAACAGGCTATTTTTGCCTGAGTACACAACTGTTGCCATTGCATAACCTGACATCATTTGTGAACCATTCAACGTACATACCAACTTCAGTAACTGCTACCTGTTACATTAAATGTCCTAAAACTTAATTTTCTTAAACGCCTTTAATGATTCAATTTTTATTTAAAATAAAACAAATTATACCCAACAAACAGTTCTTGCAGCATTTTAAATGCTGTGCATGCTTTAAGTATGTTTAAACAATAAAACATTAATTTTCAGTTATGACACGATAAGTTTATTGCAAAGAGAAACATTATACAATTTCAAAAGCATATACTCATACTCATACAGTGTTATAAGATATATCTATTTAAGGCAAATTTCTTCCAAATCATGTTAATGGCTAAGGATCGTGTCCGACTACAAGTAACTGTAACCAGGTAACTGAACTGATTACTTCTTCCTGGCACCGCTAGATGATTAATAAAAACACAGAAATACTTATATGTATTGTTTTTATTTCATTTCATTTTCTTTTTTGTGTGATATGGTGAACATTCTAACCTGGTGGCAGTTGGCATGAGAGGTTCCGATGTTTTCAATCCACCTATTAAATGTTAACAGATACTTGGTCAGCCGATCAGCATGTGTTAAGCAATAAATCTCTCCAAATACTTTCATTTGAATACATTAGATAAGGGCCAAATAGAGATGTTTCAAGAACAATACTCGAGAAATTCCTTTATAGCTTTTTTCTTGATTCGGTCTAATTTTTTCATACCTTGAAATTCCAAGCCATATTTAATAGCATCATTTATGTTTTTATTTGTTTATATATCAGATACAAGTATCTTGATGATTAAGACTGATTAACACTTAACTGTACATGTGAGATACAGGTCGGTGCAATGTTTGGATATTACTGTAAGTATGGTGTTTGGCCATAAAAATGTATGTTTTGTACACATAGCACAGGCTACATAAACTCAATAATTATCCTAAGGTTTATCTTATAAGAATATAACACTCTTTTCCAATTATAAGTATTATAACACTCTTTTCCAATTAAAAGTATTATTTCCTTGTTAATTATTTGCATTTAAATCAATAAATGATTCCATGCAAAAAGGATTACAAAGAGCAATGTTCACTAACCAGCGTAAATGGCCCAAAAATTATGAAAAATAAAATAAAGAGAAAAACTACATTTTGTGTTTTGTTTTTATAAAACAACATAAATACACCACAAAACTAGATTTTCTTTTATAAAAATCATTTTCAAAGTAACAATAAAGGTTCTTTGTTCGACCCCTATTTTGGTAAAAATGGCAAAATTCTTGATAATCTTGGGATATTTTTTATTTTCTTAATATGAGCGCATGTTTGTTCCACATTTAAACTTACTTTGTTTGATTTAGAATTCATTTTCCATACAATAAACTATTGTTATTTTGTGGAACACGCATGCGCTCACAGTATAAAATAAGAATTGTGTGATCCACTGAAAATCGTTTTAGGGGATCGATCGTTATAAAAACCATTGAAATCATCCAAATTAAAAACAAATTACACATAAGTTTGTGTGTACATGACAGCCAAATATTTATTAAGTAATTATAAAAGCGTATATGAAACTACAAAATCATAAAACTCGAGAAGCGCATTTTTATACGGCTTTTTGGTACGAACTGAAATAGGAACGAAACAGAGGGTTGCTAGTGTAAACAACTTCTCATAGAGACCATAGTATAACCGCACCTTAAAGGTATGTATATTCCCGTAGACAAAAAAAATGTTTCTGGCCCTCACAAAAATAACGTTATTGTCATGAGATCGATTATTGCTGCTGCATTTAGATTTGAAATACCTTTATTGCGAAAATAAAATATCGCATTGTCAAATGTCATTGTGAGTACCCAGTGACTTGGTTATCGAGATGGTATCAACGATGGTTAATTCCTGCCCAATATAGTCTTAAAGTCAATTCAATTTTGTGAAATTGTAAAAAAATTATGTTAGAAACAGTATGTATGAGCAACACTTTAATTTTTTAGAAATAATGACAAGTCGGCTGCTGTCAATTTTTTTATACTACATATATCTTTTGTATATCATTTATATCTTATGCGTCAAAATTGTCAGTAATCGCCGTGGCGCAGTGGTTAGCGTCACAGCTTACCACGCTGGCGTATCGAGTTCTATTCCCGATGGGACACTGATTTTTTTTTTTTTGGTTTTGTTGCTGCGTAGAATTATTTCATATTGAAACCTTTTTTAGTAGTTAAAAATAAAAGCATATAATCGTAAAGTATACAAATTAAAATTACCATTTTCAGACGAATTAAAAATTCAAGATTTGTATTTCAGAATGGTCAAACATTATGAATGTGTCCTTTGTAAGAAAAGAGTCAAGGCCTCCGACAGACGTCCCATTTCTGTCAAAGCAAAGAAATTGTTAAAAAAGATCCTTCCGCTTGACCCCACTGGCGTTGATGTCATCTGCCCTGCATGTAGGACAAGGCTATACCGAAGTAGATCGAATAACAACAATCTAACAGGGGAGTTCACGGTTACCGTGCCACAGCCATCTACCAGCCAGCTTATTAGTCCACCATCGGTTCGTAGGATATTTTTATGTAATTTATATTGTATTATAAATCTTGTAAATACTAGATTATCAAATATATCAACATAGATCAATATTTTTAAATGCATTCTTGTTAAAACCATGTTTAGTTTCACTTAATTACATTGATGTGGAAGAGTTTATTTCCAGTTATATACGTATTATACTAAACAAAGCGCCTTAACCTGTATTTGTTAACAAAAGTTAAACGTTAACATTGTGATTTAATTCCACCATAAGTAGTTGTACTCTTATAGAAATACAATAAATTCTAGAATCTAAAAATTATGAATACACTGAAATCATGTTTTATAATGTAATATTTACTATTTCAGGTAATACTGAAAATCCCGTCAACAAGCAGGAGCCACTCACGATGTTTTGTCTGTAAAAGGCCTGGTCCAAAACTTGTACGCCTGGGTTCAGAGGGCCGACTTCAAGCATTTCTGCAGCACAACATCGTGATCCATTCAGACGCTAGATGTTGCCCAGTGCACTTGTTAGATAATTCCCTGAAGGCAGATTCTATTGCAAACATCCACCATCTCAACCCTTCTTCCTGTCTCAACCGTTCATCCATTTCTGATCTTCTTCAAAACATGCGATCATTATGTATTCAACAGAACTCTTCCTTGAACTTCGATACTCTCCATGACAACGACTACTCTTCACTTACAGGCCTCTCAAAAATACAGTTTGACGATCTCTTTTCACACATCAACGACAAAATAAAGGCAACACCGTCAAGATCTCCAAGAACAAGCGTTGGACTGTTTCTTCTTAAATTAAAGTCAGGGATTTCTAACAAGCTACTATCCACTATCTTCAGCATGACGAAATCCAGCGTCCGAAGGGCCATTGCCACTGTCAGAGAGGCCCTGATGAGGAGTTTTGTGCCTCTGTACCTTGGATTCGAAAGTGTTACCAGGGAAGCGATAATCCGCAATCATACTCGACAGTTGGCAAAATCCCTCTTTGGCTGTGCAACAGATAAAATTATTTTGGTTCTAGACGGCACATACATTTACATCAACAAGTCAAACAACTACAAGTTTCAAAGAAGAACATATAGTCTACACAAAGGTCGCCCTCTCGTAAAGCCAATGGTCATTGTAACAACCACAGGACATTTCGTAAGCATCATGTGTCCCTACCTTGCTGATGGAAAAAATAATGACGCAGCGATCCTGAACCACATCCTAAGGTCCAACATCGACGATGCTAGGGATTTTCTTCAAGAAGGGGACGTGCTAGTGGTGGACCGGGGATTCAGAGATTCCCTGGAAATGTTGGAAGATATTCATGCAAAGATGCCTGCAATCATGTCGAAGGGGCAAAAGCAGCTTGAATCCGAGGATGCCAACACAAGTCGCTTAATTACAAAGGTATGGTGTAGACAATTTAACATAAATTCTCTTTCATAAAAAAATGGTGACACTGTTAAGAAGCAAGCAAAATCATCGTTGATGTTAATATTAACGCGAGTTATTATTCACTGTAAAATTATTATTCCTTAAAAAAAAAATACGCGGTTTACCGTAAACCTACAGATATGTTGAAGAATAGTGTTACGATGTGGAAAAAAAACACTGGAAAAATTGCGTACAAAAAGAAAATGAAACAGTTCTACTTAAGTCATAATCTGCTCTACTTTTTCAGGTTCGTTGGGTTGTGGAGTCAGCAAATGCACGCATTAAGCGTTTCAAGTACTTGGACCATGTTATGCCAAACAGTCAGATTCCGTTCATTGGCGACTTTGTCCGGATAGTATGCGCCATGTCCAACAAGTACTTTCCGCCCCTCAGTGACCCAGCGCAAACGAAAAGCGAAATCGCTATGGCCGAAAAAATGCTCAGGCTTCGAGAGAGAGAGAACGAGCTGCAGAGAATAATAGAAGAGACTGGCTTAGACAGAAAGAAGACGGTGTGGAAGAATGTAGATGAGGCGGATATCTCTTTTCCAGTTTTGAATAGGGAGCAGTTGAGTGAGCTAACACTTGGTGTTTATCAGTTGAAACTCTCCCCGTCGTACATACAAGAGCACTTGGGTGGAGAGTGCGACATCAAAGGTAATGACTCGGATATAGAATGAATAATTATGACATACTTTGTTTCATTTTCTTTCAAGAAAACGGAAAATAAGTTATTTTTAAAAATCACTTCACAAGCAATTTTTGACAAAAAATTGGGTGACATTATGTTCTGTATCGCAAAACGCTTCCTTAGCAATTGATAAGATCTATCCTTTTCAATTAAAGGGATTTTAAACATATTTAATGACAATAAAGAATAAACTGTACTGGTAGCTGAAGTAAGTCTTATAATATATATTCATCGCATACTTAAAACTCATTTTTCATACAGTTGTAAAAATGCGGGAAAACGAACACGATTGATATAAACAAATGATTACTGTTTCACAGTCAACACCGACGATCCAAATCTTCTCTGCATCAGAATGCAGAGCAGACACACCTCTAGCAAGAGGTATACGATATGGGTGAAGGTTGAAGGCGACGCAGTGGATGGCTGGTATTGTACCTGCAGGTGCGGTTCGAGAGTCGTGGGGATGTGTTCTCATGTGGCCTCTATTGTGTGGTATCTGTCTAATGCAAGACATAGTGATAGGGAGAACTACGGCGTTCGTGACTGGAGTGTCCACCTATCTGATGCTGCCATTTTTGAAGTTGATGAAACCTCTGGAAGCGATACCGAATGATAAGGATATTTATGTTTAAATAGATTATATAAACACTGTTTTTGTCAAACTTGTTACATAGAAAGATCATGTTGATGATCTAATTTGATCATTAAAAAAGAACCATGTTGATGAAATGATATTTCTATTTATCACTATTGTTACAATCTGTTAAAGTTACAATAAGTATTTTTAATAGCCATATTTCTTTGATTGTTTCGTTTTGTTAACTCAGTCAAAGCATAGTTTGAAGTTTCCTTAATTAAAACAGTTTTTACTAGTAATACCAAGAGATCGAGAAGATATTTTAGTATGTCTTTACAAATAGGTAAGGGATTTTCATAGAAAATGTTTGCTTCAATTACAATTCATGGTTTTAATTTTTTAGTAACCATTTTTTGAATCTTCCAGTAAAATTTCGTACTTTCTTAACCATTTTTTTATATTGTTCACATTATTTCAATTCATTGTTTCCACATTGTTTGTGTCTTTAAATCCTATTCTAAATCCTATTCTGGATGTTTCTTTTTTCAAGCGATGTTAATTCATTGTTTTATATGTTAACATATGACGCGTTACTTACTGTTACTGAAACCGGCTTTATACAGGCTCTGTTATCTATCTATTTAAAGTCAGTTTTAAAGACTGATATTCAGTTTAAATAAAATTTATAGTTCACAGAAAAGATTTTAATTTTTTAAATGAAACCATATGAATTTAATCACGTTTCAGGAAAGAAATAATATTTCCCACAAATCGCCAACATGTCCGAATAACGTCCATCCGAAAATGTGTAAATTGCTACAAAATGTTCGGATTTTATTTTTATGGCAATCTGCAATAGATTTTTTTTGCATAATCTGAGTGTGTTGCTGGGCTGTACTGAAAATAAATTTGAAAAAATAAAATAAAATAAAGACAATAAATGACATCAATAATTGACGACGTCAATAAAGAGCGGTAATTGGATTAACAGGTGCTCTAATTAAGAGCATTTTGTGACGTGATGGTAACATATGTACAATCAAAATTGTTGATTTCGTGTAATGTATATGCTAAACCATCATCAGAGGAGTTTTCATCAATTTCTGAGGTGGGGCCATTTTAGGTGGTTAGCGAACCTTGCTCTTTAAATGTTAGTTAGGTGCAATGTTACATATATGCTTGTCACTGATGCAGGCAACTTGATCACTAGCCTGGCACTAGGCTAGATTGTTTAAATTATAAATTCATATACTTCTGCTACTACACTGATTTCTCACTTCATACTGATAGCGCAACAATCTAATGTTCAGGAGTAAGAAAATAGAAAAGTCTACAAACAAGGGAGATCATATATTGAAATCAGAACATAAGGACTGGAGCCAGTCTACTTGATCACCAATAGTACATGTATATAAACAGATTTGTCTCAGTTATTTGAAAACCCTACCACAGTCCTACGAAAACCGGAGAAAATCGGCTCAATCTGAGCCGAGTCTTATCTGTAAGCATATCAGTGAGCATTGCCCCTAACAGTTATAAATCAATTACCACCAGCTTGTGTTTGTTTATTCTACTGACCACTCCAGCAATGTACTGATGTTATTCCTAAGATTTTATTGCCGCAACATCTTCATTATCAGCATTTAACCAAATCATGTAGAAAATTAGAAAACAAAGATATAAGTAGATCTAGTGAATGTGTGCACATTATTGACTTTTGGGTAATAATGACTTCTTCAATAATTAATTTTGTTGTATTATTTTTGTTACCGACAACTTGAGATAATTGTATTTAAAATGAAGCATTTTTATTTGTATACATATAGGACTTCAAAGTTTTTTTGAGATTTTATTATTTATTTTGTTTGAATTTTTATCATAACAGAATTAAAGAAGTACTTTATTTCAGGTCATGATTTAAAGGATTTTATGATGTTTTTTTTACAGCCCCATTCTGAACTACATGTTCTTGAGAATACTGGACAATATGTTTTAGCCAGTGTTTTCTTTTTAATTTTTTGCAAAAAATCAAAAGCCAACCAACACACCTGTAAAAAATTTCAATTTCTCACGGAAGCTAAAGGGCGAAATAAAAACCATAAATGAGCAGGAATTTATTTGTGTTCAAGGTCTACTTAGATATACATACATCTATAATAATGATTTCTTCAGACTGCAACAAAACTGCAGAGAATAGTAATAAACAAGAAGACAACAGATTAATGTGTAAAAGTTTTAAATTACACATTAATTGAACCTAGTATTATAGAAATCTTTGTTTTGGATAAAGATCTTTAGGACATTTCACGAGAGCAATATTTCGTCTTTAAGCTCAATTTATGCAGAGCATTTTATTGAAAAGAAATGGGAAAAAAATATGTATGTGTAAACATAACTTCATGACGTCAAATTCAATAGATATTTTGAATATACTTATGAAGACCTGCTTGTGAGAAAAAAAAAAACAAAAAAAAAAAAAAAAAAAAAAAAAAAAAAAAAAAAAAACCTTTAAGATTTACTAAAAATTGAAGAATTTCACTGAAGCGATTAAGAACATATCAAAACCGAAGGCTTAAATCAGAACTGATAGAAAATTAGCTGGAAAAGAGAGGGATGGAATAAAACTGAAAGCATGATATCTTCATATACCTTGAATCTTAGAAGATGATTTGTTTAAAAAACAAAACCAGAAACTGTACAGTCCTAAATAATTATATGTGGTGACAGTGTTTCTTAATGCCGCCGTCTAGCAGCCATAAATATTTGTATTGAAACAAATTCAAATGGTCTGGAAGAAAACATTAGGATTGCAAAATTTGTGCTTTGCGATTGCCCAAAATTCACATGGAATATATTATACAGATGTTCTGAATAATATTTCAGATTTAGATATTGAGGATGTATCTGCAGTTAGATGCGTCTTTAAAAATGAATCAAGTTCAGTGCAGAATTCAGTATTAGATTCATTAGTGACTGAAAGTAAAGAAGATACTGATGGCCGAGTATATGAAGCTCTACAAGAAGAAAAATGACATGAACAATTCCATACACACTCTTGGTTTTGAGCCACAAATACCACCTAAAATGATAACTAGGCACCCTCCATCAGTGATTAGAAGAGATGATGATATATCAAAGCTGCAAGAGGATTTAGATGCTATTCTCATCATGACAGATCGAGAAAGCAGCAAGAAAATATCAATTGCACCTGTCACTAAATTGGAGCAAATTCATTCAACTAGGAAAAGAGATAGAAGTGCTATCATTTTCTAGCAGAATTGTTTGTCTTGCATCTGAGAAAATAAAAAAAATACAAATCTCTAAGCTTATATAAAGATGCTGGCCTACTTCACATTTTCAAATATACGAGAGGCGATGAATTTTCAGAATGGAGAAAAGCTGCTATCAGTAGAACACATTGACATCGCGACAAAATGCATCATATGTCTAACTGTAGGTTTTCAACTAGCATTTGTTTGCAAATTCTTTCAGAGTCGCACCTCAGCAGAACAAAACATCAAATCAATTTATTCAATGCAGATTTCTAAGAATCAGGCCAGACTATCATGTTTTCATGAAAAGAGGTGAAAATAACAATGGCAAATTTGCTCTGCATGTTGAAAGTATGCATCATTGTGAAGCGATATGCGCAATTCCTTTGGCAGAACGACTAGATAGAGCAAAAGAATACTCGCTACTTCTTGCAGCTGATATAAATGATATAAATGTAAATTTAAAGAACCAAAGGAAAGCTGCTGCTTTCAAGAATGTTGGGAATGGAAAGCTGCTACTGTCACCGATTCTGACACTGACACTTTTTTTGTTTTTATTCAGTTCATGCTAATTTAAAGTGACACACAGATTATTTAAAGATGCATAAAAAGGAAAATGTTTACCGACATTAAAGCAGTTATTGTGAAAGCACATGAAAACCAAGCCGTTGACTTTTTGAAACAAATCAGAATTTCATACTTTATTGATATTTTGTTTTACTCTGGTAGTCACAGAGGAGAAACTGTCTTCATATTTCATGCACAAAATTCAAAAATCGCAGCTCTGTTGTATTTTATGGTAAACGACAGTTTCAATGACTAGAATTGCATGGATTGAGTCTTCCTAGGGACAATTATTTATCTTGCTTTTTTAAGGTCAATAAAAGGGTGGAATTACACTGTTTATTTACTTTCCTTCAGTTTTAAAGTAATCAGTTTGAAGCAAAAATATTAGTTGCTTAAATTGTAATGTTTTTTTTCATCTTATTTGTTTTTTTTTTCCTAAAGCTGCCAGACTTACTCTAAAACTGTCAAATATAGAATGGTTATGTTAGAAATGCAGTTAATATATATAATATATTTATATTAAATATATCATTCACCATACATCCATCATCTTTTGTGGTTTTTGTTAGATATTACTTATTAAGTGGGTACTGTCACACACAAAAAAAGAAGTACTATAGCACTATTTTTCCGGCAACAATGTCAACATTCCTTTTTATACAAAGCTTACGGTCAAATATTGTTTTTAAAGTTTATATCGGATATCCACCTTCTTTTACCTTTTAAAAAAATGAAGCAATATCCCCCCTTTCGAACAAATTTAGTCCTAGTTCAATTGACAGGTGTTTCATATTTCAGCTTTTAATTTTATTCTGTTATTGTTTCTACATATTTGATAAATACCAGAGGTTTATAAAGATATTCTATGTTCTTATAAATTATTGGCTTGAAAGCTAAATTCCGATTTGATGTGTAGAGATAGTTTTTATTATTTCGAAGTTTTAAGCAGTACTTGCACAATGTTTACTGATAGCATCCATCTGGGTAAAATTAACTGCATCCAGACTCCAGTAATCATCTTTTACTGAGATGTTAAGAGAGATAAACTGTTTGTTTATTGCCCTGTGATTTAATACGGGCAATTTTAACTGTCGATACTGGAAGGTCAAAATTCACTGAAATCTCCCGGTTTTCGTAGGACTGGCAATGAACTTTGTATGACCGCAGTGTTGTATTCATGGTACACTCAATTCAACTGCCACCAGTCCCTATGTTCTGAGAGGCAAGTATTTCAATAAAGTACATGCAAAGTAACATTTCTTGTAGGTATTGTTGGTTATTGTAAAAGTGACACCAGAATATACAACAGAACATAGGGACATGTATTATTCTTTTAGTCGTTTTTTTGCAAAAGCAATTGCGGATATCGCTTCAAAATGACGCATACTTTTAACATGCAGAGCAAATGTAATTGTCAGCTATTTTCATGAAATCATAATAGTCTGATCTGATATTTCAGAAATCTACATTAAAATAATAGATTTGATATTTTGTTCTGCTAAGGTGCGACTTTGAAGGAATTTGCAAATAAATGCAAGTTGAAAACGTACATTTAGACACCTGATGTACTTTGTCTAGATGTCAATGTGTTCTACTGACAACAGCTTTTTTTCCATTCTGAAGAGTTATTGCCTCTATGTGAAGTAGTTCAGCATCTTTATGTGCAATTATAAGAATTGTAATCTTTGAATTTAATGGTACTTCTCTCTCTTTTCCTGGTTTGAATGAATTTGCTCCAATTTTGTTGTCAGATGGAAATGATATTTTCATACTGCTTTTTTCCGACCTTCAAGATCTGTATTGATGAGAATATCATCTAAATCCTCTTGCAGCTTTGATATATCATCATCTCGTCCAGACCATTTGAATTTGTTTCAATACAAACATTTATGGCTGCAGGGTGGCTGAGTGATGAAACACGGTCAGCACATATAATAACTTAAGTCATATTTAATGAAATGTCCTGGTATAACAGTTCAACATAAACTAGACTTTTTTGATAAACTTATCTTACCCATCCTTAATTATGGTTCCGAAGTCTGGGGTTTAAATGATTGTGAGAGATTAGAAGGAATACATGTACACTTTTGCAAAACTGTGTTGGGGTGAGAGGTCAAACACAAAACAATTTTATTTATGGTGAGTTATGTAGAACTAGCCTAAAATCAAAAAGAGCAATAAATGTTATTAGATATTGGTTAAAAATTATACAGTTAGATGATACTAAGTATGTAAAGAAATTGTATTCTTTAATGTATCGAAATGTAGATAATTCGTGGGCAATGAATGTTAAAAATTTACTACAGTCTCTAGGTTTATATGAAGCCTGATTAAACCAAAGTGTTGGAAATGTAAATGCCTTTATCAACCTGGTCAAACAAAGAACTACTGATATTTTTTATACAGAATTGGAATGCTGAGATAAATAAGGTTCATATGGAAGGGGGTCAGACCCTACTATTTGCAATCATAATTGCATAAAGTGACTGGGACAAAAATGTTTTTTTAGGGAGTTTAGAAGCAATTGATACGTCTGACATTCCAACAATATGTCTTAGTTATCAGTATTTTGTTTAAAAGTCATCAGTCACCAGTCACCCTTCTTATAGATCTGGATATTGTTCAATCACCCTAAGGATATGCAGGATTTGTATTATCAGATCCGCTGTCAAAATTATATTCTGTTAGTTCCGCCCATAGTTTTCTCGTTTAGGGCAAACCCATTCTTTTATGTATTCTATTGCACTGAAACTTAAACTAGAAATGAAAAAAGACTTTTTTATCCGGGGACCATACGCCGCTGATCATGGAATGGCATTAATCTGAAAATACCGCATTGAAGGTTTCATGTTCACCACCATATGCACACCATCGTTTTGGGATGGGTTTGCTGGTGTAAATATTGAGTTACGTTCAACCCAAGGCTAGGCGGCTTGGGCATTCCCATTACTGCCCATGCACAGGCTCAATCAAACCGAGCCTGCAATATTTCAATATTTGTCGTGTTCGGTGGCTATCAAAGTTCCCCTTTCATCTATTTAAAATGGACAAAAACAAGTTCTGTTTTACCTAGCGTACATTAAAATGTGCATCAGAACACTGGAATTACTGTATGAAACGTCTCAAAAACGATACTGATATTGTATAAACAATTATCTACAATATTGTTTGTCATCTGTCAAAATTATTTCATGTTTTTATATAACACAACAGAAGGTTTTAATGTTGAAACCGGAATAAGAAATGAAAATTGGCTTATTTACGTTTGTTAAAATCTACAAACCACCGTAACGTATTGTAGACTATTGTTAAGTGTTAGTGATGCAAACGGTATTCCTTTTTGTTTTAGTGTGTGCTTGGTAATCAGAGCGTTCCGCGTATAAATGTAAAATGTAAATGTAATGATAAATACATTTTTCACTAAAGTTTGCCTTTCATAACAATCAGTAGTGAAAAGGTTGTTTAATTTTGCCTTTTGCAAAGTTTTCATCCTATTTATTAGACGTTTTGTTTTTATTTTCTGTCAATAACTATAAAACCAGCTTTACAAAAAGATCTTAAAATAAGCACATATAAAATGTCTTTAATCATAATGCAATACTTGTCTTTTTTATTTGTGTAGCCGTATACGGAAATGCGTCACTTTTTAAAATCTTATCAAATCTCGACTGTGTGTTGCGTTGCATGAGAAGGTACATGCACTTTGTCGTTCATACTGTAGTGCATCTTATATAATCGTTCGGAGAGAGGGATTTTAAGAGAAATAAAAAAAGAGAAAAAAAAAAAACGTCTAATTAATTGTTTGCAAATTTTCAAAACTCATTTTCTTATCAGTTTTGTTCTTAAGCAAAAAACGTGCACAGGTTTAAGATTTGTTATAGTGACTTTCTTTATATGCAATTTTATTGTGCCAGCATATCCAAAACTAACTTTAATAGCGTTACTTTGGTGGATATTAACAGGTACATATTTAAAAAATAAAACACTAACGGCAAACAACTCTAAAAAAAACAATGACAAAATTAGATAAAATTGAATGAAAAGTTACGATGCTGAAACAAAGCGTGGAACTGTCATTGTATCTTAATTAGTTAAATAAAATCATAATGCGTTTAGTTGTTCAAACAAAAAATTATTTGAAAACTTCAGCTTCGAGAATTTAATGGTTCAATTGATGAACAATATTGATGAAAAATACAACAGAAATTGTAAAATTTCAGTGAGGAGAAAACGAGTCACTCAATAAAACGTTCGAAGAAATTATTATATTATGAGGAAGTAACATGAGAAAAAAGATTCCTGCTATCGTGCATGTAAATAAATAGCATAATCTATCCAAATATTATTGAAATAAATACAAACAAATTAACTAAATGAAACAGACGACTTAGTTATTGATATTGAAATCCTTAAGTAGAGTAAACACTCATAAAATTACGCCACGTTACCTTCCTCAGGTCTGAGGGATGTTATCTCGAGCAGCACTGTTATCTCTGGGTGAGATGTTATTTTAACTCCACTGACCAGATCTTATCAGGAATTTATGGTGTTTCAGTGTCATGTTTATCATGATTTGTGTTGCTCTGTTACTTGGTATATATGAACCGCAGTTCTTGAATTTATAAAATTTACATATGATCTAAGCGCGGGCATGATATTTTAACAAATTCAAAGTACACTTAAACCTTCCTGAATCTGTATAATATTTGAGAGATAATAATTGGTTCATGTACAATTAATGTCTAGGTACTTCTTCTCTTGTATGTTGATTAAATTGCCAAATAATTTATTTTTTGCCTATCTTAAATTACCCGTAAAACTTTTCATTTTTAATGTTATTTACATCAAAACATTCTAAGCTCTTGCTTATTTATCTCCATAAAATAACAAGTTCTAATAAACAAGAAGAAATTTATATACCATGTTTATTATCTTATCCATAAAAATGATCTAATTAGATATTGATAAAAAAACAAACATATTATCTATAACCCGATTTAGCATTTTGATGTTGATATCACATTTGCACCTGGGTAGTCAGATCAGTACAGGGACTTGAGACCATCCCTATATTACGCAATAAATTAATAAATTATTCAGTGTGTTAGTGCTTCAATAACAACAATTAGCATTAAAAAAAAACAACATGCTGAATGCTAATCATTACACAAACCTAGCATAAAAACTGGCTAAGAAATAAATACTACATGTGTACCATCTTTAAAAAGATGGAACTAATTTATTATCTATCCGCACACTACATAAAGGCTGTGTAATATTCTACAAATTAACGTGGTTATAGGCTTATCAGTAAACATTATCCTAAACACTGGTCAAGAGCAATTCTTCAGACAGAGATTTATTAGCCCTCTTATTGGTATCCCGCTGATAGGAAAAAGAAGTCGGAATTTCTGTAAAGGGAGCGTAAAATTGTTTTCTTCCTCGATTAACTACAAAAGTCAAAGTATTCCTGAAGCAATTTAAATGAAATCAGTTTACGAATGTACAATGATTTTTTTCATTTATTTTTATCAATTATGTGACCTGAAAAACAACTTGTTTGGAAGACCACTTGTTTTAATACCTATTTGTGACTAGTTCTTGACTAATAAATGTCAAAAGGATTGTGTCATAACAAAAAACTGTTCTTTCATATAATATAACTATATTTTTACCTTTTGTGCTTGCATGCTTGTTTCCAAATATGTTTTTGACACTGAACGGTACAAGGCGATAATCCCACAGGTTCTCATTTTCGTTACTTGTTTTTTATACTGCGTGTCAAAAATTCGAATTATTACGTATCAATTGTGTGAAGTTGCAGAGCTCGAGTATGCTGGTTTCATGCCCAAGGAGAATACAGTTTGACTGCTTGGTGGTTGGTATCAATTCTACATTTAACTCTTTATAGTCTAGATTCTTTATAATTTTTGTTTTTTTTTAAATACACAATTATAATGACCATGATAAAAGTAAAATAATTTTAAAACTATTCTATTAACATTTCATAGTATTTCAATTTTGACAAATGTATCTATTATCTTGCAAACACTGACACGCGTATATGACAACATTAATGTAACCTTTGATTAGTCTGAATTTCAAAAAAAAAATACCAAAAGGAACTAAGGTATATATGAAATGTAAAATTCAGTTGTTAGTTCAATACTATAATGCGCCTCACCGGCGTCGCGGCTATACAGTCCTACGAAATACCGGAGATTTCAGTGAATTTTGGCCTTCCAGCATGGACAGTTATAATAGCCCGTATCAAATCACAGGGCAATAAACAAACAATTTATCTCTCTTAACATCTCAGTAGAAGATGGTTACTGGAGTCTGGCTGTAGTTAATTACAAGCAGCTGATTTTTATCACTTAACATTATGCAAATACTGCTTAAAACTTAGAAATAGTAAATTCTATCTCTACACATCAAATAGGATTTTTACCTTCAAGTCAATAACTTATAAGAACATAGAATGTCTTTACAAACCTCTGGTAATTAGTTAATGTGTAGAAACAATAACACAATAAAAATAAAAGCTGAAATTTGAAACACCTGTCAATTTATCTAGGACTAAATTTAATATGTTCAAAAGGGGGATATTGCTTCATTAAAAAAATGGAAGTTGGTATAGATAAAACCTTCCAAAACAATATTTCATAATAAGCTTTGTATAAAATGGAAAAAGGAAAAGCTATAACATGTTGATATCGTGCCAGTAAAATAATACTATAAAACCTTTCTTTGGTGCGACAGTACTTACTTAATAAGTAATATCTAACAAAACCCTAAAAGATGATGGATGCGTTGGGGATGTCATATTAAATATAAATACATTATATATATTAACTTCCTGTTTTTTTTTTTTAACATAACTGTTCTATATTTATCAGTTTTAAGGTTAGTAAGGCAGTTTTTTTAAATGAAGTAAATAAGATAAAAATAACAATGTAATTTAAGCTACTAATATATTTGCTTAAAAATAATTTCTTTAAAATTGAAAATGGGTAAATATACAGTGTAATTGCATCCTTCTATTCACCTAAAAAAATGCAAGATAAATGCATTGTCCCCTGAGGACTCAAATCAATGCAATTCTAGTCATTGAAAGTGTGGTTTACCATAAAAACAACAGCAACTTTTGAATTTGGTGCATGAAATATGAAGACAGTCTATCTCCTCTGTGACTACCAGGGTAAAAAATATCAATAATAGTATGAATAGGTTTAAATTCTTATGTGTTTCAACAAGCCAACATTTGCTTTTCACAATAACAACATAAATGTCTGTAAACATTTTTCTTTTAATGCACCTTTAAATGATCTGGGTGTTAGTCACTGTAAATTTACATGTGCTACAAAGAGGTGAACTAAATAGAAACTTTTTACTGGTGTCAGTGTCAGAATCAGTGAAAGTAGCAGCTTTCCATTCTTAGCATTCTTAAAAGCAGCAGCTTTCCTTTGGTTCTTGAAACTTTAAATCTATATAAGCTGCAAGAGGTAGCAAGTACTCTTCTGCTCCTTCTAGTCATTCTGCAAAATCAGTTGCAAATATCACTGCACAATGACGCCAATGACGCATACTTTCACAATGAAGATCAAATCTGCCATTGTTATTTTCAACTCTTTCAATAAAATCATGATAGTCTGGCCTGATTCTTCAGAAATCTGCGTTGAAATAATTGATTTGATATCTTGTTCTGCTGAGGTGCGACTCTGAAGGAATTTGTGAATAAATGCAAGTTGAAAACCTACAGTTACACACCTGATGTATTTAGCCGCAATGTCAATGTGTTCTACTGACAGCAGCTTTTTCCATTCTGAAAATTCATCGCCTTTCATGTATTTGGAAATGTGAAGTAGGCCAACATCTATGTATGCACTTATGAGAATTGTAATCTTTGATTTTCTCAGATGCAAGACAGGAAATTCTGCAAGAAATTGATGGTTCTTCTTTCTCTTTTCCTGCTTTGAATGAATTTGCTCCAGTTTTGTTGTCGGGTGCAAATGATATTTCATACTGCTTTTCCGTTCTTCAAGACCTGTCTTGATGAGAAAATATCATCTAAAACCTCTTGCAGCTTTGATATGTCATCATCTCTTCCAGTCACTGGTGGAGGGTGCAAAGTTATCATTTAAGGTGCTCTATGTGACTCAAAACAAATAGTGTGTACACAATTGTTGATTTTATTTTCTCTTGTAGAGCTTCATATAATCTGCCATCAGTATCTTTTACACTTTCAGGCACTAATGAATCTAATACTGAATTCTGTATTGAACTTGACTTATTCATAAAGATGTTTTCTAACTGCAGATATATCTTCAATATCTAAATGTGTTATTCAGATCTTCTGTGTCATATCTTCCATTTGCATTCTGAGCAACCGCAATGCACAAAGTTTTGCAATATTAATGTTTCCTTCCAGATCATTTGAATTTGTTCCTATATAAACATTTATGGCTGCAGGGTGGTGGGATGACAGCACATATAATTCTTGAGGACTGTACAGTTTCTGGAATGTTTTTTTATTTAAACAAAAACAAAAACAAAAAAAAAACAAATCATCTAAGATTTGAGGTATATTCAAGGTATCTTGGTTTCAGTTTATTCCATCCCTCTCTTCTCCAGCTAATTTTCTATCAGTTCTGGTTTAAGCCTTTTGTTTTGATATTTTCTTAATGGGTTCGGTGAAATTCTTCATTCTTCTTTCGTATAGTGAAATGTCCTAAAGATCTTCATCCCAAACAAAGATTTCTATAATACTAGATTCAATTAATGTGTCATATAAAACCTTAATACTTTAATCTGTTGTCTTCTTGTTGATAACTATGTTCTACAGTTTTAATGCAATTCATGTAAGTCATTATTATTTATGGATTATATATAGGAGTAGCACTTGAACACAAATAACTTCCTGCTCATTTATGATTTTTATTTAGACCTTTAGCCCTTGTGAAATTGAAATATTCTACAAGCGTGTTGGTTGTCTTAAAGTTATTAAAAAAAGAGAAAAAAATACCCCCCACACACTGGCTATACCATATTGTCATTATTCTCAAGAACATGTGGTGCAGAAAGGGGCTGAAAACAAACACCATAAAGTCTCTTATTTTATGAACAGAAATAAAGTACTTCTTTAAATCAGGTATGATAAAAATCAAAACAAAATAAAATCTCAAAAACACTTTGAAATCCTATATGTATACAAATAAAAAGGCTTCATTTTTAATTTAATGATCTCAAGCTGTTTGTAAAAAAAAATAATACAACAAAATCAATTATTAAAATTGATTTTGTTGTATCAAAGAAGTCATTATTACTCAAAAATGAATAACATGCTAACAATCACTAGATCTACTTATAATTTTATTTTCTAATTTTCTACATGATTTGGTTAAACACAGATAATGAAGGTGTTGCTGCAGTAAAATCTTAGGAATAACATTAATAGATTACTGGAGTGGTCAGCAGACTATAAACAAACACAAGCTGGTGCTAATTGATTTATAACTGTTAGGGGCAATTTTCACTGATGTGAATACTGATAAGACTCGGCTCAGATTGAGCCGATTTTCCCCGGTATTTCGTGTATACAGGAAACACGCAATATCTGATTTATTGGAAGGGAGCTAACGCCAACAGATTCAGACTGTGATATCATATTTGAAACTAGTTATCCTTCTTTCTACAGATTTCTTTCTGAGTGCAATGTATATTTGTTTCTTAGTGCAAGGGAGAAAACTCAATTATTGAACAATTTTAACTCAAACTAGTTATAAAAAATGTAACGTGTACAGGTTACACCCCTGACTGTCTAATAGACGTTTTATAGAATCTTTTTACTAATGTCCATAAATATTTGATAAATTTTGTCAGACAGTGTTGTTTTTTTATATATAAAATGGTGAAATAATCTTTGAAAAATAGTTCTAACTTAAAAACTTTTTTTGTTTGTTGAACATTTCAGAATAGTGACAAACAAGAACACTAAATAAAATAATAACAAATAGAAAAGTATTCCTCTAACTGGAAAGCTATGTGGTATCATTTCCCGGTTTTTATTATGTACAGTGTGACTGATCAAAGTCTGTAGCGCCTAGACAGTACTAAGTTTTTAATTGTGTAAAAATGATTGGTATTTTCAAAGAAACAAGAACACGTATATGAGTTTTTATTTTATGATATTGTTTTTCATTGGGTAATATCAAACAAGTTTAGTATCATCCAACGATTGCAGAGGAAAGCAGAATCTCTAGAAAATAGAACAAACACCAATTTAAAACATTGATAAAAAATAATTAAAAAATTCATCTTGTTGAAAGATTTATATAACGAACTAGCAGTAGATACATTGTCCGGTAGTGTGGTTAATTGTTACACCTTTATTTACTTTTCATTTATATGATTTACTTTAATCTCATGACAATTATTGTCACAACTGAAAATATTTTTCTCATATAAGTTACTAACTTTAACAGTATTACTCTGGTACTTACTATACTGGCACAAAACTGGGTGTGTTTCTCCTAGATCATATTCGTTACCACAAGGAATGTCGTCCCATTTTCCATTCTTGTAAGGTATAAAAGCCACGCAATCTTCCGTGTGAAAACTTTCGAAATTACTTAAATGGCCTGGTATCCAGTTAGTATATGAGACCGATGTTCCTGAAGAATAAACAAGTCTTTAAAAAAGTTAACGGTCTTTATTCTCAACTTTACACTCACTATGTATGACATTAGATATGTTGCATGCTAAAATATTCCATGGTACATATTCTATGTTACATGTAAAATAGTTGACGATATCGTCTGAAGCCATATCAATCACCGATAATGTTTATCTAAACAATACTTTCCTTAAAATAATACTGTACAGTACAACATTCTTTTTTTGCATGTGTATACATCAACTTAATAGATTCACGTACGCATATGCATTTTGTGAAATACAAACTTATACTGTACTTATATATATCTATATATCTATATATAACACATTGAAAAAGAACCTGATGTCCATTCAAATGCTCCTTCAATGCGTGTATCATGAAGCCCTATCCATACAGCATGCTGTGGCGAGTGCCGGCTCAGAAATGACTGAACAAACGATTGTTGCTGAGCACTGCTTATATGTGCAAGGTGTCCACCACGGCTTTGACACATGTCCTCCCCATGTTGCCAACTAACAATGGTTCGCATAAGCTCGTAACATCCTCTTTCAAACTGGCCAAGAATTTCATTGTCTTTCTGAGCTAGATGGTGTACCGTTGAAGGACACAACTGCGTATTGCCTAACAATCAACAACACCAGTTATGATTAGTTCAGACAGACTGACGAATATCAAAACGAATTCAGATACAACCTTTATGTTTATATTGATGAGGAGTTTACCTAGATCGATGCAGTAAAAAGCCTACTGGCCAAAGACACAAACTCGGGCACTTTTCTAGCATATTTTGAAATTCAACTAGTATATATTAAAATACACTTTGTCCTTTATAGAACTCGCTAGAGCAATTTAACATTACTGTAAAATATATTCCACAGAATGAAAAAAAAATCTACACACCGTCAGCGTTAGCATACGAAACCTGGTTTCCATTTTCAGCGGCTAAAAGATGGAAATTATTACATACATTAAATGCAAAGATAAAACATAAACTGAAAAGTATATTTGTATTTGCATTGTTCTCAATTTCCTTTACAACAACACAATATATATGGCAGTATGAAGCTTTTATTTCTTCTTTGGAAAAATATAAACATGATTTAAATATACAGAACTATACGAAATCGCAAGATAATCGATACATTTTGATGTAAAAACTAAATCCTGACTCCCTTTACTGATAAAAACTTACCAAATTCGCAGATGTAGGCGTAATAATTGTACAAACAATCCTTATTCTCCCACGTCCCGGATAATGATCCCATTGCGACACAATCTTCAGATCTGTGGAAATCTGGATCTTTACGGCCCTGATGCCAGTTGAAATATGTGACCGGTTCACCTTCGAAAAGAATTTCATTCCTTTATTTTTTAGCATAAGTAATAAATATCTTAGATAAAACATAAATGCATGTGTACCTTACGTTGAGAAATTTTGCAATTCAGTCATGAATAAAATAGAGGCATATACAAGTTGAACTTTGAATGTACCGCTCATACGTGACGTTCATGATATAAAAGTCTCCGTACAGATTTTTCCCTTTTTTAACGTTTGTTTTTTTCCGCGTATTTCATTTAGGTTTCAGAATGGGGAACTAATACTTAATTGCTGGCTCTTGAGTAATGCATTTGTTATAGAAGTATTTTGGGCATAATACCTGATGACCATTCAAAATGTTCCTCCCTACTCTGATCGTTTAAACCAATCCAGACTGTGTGACCATACGACTTAACATATCTGTATACAAGCTCCTCATCACTTTGACCTCTAATAGTTGCTAAATGTCCTCCTCTCCTCTGACAGTCAGTCTCAGCATTATCCCATGTCTGACGACTTGGAACAAGTTCGTAACACATAGCGGTGTTTCCACTGACAAAAGCAATCCCGCCGTTTATATTTGCTTCCGAAACTATTTGTTGTGGACATGACATATTTGCTGAAACACAATTATTTCATTGCATAGGTTGTTATGACCTCCTAGTTATTGTACTTGTGACGATGTGATGAATACTGTAATAAATCAGTTTATACTTGGCAAACTTTTGTCAAAACTTAGGTTTAATAAAATGAATCACCTCCATCATATTGAGAAAAATGTGGCAAATAAAATTGCTCCGTAATAAATCAAGAATAATTACCGAATAAAATTCCCTAAATTTGATATCTGCTCTGAAGCAGTACCTGTGCATAGAGAATCGATCGTGCCCAATGCATCTACAAGTACTGAACTTAGCAATTCACAATAATTCCGAATATCTCGTCTCAAGTTGAAATATTTGAAGTACGCAATGATCATCATGTTGAAAGATTTATATAACAAACAAGTAGGTATCATTATACTGAGGCAACATTTCATTTTCGATTGTAAGCTGTAGTATTTTGAACAAAAATAAATCAACACAAAGTTTAAAGATACTAAAAAGCAAGGAACACGAATATCGCTTCAAAATTGAGTTTATACTAATACCACATATATGGCGTGTAATGTGTTGCAATATTTGTATGCAATAACACTATATGCATTTGTAAAAATTTACATTGATTTTTCTAGTCAATTATGTACGTTCGTTATGCTGCAAAACTTTATACCTAATGCAAACTTTTGTATTGAATTTTTTGTATAGTCAATAAATGTTAATTTGTATGCTAGTTGCATAATGGTAAACTTTTATATTCATATTCAATATTTCCATATTTTCAAGACCGAAACTCAAAACACTTACTACAAAACTGACCTTTCCCAGCGTGCAGGTAAAGCATGCAAATTCCAAAAAATCTTACCATATAAAAATAAAACTTATTATAATGTCTTTACTTTATACTTACTGTTGAAAACTGTGGTTGAAGGCAGTGTGGTAGAGGTGGTGACAATTTTGGTTGGTAATTGGGAAATATGAGTCCCGTTGTCAACTACAGCATCTTTAAACAAAATGAACAAGTAAGTGATCTCAAATTCTGAAACGACCTAATGATTTTTATCTAGTAAGAACTTTGTTCGAAACCGTCAGCAACCTGATCGATCTTTACAAAGTGAAAATTTAGAGATTAAGCAAAAGGTGTAACTTTATCAGTCAGTAATTTGTTTAAGAGCTTTGACTTGTTTATTAATAAGTATCAGTTTGTATAAAAACATGTCCTTTAACAGGTCTATTTTGAAATTCTAACGTGAAATGGCTACTTACTACAAACAACGATGTTTCAACTAAAGATGTCTTTCAAAATAGTTCCGAAATAAATGTTTGTTATACCACTGTATAAGGCAGACGAATAAATGTTTGTTATACCGCTGTATAAGGCAGGCGAAGTAAACGTGAAATATAATAGTGCATGTTCCTTTAAATGTTTAAATGATCAACTGTGTTATATGACCCATGGCGCGATGCAAAACGGACACCTGTTAAAACGAATGGAGAAAGAATTTGTTTCTAATTCATTTTGTTGTGCCTGTACCTCAAGTATCTTGTACAATGTCCGCTGTACCTACTTATAAATACTTGCATTTATTTTCAGTTGTTTGTAACTGAAAAGGTAAAAGTGGAATAAATTTATTTCAATTTAGGTATTCATATCAACTGCTGAAAACGTTCTTTAAGCTTATATTAAACCTGCTTAGTGGAATACGGAATGACACACTTGCGAACCTTGTCCTTAGTGTGATTTGGTTACAAGCAAGATCGGAAGTCCATCACTCTAACCAACCATCTCTGTTCCATCACATAAATTATCTTACCAAAATGCTTCTAAATTATTACTTACCAAATTTGCAGATGTATGCGTAGTAATTTGAACATATCTCGTCATCCCACTGGCTGGTATTAGCATTTACTGAAACACAGTCCTGAGTAAAATGTTCGCTTGAGTCTTTGCGTCCTGGTTTCCAGTTCTCATAAACTAAGCTATCACCTGTAAGACAAGGAAAAAACCTATGCATAAACAAAACTAAGTAAACGCGATCGAAATGTATAAAGATAAAGATGCCAATGTAGTACATACAGTGCAATTACAATCATCATTTTTTTATATTTTAATGTTTGCATGAAACACTAAATGTCCACATCTCATTTTTTAGGGTAAAATATGTGATGTATTTTACATTTATACTGTACGTGTAATGTCAAAGAGTTGCTAGTATCATACGTTAACTGATACTGACTTGATGTCAATGTGTGCTGCCAACTATAGTTATAAAAATGGTGATCAACCACTCATAACTATTTCTATATTTATTTACAAGTGATACAAGGTAGTAAAGCATTGTACCTGACGTCCATTCAAAATGCTCTTCATTTCTTCTGTCATGAAGTCCAATCCAGGTATTGTGACCATATGATTTAACATATCCATTCAACAGTCTGTCTTCTGCAGCATTTTCTATAGATGCTAGATGTCCACCTTTCCTTTTACAATCGTCCTCTGCATAGCTCCATTGGCGTTTGAACGTCTCAAATTCATAACACTTCCCATTATCAGCATTAACAAATGCTAACCCTCCACTAGCTTGAGCGTTGATCTGGATAGCCAAAGGGCAGACAAGATTTTCTAAAAGAATATCACATTTTTTCAATTTAGACATGTTAAAGTCAATATAATTCTATAAAATGTCAACTGGTCTAACTTTGTATAACAAAATGTGTATATTTTCCAACATACACAATATTATAAAGAAGTATGCATTCATTAACATTTAATTAATGTCGGTAAATAAGCTTCGTACTTAATCTTTGTCTTATCTAATATCAGTTTCGTAATTAGCTACATACTTTAACTTTGTCACATCGAAATTTCGTAATTAGCTACATTCTTTAGTTTTGTCATATCTTAAATAAGTGTTGTATTTAGCTTGTCACATCTTATATGAGTGGCGTAATTAGCTAAATACCCTAACTTTGTGAAATCTAGATTTCGTAATAAGCTACATAATTCATTTTTGTCATCACTAGTATAAATTTCGTAATAAACTACTTACTTTGGCTTTATCTTATTTATATGTGCTGAAATTAGCTTCATACTTTAGTTTTGTCATTTATTTTATAATTTGTAAGTGCACTGTCTCTGTTCAGGAATCTTACAAAAAATACACTCACGTTCTGCATCAACGGGTATCTTGTACTACAATTATTACATGATCAAAGCAATTATTCCATAATTACGTTTTAACGAATATATGCTTCTCGTAAGCCTACTCAGATTTACTTACTTGTGGGAGTCGTTGTTGCCTTGGAAGTTGTAAGCTTTGTCGTTGTTATAGTCGTACTTGGTTTCATTGTTGATTGTGTTGTTGCCCAATTTATCGTTGTAAAAGGCGTTGTTTGTTTCATGGTTGTGGAACTCGTGGTTATCTTCGTTGTTGCAGAGGTTGTCGTCGATCCGATAGTTGTTAATCTCGTCGTAGATGTTGTCGCTGTCGAAGTCGTTGTAAATATCGTCGGTTTTGAAGTCGTTGACCTTTTCGTCGTTGTTAAAGTCGTACTTGGTTTCATTGTTGAGGTTGTCGTTGTTGGATTCATGTTCGTGGAAAGCGTTGATTTTGTCGTTGTTGTTTTTGTCGTCGTCGTTGTTGTTGTTACTACGTAAAGGTAAACTATTAATACTCTTTATAAAAACATTTCTAAAATTCAGTTAGCGCGTCTCATAAAATTATGTACATTTGTTTAAATTCATTTTGGTTTAGTTTGGACAGTTTCCGTTCATGTATTAAGACTATCATCTTAAGACTATCATCTTAAGACTATCCATAAGACTATCATTCAATACAGGCTTTGACTAAATGTTATGTAATGTTTACCTATATCTTCTGATGGTGGATTTCCAGGACACACTTCTGAGCTCACCTGTGTGTCTTTCTCAATATAACCAATCTAAAATAGATATATCTATATTTTAGTTTATATTGCATGTAATTCAATGAAACTACTTGTCACGTTTGTTTCATGAGCTATAACATAACAGGCATTTAAATATCCGAAGCCTTCGTTTATGACTTCAGGTATTCACAAATCCGGTTAGAAAAAATAAAAAGGTGTCAACGCAGAATAATTCTTTAAACGATAGTTCTCTAGTTGGTAAAAAAACTCATTTTACAACAAATAAATCTGCGGGTAGATACATTCAACCTTCTGTAGCACTTTTTGAGTATTTTTTATCTCGCATGATACTCTAAACAGAGTTTATACTGCAGATATTGCTGAGTCGCGACCATCGCCATAAAAACGAAGAAATCATTATTGTTTTAAGAAAATATACGTGAAAAATATTAGATAAATTGCATTCTAAAGAGTTTTCTTTTGCATTCATTTTTATTAGATTAAGTCATCAGTAAGATTTCTCCCTACCGTATTATGTATATTTATATGATAAAATATACATGATTTATATTTGGTATGAACTAAAAAAAACTGTAATCCTAAAACAGTTACTCTACCTGGTGCTCAAAGGCGACTGTTGCCCATATTTGTGAACTTGACCAGTCGATAATCTGCTTACAGTCAAATTCATACAAGTATCCAACTGGTTGCCCTTGGTTGGATGGCTGTGACAATTGTTTAAATGATATAAGAAAGGCAACTGAGATGAAAACACGCTAGTTAATGATTATTGTAATGCAAAAACCTCAAGTCAATGAAAAACATAAGAGTTGAAATAGGACCTTTAGAAAATAACTTTTGAATCAGAACCATGATATCTAACGTAACAGGTCTGAAATAGAACTTTTATGGGGTAACTTGGTGAAAAAGAACCGTAAGGTAAATGTCACCATCACTCCTTCCCCCTTGTTTTAATGGTTAACAATATAAGTATTTTCCCTATATGAATCAAGTTGTTAATCACGAGAATCTCAAATCTGGCGTTTTTCCCACTGTTTCCGAGTAGTAAATTAATAATAATAATGATAATACTAAAGATACAAAATTAAAGAAAGAAATTTGGCTCTTCGAGATTTAAACCCATGTTCTTCATTGGAAAGGTGCCATACCTACTTAAATCAATGATATTTAGTACTATCAAAGCATTCAGACCTGTTACATTAGATATCAACTCAGATTCTGATTATCCTGAAATCAGAGTCTCTTTGTTCCATCTAAACCTCGGGTGTTCCGGGGAAGTTTGGATATATCTTCACTTTTACTCTGCAATCTTATTAGTATTGCAAACCATCGAGAAATATGTAAAAGCCGAAGATAATTACAAAATACATTAATGAAAGGATAATATATCTCAGCTTATATAAAAACATACAAGGTTGTTGAAAACAGAAGTAAGCTATGAAAGAAAAAAAGGCTAAGAAATGAGGTAAAGGTTCGGGGATACTTAAGTTGTAAAACTTGTCTACAGTCAATAAACATGGTATAAATTGACCACAGCTGAGCTTAAATTGCAAACCTAGCATTGTTCTAGCCCCCTTTAATAAATATATTATAGACAGAGCATTTTGTACAAGAAAGTAGATACGCTCTGACAAATTAACTCCAGTCTACAGGTAAATATGCTGTAAATATTATCTAAACATGGACATATTGAACATGAAAACAGATAAACACCGATAAAAAATATAAAGTTTATGTAAACAGGGGCATCTTGTACATGAAAGCTGATAACGAACTGACAGTTAAACACTTTAAAAATAAACACTATAAATAAACAGATATGATCTAAAACATGATGTTTTTATGTTATTTCGTGTACAAAAGCTGATACATACTGACAGATAAACACTCTTCTCAACATTATAGTTGCACCAACAATCGTAATCAGAGTATACGTTTCCGACAAAGATGGCAAGAATCAAGTAGTTCATCTTCCTCGCTGGCCTGTTGATGAATAAAGTTGGATAGAGGCAAACTGTTCTTTTGTTAATATTTTGTCATCATCGTGATTGCTGTTGGATAAATAAAAATCATTGACAGTAGCTTTGAAGCCTATCATAACAACACATGATATTCTAATTTAGTTTGATATTTTCTTTTGATATCATTTTGACATTCTACAGTGATAGTTTTTTTTTAATAGAAATGTCTGACTAAAATGTGAAAATTAAATATAACACATACCTCTTTTGAAATACTGTGCTATATATAGATTTTATCATTGGACTTGCTTACGACACACATTAAACCCTTTGATGTCTCCGTGCTTCCATAAACTGACTATTTTGCCAGGGTCGTTCAAAAATATGTTCTGGTGAATATAAGATTTTAAAAGCAATGAAATGACTTGAATAGGATTTTATACATCACGTGAGATGGGATAGGACTATTCTGGGTGGAGTGGAGGGAGACGGGACGGGATTCAAGACAAGTGCAGCTGGATGTTTATCTTTTGTTTTTGATATCTTTTTAATATGTCTTTTGTAAATTATTTAATTTATTCTATTTTTACAATTATACATATTATACAAGAATGACGGGGTATTATAGTCAAATCTGCTAGTCGTTGTTTATAACAATTTGCGTTTTTGTTATTGTACTATACGTAAATTTAAAGCGACATACCACTGAACTAACCGAGTATATATTGTATTGTGTAACTAAGTAAGTAAATTGTTTAGTAAAGTGTCATGCATTATACAATTTATAGTCACATATTAGATTATCATATACATATAACATAATAATAAGAACCACCAGCCCGATGGGCCTATACGTCTCCAATGCATATTTTCATTTATATCTAAATCACGTGAAATGTGAAATGTATTTGATTGGCTCATACACATTATTGCCAATGTACAGAAGATCATATATTATTCGATCATACGTATACATACCTTTGCAATCTATTGGTTTATGTTTCGTAGTTGAATTGTTTATATACAAACGTAGACTTGTATTCTAGAATTCCATGTGGAAGAAACCACACGTACAGGAAGTGCGAAAAGCAAAACTGTGGGCATCATGTTTCGTCATTGCTTTTGGTAGACCCTTGTCAGTGATAAGATGTACATAAATAGTACATGAAAAGATTAAGAACAATATTAAGAAGAATAATGTAACAGCAAGGGCAAATATATAGTGTGCGTCTGTTTTGTTTTACCTACGTGTTTAAATATATAAATGAATTATGTGGTCTATTTATAAAATGCAATTCCATTGTTCTTAAATGCCATAGTTATTCCAAAATAAATTGTGAGATATATGAGAGGTTGTTCTTAGGTTAATAGCACGTCTAAATATAGACATATGTGACATAAGGCAATCTGGTTTCCGGTCTTTCGTAGATAGAACTGGGAATCATTTAGTGGCTTAGAATAGAATTTTTTTTAGTTCTCCTGTTGCTGCGGTCAGTATTATTGTGAATATCACATAAATAATAAAACTAAATAATTTCATAACATATGGTATAAACGTTATGTTCAGTGAAGGTTAATATTGTAAAAATACATATAAGTTCTAGGGGAAGTTGTTTTCGGAATTGAAATGATATGGTTTGTTACTTTCATTAAAGGCATATATGAAAAAAACTCTTTCAAATTGGTTGTAAACCAACATAAAAGCAGTTGGGCTGTTGCAATACATTTCACTCTTAAGACGGTATGCAAGTATTCATGCTTTTTGTAGTTGTTTAGAACGCATATAAAACTTCTTTTTTCAGTGTAGGACTTAAACTTATCATTTTATATTTGCATTCGAACAATTTTTGGGCCTTTATAAACAAAATATTCTTACCATGGTACAGTGAAAAAACTGTTAAACTGTGATAACCTTAGACCATTCTTACCAGCATACTCGAGACGACACTATCTATGTACTAAACCTTTAAACACATGTTAAATGTCCTTGATCGAAGAAAAAAAATAAGCATTAATCTTAAATATTGTTCATAGAGTAAATAAATTTTCAGAATCCTTAAGATGGTAACTTTTTCTTTCATTCACTCAGTTTGTTAACGCACGTTAACTTTGAATACACATGATACTTCATACAATATATTTTTCACACATTTAAAAAAAAATGGAAATCTGAGAATACTCTATTGCATTACTTCACGATACGAATCTTATCTAAGTCAGTTTTACCCAAAGCATATGACAAAAGGAAATGAGGGCACGTGGCCTTTTAACTGTAGGCATGTCTCTATCCTTACACTGAGTACAATTACATAAAGTCAAATGCTGAGGAAACTTTAAGGGCTTTATAGCTTAAGGAGAAGGGTGTAGAATTCTTATGCTCTCACCCGCAATAGTGTAACGAACTGGTAGTTTTCCCCCGAAAGAAGTAACAACTATGTGTTAAAACAAAGATACTGAGGACTGTCAGGAAGAAAGTTCAACGAAATCTTTTATTCTTAATGTTAAATTACAGCTGTGTGACTTTCAGCGTAAATCGTCTCTGAAGAATTCCTTTTTCTCTTCGCCGTTTATAAACAGTTTAACCCGCGAATGTGTTGAAACGGAGGTGAAGTCTAAATACAGATATCGCCTAAAATTATAATTAGCTCCGCCACAAGTTTAACAAGGCAGTCTGAAGTACAGCTAAATCCCCCTCCGCAGCGAAAATGAATGTGTACTTCTTGACCTTTAACCAACCATGACCTTGATGTTGGGCTTTGCATATTGTAAGCTCATAGTCTGATGATAATAATTATTTGTGCCAAGTTATTTAAAATCTTCCATAAAGTTATTGAGAACATTTAACCTTGACCTTGTGGGTAGCAACCTGGATGTTGAGTTCTGCACATCGTGTCACAGTGGTGATCATTTGTGCAAAGTAATTAAAAACTAGAACTGTGTCCATAGGACACGGATGCCCCCACTATGCAAGGGTGCTCATAAACAAGAGCATGTATATCCTGTATGTAAGATTTTTTCTGTACATATACCTAAAATGATCTACAGGTAACCTTATGTACATGTTAAATTAAATTACAAATGTAAAATTTATATGTTCAATTATTTATATGGTATATAGTGAAAAAATCAACAAAGGGCCATAATTCTGTTAAATATAGTCACAGCAAAAATTCCTTCCATTACTATCATCTACACATTAAAGCTGTTCATCCCTGGAAGTTTAAGCAAAATCTGCCATCCGGTTTAAGAGGAGTTGCGTTCACAAAATTTCTATACAGTATATAGTGAAAAAATTAACAAAGGGCCATAATTCTGTTAAATTTGGTCGCAGCAAAAATTCCTTCTTTTACTTCCATCTACACATTAAGGTTGTTCATCCCTGGAAGTTTAAGCAAAATCTGCCATCCGGTTTAAGAGGAGTTGCGTTCACAAAATTTCTATATGGTATATAGTGAAAAAATCAACAAAGGCCCATAATTCTGTGAAATTTGGTCGCAGCAAAAATTCCTTCCTTTACTACCATCTACACATTAAGGTTGTTCATCCCTGGAAGTTTAAGCAAAATCTGCTTTCCGGTTTAAGAGGAGTTGCGTTCACAAAATTTCTAGTGAAAAAATCAACAAAGGCCCATAATTCTGTGAAATTTGGTCGCAGCGAAAATTCCTTCCTTTACTACCATCTACACGTTAAGGTTGTTCATCCCTGGAAGTTTAAGCAAAATCTGCCATCCGGTTTAAGAGGAGTTGCGTTCACAAGATTTCGGGACGTACGGACAGACGTACGGACGGACAGACGTACGGACGGAGGGACGGACAAGTGCAACGCTATATGCACCCCACTTTGTGGGGGCATAAAAACTTTTCGTAAGCCAAGTTAGTAAGGTATAGAGCAGACGTGAAATGTGGATATTTGATCTTTAACTGTGACCTTGACCTTGTATGCCGCGGACACGAAATCTGGACTTTTGAACACTTGACCTTAAGTGTGACCTTGACCTTGGGGATAGCAACCCAATAATTGCACTTTGCACATTGTCTCATAATGGTGATCACTTGTGCCAAGTTATTTCAAAAACATTTCAGCAGTTTAAAAGTTATGGAGCTTTGCGGAAGGGGATTAATAAAGTGGCATGTATTGTTCTTATTTTTGGATATGTGTAGATGTTATTTGCTATAAACGGATAACAGCTTCACATATGTCGGACCAAAATAGTACAAAATCTCGGCCAGCACAATTGTTTTCATTAATATTCTTTGAAGGAATTCAGCAGTAAGCAACTGCCCCACCCCCTCCCCCCTATGTAATTATGTACATGGTCAGGCGAGGATAAATACACTTTCTTTTTCATCTTTTATATCCTCACGTAAAATCGACCTTCGAACAACCAGATCGGATTTTCAGTTCGTATATGTCTTTACTCCCGACGAGTCAGACGCGAGATCTGCTCGCACATCTAGAACTATTTTAGCTAGCAAAATCATAGGCCAACTTTGTAAAGAGCCGGCTGCACCATTTTCACACTGGGGCCATCTTTCTCATTTAGTCACAAAAGAAAACAAATATTATAAAAAGGAATGAAAACTGAAACAACACTTGAAAACAGTAAGCTATGTGATAAAAAACTTAAATAGGTAAGGTTCACTTATATCACCTTTAAATCGGGTGATTTTTCTTTAAAGCGACTGACTCGCAGATGCGTCGGCGATGAAAAAAATCACAAAACCGACGATGAAAAAATCATAAATAGGCCACGATGAAAAAATCACAAATGGGCCGAGGATGAAAAAATCTCAAATAGGCCGATGATGAAAAAATCACAAATAGGCCGACGATGAAAAAATCTCAAATAGGTCGACGATGAAAAAAGAAGAAAATGTCTATAAATCTAGAAATTCTAGCTGTAATTGTAAAGAACATATCTAAACTAAGTTTAACTTATTATTTTTGTCGCAGAAAAACACAATACTTTTACCGGTTAAAAAATTAAACGGGGTAGATACTTCAGTTATATCATTAATTTTGACGAACACTGATAAGTAGGCTCTGAGGCTCTGTGGTATAGATCGTCCAGCTGTATGTTTTACTGACCGAAAGGGCATGGGTTCGAATCCTTGTAAAATCAACACGCTTTTTCAGTTTTCATGGTGTATAGAAGCATAGTATTATGTTTTTGTCCTTAATATATTAATTTTCTTTGAATCTTAAAGAAAACAAGTCAGCTAAATTCTGTAAATCAGTCGATTTAATGTAGCACGTCAGCACAAAATGGGTGGTCTTCTTTGATAAAACATGCCTGGCCAGGTGCACAGTTATTGTTGGTACAAATGTTCGGCATCACCGGCTGAAATAGACAATAAAACTCGTGTTCGATGGTTCGTTATATTACCAAGAAGAAAAGGAAATATAAACACCATGTATTTAGTGGTAGAACAGAAAACACACATTAGAAATTACAGTGAAATAACAAAACTAGTTTAATAAACAGTCTTAAAAAGGCTCATATATGATACAAAAAGTTAATTATATGATACAACATGTTATTTTCAAGGTATGTTCAGGATAAAAAAAATGAATAAAAAGGGGGAAAAAAGAAAAAAAGTCTTCAGTTTTGTTTTCTGTAATATATTCCTACCTTTCGGTCAGCCCACCGGTTATTGAGAGTATCAAGAAAATTTCGTTTCATCCGTACATATTTAATTAAAACTTCCACACAACAAATAGTTTTAGGATAATTAAAATCATCATCATCATCAGCGGGATCATCATAATCATCATCATTTATAATACAAAGTAAAACATATGGCAATAATATGAAAAAAACTGAATAAGAAAAAGAAAATGAAGGATAATAATAATTATAATAATAATAAAACCTATATTCGACTCTGAACTGTTGACTTGTTGCAAAGCAAAAGTTGGTACATTAATGTTAACATGTATACATACTTACCCATTGGATATCGGTGTATGAGAGGGCCAGCCATGTAATATTAGGTTCTGGAACTGTTGACTGAGGCCCAGTGATAGAAAAGTAAAGGCAAACTTTCGTCGATGGCGCAAAGTTAATCGTGTTGCATCTACAATATCGAAAACAACTCTATGATAATAATTATTTTTATTGAAAAAGATCAACCATTAGTTTTTATTTGGTTTTTAACTCCTAGCTAAATATTACCAGCTTCCTAGCTGTTATTGGTATTTATACCATTGCCTCTCACAAAGCAAATATCTGTTTTAAAAATCAAGAGCAATTATTCTTTGTATCAAAGAGTTAAACCTTGATAAATATATAATGACATCGCTACAACATTCTCTCCACCATATGTCTGCTTTAATGGAACTTCACTTTCATCTCTTTCCCTTGTTTGACTTGAAACAAAACAGCTGAAGAAACATTAAAAAAAGGTTCCAAGAGAAAGAACATACTATTTTATGTTATTTTTGTTCAATTATTCTCCTTAGAGATAAGGGTCACACACTTAAGTACAATGTCATATGTTACGAATATTCCATTTGTTTGAAGTATATTAATATTCTCAAGAGCAAAAGACATGCCAAATTGAACGGTTCTACTTCATTAACCTTTGTGAAGCAGCCTAGACGACGAACTTAAAAGGGAATTGTATGATAATAAGTCGATGTTCCGATTAGTTAAAAGGTTTCTTTTTTAGATAAAAGTCTCCCGAGTAAGGACGTTTTTTGCACACGTATATTTTATGTACCAGCTTTTGACCTCTCTCTCTCTCTCTCTCTGTCTCTCTCTCTGTCTCGAGTGACTTAGTATCTTTTGTTAATAACCACTTTTTTCGTTCAAACTTATCGATTTACGAGAAACATCACCTTTTTTACATCATACGAGCAATCACACTTGTGGTCTTAGGTAAATATAAGCTTTCCTAATTTTCACAGATAGTACTGGTTTCAAACCAGGCGTCTAGTAGACATCTAGCAGGATAAGTTTCAATGTTAATAAGTTGACGATGATTTTCCTCCCATCGATAAGAAAGAATATAGTTCAGGCTTAGACGTGACCAAATCAACAAAACATATTTAACACTTTAAGACCACTCGCATTTAATATAATTTCTTTTTACTTCAAATATTAAGGATTTAACGTTCACAAATTATCTCTCTGTTGACCACAATTCTTTAAAATGTTTCCATAATTCGGTACAAGATTTGTCTTCATTTGCCCTACTTATTTTCTGTCAACGTCTAGCGTCATTTAGTGTGTTAGACAGAATTTAGCTGAGATCACATCATTGACTTTCAAATGATTTTACCTACCATGTTTTTGAAATGATTACGCCAAAAATAAACCAAATCAAAAATGGCTGAAGTTCGGAGGCGGATTCAATCAAGAATATTGGATCGTGCTTAAAATGTTATACATCTTTTGTTCTCGGGGTGAAGTTTTAACATGCCGTTTGATAGAGACAAATAAGTTTAAGTCAATCAGTAGAAAAGGGTATCAATCTTGAGGTCAGAAGGAAGTGACAATTGTTCTCAGAAATAAATACATTTAATTATTGTGCAGTAAAACAAAAAAATCACTCAATATATAGTTTACAAGGTCAAAACAGAAAGGCAAAATTATGAATAAAAATAACACAATATAGACATAACCTGTCGAAGGAGTGAATTGAAGCAAATTTAAAAAGAAAACGACAGAAAACAAACATTGCGAACAAATTACACACAAACCCATTATAGATAAAACAAAAATGTTCTTTTAAAAACTTACGTCGCGACGTGATAGCAACCTTGAACACACTGCATTAATGTTGTCTCTTCCGTCGTTGCAAGCGGTGTGTGGATCGAACTATCTATCTGAACATCCTCCTTGTTTGTAATATCCACGAAGATTGGGCTGCAGTCGCACGACGCGTGTTTGAAAAGGGTACAAATTACGACAATAACAAACTGTGAAATCCAGTTTTCCATCGTCTTGCCAATTGTCACGTTGTTTTTAAACTTGAATAAACCGTTCAGGTTCTGTAAACTACTGAACCCTGCGCAATAGCACGTTTTCCTAAACTCAAGAATTGCAGATCAATAACGAAATTTTAACAGTCTCGCATGGCTATATTTTCAAATACTAATGAATTAATTATTACGTTCAACAATTACATGTCGTGATATCTGATGCGATACTTCTCTATTCATACTAAAATATTCTGTTACGGATAATAATTATGTTATACATTAAAAAGCAAACTTCAAAGAGTTATGTACGGATTTTAATGTTTTGATCAAAACTCTCTCTCTCTCTCTCTCTCTCTCTTTCTCTCATTCAATTTTGGTTTTATATGATTCAATCACGACAAGCGTGTTACGTAACTGCTATTTTAAGCGAATCGTAAGTATAGGAAAAACTATTTAGAAAACATATTTACGTAAACCCAAGAGAGAGAGAGAGAGAGAGAGCTGTAAGTATCAGATTTGTAGATCTGTTGACTGTTAATTTGAGGACCTGACACCTTTTTAGGTTTGCACATATTTTATGCTTCATTCAAAATATTTATGTCTAAATCTTCATCTTAAATTTAAACCAGAAAAAAAATCCATAATAAATTTCGGAATGTACGAGTTGTCATCATATGCAAACAACGTCAATTGATTTTAGACCGGTTCCATGAAATTCGAAACGATAGATTGATTTTATATGATACTGAAGACAAACAATAAATTCTATTTGACACAGGATCGGATAAATGCGCACATGGCCTTTTAGTAAAAGTTGAAAGGTAATGTGAAAAACAGGGACTTTATACTATTTGAACTTTACTGTTATTTTGTTATTTGCGCTGTGCATAAGCATAGCATCTATATTCGCTAGTTTCTTATTGGTCCAATTAAGGAACTGTTCCCTGTTAATATTTAAGGCTATGTACTTGGGACAACGGTGAGAAGTCTCATGATACAAAGAAACCGATTAATCTTGCTCTTACATTTTAGTCTAGTTTCCTTTTGCTGAGTATGGTAAGTCACTATAAGAATATAATTATGATTATTTGCACTTCCTTCAAATTACCTTGGGAAATAATGTACTTATGAAGGCAATTTAATTCTTGTGTGTTGTGTATATGTAACGGAATTATTTAAGGGTTTATCTGTTTTTGAAATACGATGCAGTGTGTTTTCTGTTTTAAATATCTTAGACTACTCATATCTTCATCGGCTTAAAGGCAGTAGTTAGATTTGCAGTTTATCGCGTGCCGTATGGTTAAGTCGGGAGTAGCAACAGGTGCGCTATATTTGCATTATTACATGTTTTAATGATTTTACTGATTTACTGATTTACTATGTTGTTAGCTCCTAAGAGCCTTTCACCTTTTTTTCTGTTTCAAATACCTTAAACATTTCCAATATTCAATATTTCTTTAAGTGCAACGTTTTTTAAGCAGGCCTTTTTTTTTTAAAAAAAAAAAAACTTTATGAACCGGGTCAAATCAAAGAACAAATTTAATAGGACACAAAATTGACTGGTTATTACCATTGCTAACACCTGAATAGAAGGAACTTGTGTCAATGTTGTTTCGATGATGTAACTGCATCTTTTGAGACTGCATTAAAATAAGCCCTAATTCAGCTATTCAATGTTAAGGGAAGAAAAAATGTTTATCTTATATAATGAGCCTGATTTTTCTAACTGAGAACTGATAGATAGACCTTTAATGTTCACAGCCAGTAAGTTCATTTTCTACATGCTAACATGAAAAGTAGTTGTTGTAATGTGCAATGAGTTTAAAAATATCCTCAGTGCTATGAACAAACAAATGTGTCTTTATCTTGTCAAATGCAATATAACCTAAAAGGTATTTATCTACACTACATTTTTTTCTATAGCAATCATTTCCCACGTTATTGATATTTCTTTTCTCTGTGTAATTATCTGAATGCGTTAACATACATGAAGACGTGTTTTATTTCAAATTCACGCGATAGCTTCAACAATTGACAGGAACTACATCCTTGGCGAATATATGGACAGGAACTACATTCTTGGCGGATATATGGACAAGAACTACATTCTTGGCGGATATATGGACAGGAACTACATTCTTGGCGGATATATGGACAGGAAGTACATTCTAGGCGGATATATGGACAGGAACTACATTCTTAACAGACATATGGACAGGAACTACATTCTTGGCTGATATATAAACAGGAACTACATTCTTGAGGGATATATGTGCAGGAACTACATTATCGGTGAACGTATGGACAGGAACTACATTATTGGCGGATTTTTTGCACAAAATCTTTTGCAATGTAATTTCAATTAATGTAACAACAGTCCAGGGATATCACTCAGCTCGCAGCACATTTCAGAAAATTTTTTTCAGAAGTGGTGTACCAAGTTATAAGTTCACATGAAACGTTAACTCTTGTCAGACCCTAAATTTATGAAAGTGAAGGGTTTTGAAAAATTCAACCGATTTTATATCATATAAATTTGTCATTACACCCTAATTCCTGTTAATTCAATTCGTCAACCTCGACATTATAAAAAATTTTCCGAGGAAAAATGTCACATTACTTACTATATTTCATGATTGTTAAATATGAAAGGCAAATAAACATTTCGTGAAAGTGTCATAGTTACCATGACTAATATTTTTGTGTCAGAATGACGTAATGTGCTTCAAACACTTTCGGCTGAAGGAAAGACAGTGTGAAGTTTGATATGTAAATATTCCGTACAAACGATCTAGCTTAACACAATGTTTAAATATCTGTTACTTCAAAATGATAAACATGTTTCTCTGGTATTACTTCATATTCTTTTGACGATGGCCGACTCTTATACAGGGCAATCACAAAAGTGTTTTTTGATGTGAAAAAACATGTTTGTACGAGAACTAAGTACATTATATTTGAATATCAGTAACATCCGCAACACCAAAAATGGTAAATCTTATAAAAGAATGGAGATAAGTATTCCGAACACATCCGCATTACAGCAGCCGTGGTTGTCTCCCTTGCTAGCGTTCGTTAAATTTCGCGTTCGAGTGGTTGTAAGCACGAGAGAAAACTGTACCAGACTGAAAGACCAAATCCCCAAAATAATTATGCAGAGAATTTTATGATTTCGTACCTGAAAGTAGATAACATAAATTATTGAATCACACATATATATTTTCTTTATTTTCGTCTCATTTTTACACGCAAATACATAATGCACTTTCATATGTATGACATATCTATACATGTCACAATATGATTTTAGTAATCGTTTAAAACCTAATATTCTAGATCATATATCAAAATATTTACATATACTACAGATAAAAGTTGAAATACCCTTGTTAATCATTAATTAAGATCTGCCTTAAAACAACATCTTAAAAAAACTGAGATTCAATAATATGGCAAAAATGCTTAACAGTACGAAATGAGTGTTAAATGTTGAGATATGTTCTACTAGATCAAACACTTGCTTGATTAACAAGTGACTCGATGGCCTAGTGATATGTGCGTTGGGCTACGAAACTAGCGAGGAGGTAAAATACACGCACCGTGGGCTCTTCTGAAAACAAGTCGTTCCACCCACACCAGGTGGGGAATTTTTTTACTACCCACGTTAAATAACTTACCTTTACCTTTATTTTAGACCATGGTTAGAGCCAACAGTAATACCATTTTTTTCTAATGCCATAAAGCCTGAACTTATATGAATCTCTCAGATGAGTCCATAATGAAAATATATAGATAGGATACCATTCTTTATAGATAGGACACAATGCTATATTATAGAAAGGACACTATGTTATCATGTCAATGGGCTTTTTTTTTTGGTTCATTAAATGAGTCATGGCATTGGCAGAAAACGATTTGCAAGTCAGCTTCAATATGTTCACATATTTTGTTGTGTAAGTTCATAAAAGTGCATGCCTTAAACGAGATTGCATCGGCTGAATTGCTAACTGTTTTCAGATGGATACGTGTCTTTGTTAAAGCTATTCTCAAGAGAATTTTCTACTTCAAACAAATAGCCGAGAAAATATATTGGATGTAATTATATTTCGAGAATAAAGTGATTTCTGTCTTTTTATCATTATCAGCCATTACAAAATTGGAATTATAAAACATTTGAATCTACATAATTTTTGTAATAAGCTCTGAAAACATTCATAAACCAGCAAAATGAACTGAAACTTAAAGAACGATTCAACGGAACTTGGTTTGAAAAGAAATGATGTATTTGTTGTTTGAACGTTATTCCGCCCATTGAGACAAATCAATTACATTTTTATAAAGTGTCTGCGTTGACATATTGGTGAATTTCGTGTTATTACTTCATATCAACGGACCTTAGAAACATCCTTTGTTAAAACGATTTACTCGTAAAGCTTTTAACTAGAGTTTGTAGGGGTATTTATACAAACAAGGGAGATCAGTGATCACATGTGTCGCCTGACGATAGCCAATTAAACAGTAGTATTGAGAGGTGATTGGACAGTTTGTAGGCTAAAACGCATTTTTATTCAAGGGCCATAACTCAGCTAAAAATCTTTCAATTGAAAAACCTGTAAGACATGCGCAAGTACTTGAGGTACAGAACAATCCTGTAACCTTTCATTTAAATTGCTTCAGTAGTATAAGAGAAGTAGTCCGGACAAACTTTAAAAATAAAAGTCATTAAAGGGCCATAAATCTGAAAAAATCATTGAACTGGAAAATGCTGACGATATGCACAACTAGACTTGGTACTGATCATTCCTGTAAAGTTTGGATGAAATCGCACCGGTAGTTTCTGAGGAGTAGTCCGGAAAAGTTTTGTGATGGACAAACAGACAGACGGACGGACGGACCGACAGACAGACAGATGATAGGGAAGTGACCCTATATGTCATGGCTACTTATAAGCATGTCGCAGCTACTGGAAAGCCTGCAACACAAAATTCATTATTTGGCTAAAACGCCTTTTCATTCAAGGGCCATATTTCAGCCAAAAATCATTCAACCAAAAATCCCGTTAAATATGCGCAAGTACTCGAGGTACTGATCAATCCTGTAAAATTTCATTCAAATTGCTTAGTAGCATAAGAGAAGTAGTCCGGACAAACTTTGAAAATTAAAATCATAAAAGGGCCATAACTCTCATAAAAAAGTCATTGGACTGGAAATTGCCCACGATATGTATAACTAGGCTTGGTACTGATTATTCCTGTAAAGTTTGGATGAAATCGCACCAGTAGTTTCTAAGGAGTAGTCCGGACAAGTTTTGTGATGGACGGACAGACGGACGGACAGACGACACAAAAATTGACTTTGAATTTATACAAATAAATAGGCAAAATGATACCAATCTGGGGCCTAAAAAAGATGTTTAGTTTTGATACCTCCTAGGCTTTTAACAATATTAAATTATTTAAATTGCGTCGATAGAACGAAAACAAAGAAAACGTCTCTGTAAGTAACACATAATACTAAATTCATGTAATTCCCAAGATCATATTTATATATATACATTGTAAAAGGCTGTCTTAGTCATAAATACTAAATGTATCTTATACAATCGGCCTTATATAATTGGCTATAGGATGTAACTTCGGGCAGCACATAAAGAAAACAGATGTCTTAGTGACAAATCCAAAGTGCATTTGGTTCAACAGGTCTGATAAGGTTTGCTGTAACATCGTCAGTCAAAAATCTAAATTGGGAAAGTACACGCAATTTCATAAGCTGTATCTTTCGGTCGAACTTAATGATATAGATACAATTTGCATAAATGAAATGTACAGTAAAGTATCACAATAATAGTACTTAAGTGGTCTTACAAATGAATCGGTCTTCATGGCAGATGTCCATTATTCTAAATTTGAGATTTTTGTTCTTTTAAATTGCTTATTTCAGAATGCGTTTAAAACGAAAAGTTGTACTATAAAGGACTATACTGGATTTTTACAAACCAGCGAGAACGAAGGGTTCAATGTATTTCTTGCTCTATTGCTCTTTTAGCAAGGATTGGCTAATTTACCCCTTGTTTTTGTCTTTGGAAATCTGCATATAAAGCAACTGGCAGCCTCGATCTTCCTACACTTATCTTGTACTAACTGCTGAGGAATTTTACATTAACACTATACAGAGATCGATATTTAATAAAATATTACTTTGAATTTTTCAGGATAGTCATCTTCGTTAATCAACGGCAATCTTTCAATTGCATTTTCTTTCATGGTAGGGAAAGTAAAGGAAAACTTAACCACGAAGCGCCTTTGGCGTTGCTTAGAAAATCTTTGAAGTTTATTGTAACGTAAGACCGTTCTTACCTTTATTACAAATATTAGTTATAAATTAGAAAAAAGAGGTGCATTCCCTTGGTTTTAGACAGACTTAGTGCCATGTGTATTTTGAAGGTTGATTAAATTCCATGAATTTTGTGTCAAGTACTGTAAAGTATTGGTTATTAGAGCATTTTATTTTATAGAAGGAGAATATTAAATTTAAACAAACAGAATGATACTAAGAAAGAAAATGTAAAGGGCATGAAAAATATTGTTCATTCTCAAAATGACCAGAATATTTATGCAAAAAAATGCATTGCAACAAAAACAAGAAATAAACTATGTTCGAATGACTTGTACGAGTTTATTGAACATACATGTTTGATATTTGTTTTCCCTTTGTCATACAATAAGTCATTCCAAATAGAAACATTCAGACGTTTGTGTTGAACGTGATTCTGTAAACACAGTGCCTCAACGTAAATTAATTTTCACCAAGCTGCATTCAAACTGTAAGCGCTTAAAAATCAACTCGAAAAAACGAAAATGAAGGAAGACGGTAAACATTACTTTTTCACAACTGTGTGAGTCCTGCCCACTAGATAAATAAAACTAGTTTATTAATAACTTTTTAATGCAACTTAAGAACATTTTAAAATAGCAAAGGGTAGAACTATTTGTTGTACAACTAGCAGACATGTAGCTTCTTACGAAAGATATTGTACTTTAAAGAACTTAAATCGTCTGCTCGTCTGCAGACAGGTATTAACGCGTAAGTGAATGCACCTCATAAACAAAACAAACTGCATGTTACCTTCAATGCAGGTGATTATATAATTAGCCTTCGCAACTGAAAATCAATTTTTGGCATAAAGTATTATAGTGTCACGGAAATGCAGGTAATTATATAATTAGCCTTCGCAACTGAAAATCAATTTTTGGCATTATTAAAGTGACATAAATATCATAAGACGCAGGGAAGGAATGCAATAAACTGTTTCTGACAGGTGTCAAACAAAAATTGAGAGAACAAAGTTCTCAAATTCGTTGATCATATTATGAAGTTAAGAAAAATGCAATAAGCACGGTTTCCTACTGAAAATGCTGTAAATAATCTAAGATGCTTGTAACATAGTATAGCATAGCAGAGCAAAGCATGGCAAAGCATTGCAGATACATGAAGAAAACATTTTTACAGGGAAGGTGAGTTTCAGCATTACTTCATTTACGTAATAAGCATAAATATCACATGCATTCTTCTTTGTTAAGTTCTGTGTATATTTTTTTGTAAATATCACCCTTTGGAAACAAAGAATACAAACTCGCACGGACAACTATCAGGACGGAGTGACGGAGGGAAGTAGATTCAATTATGTTGTTGTTGTTGTTTTAACTTTATTTATTTATTTATTTAATTATTTAATCTTAACTTAATCAAATCAATTTCACTTTCAAAGTAATGCTCACTTAAAAACAAATATATTCTCTGACAATGTGTAAAATTTCTGCAGATACTAGATAAAGCGAGAGCTTGTAGCTCTACATATACACCTACATAATTTAATGAATGTTTAAGTTGTAATAACACATCAGCACAATTTTAAGAGCTGTAATTATAATTATTTTTATGATTAGCAAACTACTCTTTACGTTATAAATGGTATTGAATTTTTAACATAAACTTTCTATGAAACACACCTTTCATTATACAGATGCTTATTTTTACTGGGTTTGGCTATCTAAAAGTAATGAAAACGTAATAAAGTCGAGGGAGTGTATATCAAATAACATGCATACTCGTGTTAGTACACTTATTCAAAAAATGTATTGTAACCTTTACTAGTCACAAGCATTTTAAATCGTTTTGTTTAAAAAAGCATCTGACAATTGTATATGAAAGTTGTTTTTTCTTTCAAAATATCAGCTGTTATATAAATATGCTTAATTATTTCTAAAGAATTTGTATCCACCTTAAAATGCTGCATTCTCCTTTCATATTTAGTGTATCATCGAGAAAACTTGAATAATTTATTTTATACGAAATAAAGCTTATCCTTACAAATAGCAACAGTCTACAGTAATTTATAAAGCTCTCTGTACTTTTTATTTAAGAAACTCAAACCCTGAAAATAAGCAAATTAATATATTTGATGTAACATTAAAACATAAAGTGTTATAGTGTCACGGAAAGTGTGACAGTGTGACAGTGTCAAAAAAAGTGTGATAGTGTAAGGGAAGCTCACTCTCTTAGACAGAAATTATAATGAATGACTTACAAATTATCTCCCTTACTCTGATAACATCAGAGGTAGACCAAATTGCACATTGGTCCTTTCAGTTGGAATCCTCTAACTTTTCCCTTGTTTCTCTGTGTGATAGTCTTGACTTTTATTTGTGAAATTGTCACTTATATATCAAAATGCTAGGGTTATAATAAAACATAATGGTGTTATCAAAACTTGTTGCTAAAATAAATGTGTAATCTGACCATTGTTGCAAATAATTAGTCTTAATTATCACCATACCAAAAAAAAATATAGCGATGAAAGCAGAGGAATCCAAATGAAAGGACCAATGTAATATCAGAGATAATTCAGGGTAGATAATCCACTAATGTCCCCCATATTGGCTAGAATATCTACAAGAGACATTTAGCCTAAGAACGTCTTTTCGTGTGTTTTGAAGAAGCAAAACGGCACATTTTGGCATTGTATCTGTTTATGAAATACTATGGGACAATTGAAAGTGAACGGGTCCACAGGACGCCTCCGACACTTTAAATTCACCCAACGTGTTTCACACAAAGATAAATCATCAAATTGTGCATTTCATTCCTTATATTGCCATTTATTTTCTATACAATTGTTTGTTTTTTTTACTTTCAGCTAGCCTATATCGTTCACAATTCTACGAGTGAAAAAACTGTAAATTCTTCCTCCAAATGGCATTCAGGACGGTATCGTGTAATTTTCTATGCATCTATGAAATATATTTGCTTCATGTAATATTTTATCGTAACAATGTGCATTTTATCGTTACAGTGCGCATTTGAAATGTTAATGATGTGTATTGTACACATCGGACAAAAATACGAACGAACTGAATAGAAAACGTGAACTGTGTTCGAAGAGAGGAGTGAATTGCATCTAGAATCACCAGAGGGACAACATACCATGTGGTCTGTAAAAAAAATATTTTAGGATCTACAAACTTTCAACGCAATGATACTATCTCTTTTCGCAAAAGTCCCACAATGCTAATGGAAAATATGATTTATTGATGGTTTTGTAATTTCCGGTAATACAGATAATGACAATATCAGAACAAATAAGAAGTATCAATAACAGTGATAGTTTCATCGTTCGAAAACTGCCTTCATTTCATCACATGAGCTCTCGATTAAAATTATATTCAAATAAACATTTAACAACACTATAATGACATTTTTTGAAAGAAAATACAACATTCAATGATGGTTTAGTGATTTACAATATTCTTGCAACAAGTGTGTTTTTAATGCTCCTTGACAGGTGATATGCACTATGATGTAATAAATTAATAAAGCTTTAAAGCTTCATTTGATTTATGCTCACATGCTTCAAGACTTTTGGCTCTTCTATTTAAAGAAAGGAATGCATTTAAAATTATAAATATGCAGCTACATGTAAAAGAATCTATGACATAATTGTGCTGAGAATAAATATTGCAGAATGAGAAAAAAAGAAAGAAACATAAAAGAATTATAATATTATGTGCATACTAGTAAAGTCATCGCAGTCAATCAAGTTATTTGGAAAAAGCAAACACAACTATCCTACTGACGTAATATCAAGATAGATTTTTGAGGGCATTTTATCTTTAATGTCACGTTCGATCATCATAAAAAAAGGTTTTACATGTAATACTAGTAGCGATTATCATAAAATAAAACGGTTTTACATGAAGAAAAGTTTACATGCAAATTGCAGAGTGATTCTTATAAACAGAAAATTTACATGTAATATTAAGACCGATTATCATAAAAAAGTTTTACATGTAATACAAGAAGCGATTGATAAAAAGAAGGTCTTTCGTGGAGAAAAAAATTACATGCAATTTCCAGAGTCATTTTTATAACCATAAGATTTATATGTAATATTGGAACCGATAATTATATCAAGATATATATAATATATATATACTGAACTGGCAAATCTAATGTATTAATTAAACTTTTCCTTTATTCCCCCTTTTTCTTAAAACCGAATACATATCCCATCTGACAATTAAGTACATGAAACATGTGCACACAACTGCTCGTTTTTAGGATATAACTAAATGTAACAAACTGCTTGCAAATTTGAAGATGTGTTTATGTTTCAAATAAAGGACTATATTTAGCTGGCTTAAAATGTTAACTTTTGCTTTCCATTTTTTAAGGATAAAATTTTCAAATAGAAAGTTACTTGTAAAAATTAACTGTTGCTTTTAAGTTTGATCATTTTTTTATTCATTGTTTTTTTTGTTGTTGTTTTTTTTTATCGCAAAAAGTCCGTTCCGCATTTTTCTTACCTTAACTTTATTACGACCTCCCTTAACATAATTTGATTTTTAGATATATAGTTATCATTTGGTTCAAATAACTTCGATGGTCAACTTGCAAAACTGTTGTTTGTTAAAATAACATGTAGGTATCTTTGTAAATTGCGGTAAGATAAGAAATGTTGTTTGTTTTTGGAAGAACACACAGGAGCCTACGATACGAATTTCAAACTAAGTGTCTGTTGCCGTTGGCTACACCCTTGTTCTCGAACTTATGTACGAATGATTGCGCGAGGCATATTTTAACATCGTGTAAACGATACAGAATATAAGAATTACTAGAGAATATAGAAATCTGTGGAAGTGATCGCTTTTGTATCTAAAAAGTCGGGTCTTTTTGATAATAGCGCGTGGTTTTCTTGGCTTGAAAATACGAGGCAGAAGATATGTCGTAATAAATTGAGCTTATAAGCCAATTGCTATATTATCTATTAAACTGAGAAAAAAAGTTCTTTCGGAAGACTGACACTTTTAAATAAAGAAAGAAATGCTGTGGAAATTCTTTTAACTCTATTCGCGTGACCCTTAAAGTCTTGCTTTATGCACATCTTTATGTGTACAAAATCAATTATGGTTTGATTTTGAATTAATTAATAAATTCATTCATCCATTAATTCATTCATTCATTCAATCGGTAGAATGTTTTATTCGTAACGTGATTCTTTTACTACAAACTTTTTGCTGTTTAATACAAATGAAAAGATTGTAGTTAAAAGAAATAAATAGCATAGAATATATACATTGGAGGAAGAATGCAACTAAATCGTCGTAGCATTAAGATATTTGCAAAAACTGAATGAAACCTTCTTGAAAATTCATAAATAATTGCTTGGCAATATTTGGTCGTTTAACATTTTTTCGCGAAGAGTTTGCTAGGTCTTCTTATAGTTGACACAACACAACCAAAAGCCACAGAAACTACACAGATTTAGACACACATATGGTTATATACATTCTGAAAGTTTAATGGAATGACAACTAGTGGTTACTAAACAATGGCTGTGGAATGACAAAAATGTGACACAAGCAAGCAAGTACAGATGGATAACACAAAATCATACACCCATGTCGACATCCTCAAGTGGATAAAAACATCCTCAACGTTGTTAATGCAACAATCTTTCAATCATACAGGCATACTCATGAGTTATGGATGGCAACATAATTTCCGGAAATATCTGTGGTGTCAAATGCAGGAACAGAAATGCAAACCGATACTTGTCAGGAACTCTAAAATACTGCTCATGCATGAGGCAATTGTGAAAACAAATTTACTAGAAAGCTGTCGTTCTGCATAGATATATTATAAGTTCTTGATATTTTCCCAAACAATAATACAAATTTACACTTTATTAAGTAATGTAATGGTGATGTCCTTTTCAATTTAAAGAAATTGTATTTTACAAATATATTAAAACAGTCAGAGAAGTTAATATTCAGAGCAGTCTTTTTTATATTCTTAGCAGGGAATGACAAACCTCGAAACTTAATTACTTGTCCTATATTTTGAATTGTAGTCAGAGTGGGCTGTAGAACAAAATGATGGGTTAATAAAATAATAACATAATTTATGTTCTTCTAAAGTTTTATTCTTTTTGTTATTATTATTATTTTACAAAGACAGTGTGAAGTGTGATATGTAAATATTCCGTATAATCGATCTAACTAAACACAATGTTTAAATATCTATTAATTCAAAATGATAAACATGGCCCCATTTATGTTTCTCTGGTTTTACTTCATATTCCTTTGAAGACGGGCGACTTTTACTGTCCTCAAAACATTCATTAACGTAACATTCAACAAGTTTTCTTCGAATTTCCGAGGTTCTTCGAAACGTACTGGATTCAGGTATAGAGCTTATATCCCCGTCGAAGGTATCTACCGAAAGTTCCTTTTTTGGTTCGTTCCTTTTTAGAAATAAGACAAGCAGCCTGTATAAAAGCAGGACAATCACAAGAGTGTTTTTTGATGTGAAAAACATGTTTGTATAACTAAGTACATTATATCTGAATATAAGTAACATCCGCAACACCAAAAATGGTAAATCTTGTAAAAGAATGGAAATAAGTATTCCGAACACATCCGCATGACAGCAGCCGTGGTTGCTCTCTTTGCTTACGTTTGTTAAATACAACATAGACATGTCCTTTCGTACTCGAGTGGCTGTAAGTACGAGAGAAAACTGTACTAGACTGAACGACCAAATACCCAAAATAATTATGCAGAGAATTTTATGATTCCGTACCTGAAAGTAGATAACATAAATGATTGAATTACACATATATTCTTTATTTTCGTCTCATTTTTTACATGCAAAGACATAATGCACATTCATATGTATGACATATTTATACATGCAAAACCAAACACAATATTATTTACAGGAATAGTTTAAAAACTAAATATTCTAGATCACATATCACAATATTTACATATTATACAAATAAAAGCTAAAAGACCATTGTTAATCATTAATAGAAATCTGCCATAAAACAGTATCTTAAGAAACTGAGATTCAATAATATGGAAAAAAAAAGCTTAACAGTACGAAATTGGTGTTAAATAATGAGATATGTTCCATTAGATCAAACACATGCCTGATTAGTAAATGACTCGGTGGATGAATGGTTTGTGCATTGGGCTACGAAGCTGGCGACCCGGTTTCCTTTCCGGGTAGTGCCAGAGTTATCGACCTAATTCCCAAGACTGGGTTGTTACATAATCGGCTACTGATTCCAGAAGTGTCGGCCTAGATTGGGGATCGAGAAGATAAGATACACGCACCGTGGCTCTTCTGAAAATAAGTCGTTCTATCCACACCAGGTGGGGACTTTTTTGACTACCCACGTTAAAGAACATACCTTTACCTTTATTTAGACCAAAGTAAGAGCTAATTGGATGTAACAGTAAAACACTAAAAACATTTTTCTAATACGATAAAATACTCACACATTTTGTTGAGAGAGTTTTGTCTGTGCACACGCTTTAAGGAAGAAAGCATTACCTAAATTAGTAACTGCTCTCAGAGGTATATGTGTCTTTGTTCACGCTATTCTCAGGTGTTTTTCTACTTCAAACAAACGACCGAGCAAATAGAATGAATGAAATTGTATTTCGACTATGAGAAATAAGTGCAGTCTGTTTTTGTTATATCGGCCATTACAAAATTGGAATTTCTGAAACATTTGAATTTACATTCTTTTTGTAATATACTCTAGAAACATACATAAGCCGGCAAAATGAACTGAAACTTAAAATAACGACTCAACTGAACTTAATTTGAAAGGAAATAATGTATTTATTGTTTGAATGTTATTCCGCCCATGAAGACAAATCGATTACATTTTTTTCATACAGTATTTCCCTCAATGGATTAGTGAATTTCGTGTTATTACTACATAGCAACGGACCTTAGAGACATCTAGATTCTTTGTATGAACAGTTTACCCATAGAGCTTTTAACAATAGTTTGTAGAGGTATCAATGCCGAATTGAGTTTAAATTTATACCGGAAAATAGCCAAATTGATCATCTATCAGATGAGCTTTAGAAAATGATGTTTGGTCTTGATACCACATAAGCTGTGAACAATATTTAAACATCCTTCAACATTGGACATGTCTCCCAATTGTCAATCTTTGCCACACATCCAGGACATAGATGATTGTATTAGACTTCTATAAATGGTAGGAAAATATTGCTCTACTGACCTCTTTTTCTTTAAATGCCTCGAAGAATTCCACTATATCCGCAGCAGTCCCTATGTAGACTAGGAGTAGCTGAGAAAGTTGATCATGTGTTAGTTTGCCTTTGGGCAACAGCCATCTTCCCAAAATAAGAATCAACAACAACATCTGCTCTAGCATTCTTATCCACTGGTCTGGTGTTAACTTGATAGGAATTCTGACTTCAAATTTTACCTGTAGTAGACAATAAGAACATGTTTGATATTTTCTGGAACCAAAGGCTGAAAGTTAATATCGTCAAAGATTACGTGTGCTTTTTTACAATGAGGAGTGAAAATAAAACCAGTGCACATTCTTGAATGCCCAAGTTTATGATTATCACAGATTAGAATTGTTCATGCTCATTCTGTCTTAATAACGGATAAAAAGTGCATCAATAAATCTTATTTAGATGGCTGTATGATTTAACTTCTTTTTACATAAACAGCTGTATTCGTAACGAATATAAAGTACAACAATCGATCTTAAAAGGTTGACTACAGGACCTAACTTGGGACAACGTATTAATAAAACGGCTGTTTTAATAACGAATACTTGATGCATCTAATTAACTAGATCTTATAAGGTTGGCTATAGGATCTTACTTGTGACAGCGTAAAAAAAGACAGTTATCTTAGTAACGAATACTAAATGCATTTGATACAATCGGCCTTATATAATTGGCTATAGAATCTAACTTGGGACAGCGTATAAAGAAAACGAATGTCTTAGTAACAAACACAAAGTGTATCTGGTTCAACAGATCTGATAAGGCTGGCTGTAGGATCGTCCGATAAAAATCTGAATTGAGACAGTACACGCAGTTTCATGAGAAGTAACGTTCAGTCCCTCGAAAATATTGGAAGTATGCATAAATACATTGTACATGTACTATAAAGTATCGCAAGAGTAGTAATTAAGTGGTGTACAAATAAAACTGTCTTCATGGCAGGGGTCAGTGATTTTAAATTTCAGATTTTTGTTCGTTTAAATTTCTTATTTTAGCCTGCGATTGAAATGAACAGTTGAGTTATTTACGACTGTACTGTATTTTCACAAACCAGAGAGAACAAATGTTTCAATGGTATTCTTGCTCTACCGCTTTTATAGCAAGGATAGTTAATGTACTCTAAAGGCATTTATTTGACTTATTTTTCTTTAGAAATCTGCATTCAGTGCAGGTGGCCGCCTCGATCTTCCTATATTTATCTTGTACTAACTACTGAGAAATTTTACATTAACACTCTATTGGGATCGATATTTTGTAACTTTGATTTTTTTTTAGGAAAGTCATCTTCCTTAATTAATGGCAATATCTTAATTGCTTTTTCTTTCATGATAGAGAAAGCAAAAGATAACTTAACCACGGAACGCTTTTGGTATTCTTTTGAAATGTTTGAAGTTTGTAGACCGTTCTTATCTTTATTACAGATATTAGTTGTGAATTAGAAAAAAATGCATTTACCTTGGTTTTAGATTGACTTGGTGCCATATGTATTTTGAAAGTTGAATATTGTGTCAAGTACTGGAAGTTATTGAATAGTAAAGCAATTTATTTGATAGAAAGGGAATATGAAATTTAAAAAAAGTAATGATAATACAATACATTTGCAATAGAATCTGAAAAATAATGTTCATGGTAAAATAAACAAAATATATTTATAAAAAAACGTGCATCGCAACAAAAACAAGAATAAACTATGTTTAAAGGATTTTGCCCCGCAAATGCACGAGTATATTGAACATACATTTTTGTTTTGTGATTTCACTTTGTCATACAAGTTATTTCAAATAGAAACATTCAAACGTGTGTGTTTGGATACAGCTCTATGAACATTGTGCCTCAATGTAAATTAATTTTCAACAAGCTGCATTCAAACTATCAACTCGAAAAGAAAGAAAGACGCTCAACATTACTTTTTTGCAGCTGTGTGATTCCTGCTGACTAGATAAATATATTTAGTTTACTTATAACCTTTTAATGCAACAAACAAAAATATTAAAATAGCAAAGAGTAGGCATATTGTTTGTACAACTAACAGACATGTAGCTTCTTACGGAAGACATTGTACTTTAAAAAGAACTTAAATCTTCCGCTCGTCTGCAGACAGGTATTAACGCGTTAGTGAATGCATCTCATAACAAATAAACCTGCGTGTTTCCATCAATGCAGGTGATTATATAATTAGCCTTCGCAACTGAAAATTAATTCTTGGCATTATTAAAGTGACATAAATATCATTAGACGCAGAGAAGGAATGCAATAAACTGTTTCTGACAGGTGTCAAAAAATAAATGAGAGTGCAAACTTCTCAAATTTGTTGATCATATTATGAAGAAAAATGCAATAAACGCGGCTTGCTACTGAAAGTGCTGTTAATAATATAAGACGCTTGATCCTTAACATAGTATAGCATAGTATAGCAAAGCATAGCGTAACACAGCACAGCACAGCACAGCACAGAACAGAAGAGTACAGAACAGAACAGAACAGCACAGCATAACATAGCACAGCAAAACATGGCAAAGCATCGCAGATACATGAAGAAGAAGAAGAAAAAAAATCATTTCATACAGGGAAAGTTAGTTACAGCATTTCTTCATTTACGTAATTAGCATAGATATTACGTGCATTCTTGCTTGTTAAATTGTGTGTAGTTTTTGTAAGTATCACCCTCTAAACAAAGAATGCAATCTCGCACGGACAACTCAAAGAAAGTGGTGACACATGTACGAAAATACATTCAATAATTTTGTTGTTGTTTTCACTTCATTATTATTTCTACTATTTCTAATATTTTTTTTCCTATCTGGTCTGAACTTGAAAAATCAATTTCCGTTCAAAGCAGTGTTTACTGAAAAAAAATGTCTAATTACTGTGACAATGTGTAAAATTTCTGCAGAAACTAGAAAAAGCGAGAGCTTGTAGCTCTACATATACACCTACATAATTTAATGAATGTTTAAGTTGTAATAACACATCAGCACAATTTTAAGAGCAGTAGTTATAATTATTGTTATGATTAGGAAACTTCTCTTTACGTTATAAACGGTATTGAATTTTTAAAATAAACTTTCTATGAAACACATCTTCTTTCGTTATACAGGTGCTTATATCGACTGGGTTTGGCAATCTAAAAGTAATGAAAACGTAATAAAGTTGAGGGAGTTTGTATCAAATAGCCTTGCATACTCGTGACAAGATACTTATTAAACAAAACGTTTTGTAACCTTCACTAGTCACAGACATTTTGAATCGTATTGTTTAACAAGCTTCTAACAAGTGTACATGATGTTTTTTTTTCTTTTTTCAAAATTTTAAGTTACTGTTATATAAATATCTTTAGTTATTTCTAATGCATTTCTTTCTACCTTAAAATGCTGCATTCTCCTCTCATATTTAGTGTTTAATCAAGAAATCTTGAATATTTAATATTTATACAAGAAAAAAAGCAGCAATGGTCTGAAATCATTCATAAAGCTATCTGTACTAGTTTTATTTAAGAATCACAAATCCTGAAAATAAGCAAGTTCAACAATGTGATGTAACGTCAAGACATAAAATGTGATAGTGTCAAAGAAAGTGTGAGTGTATTAGTGTCAAAGAATATGAGAGTGTGACAGTGTCAGAGAAAGTGTGATAATATAAGGGAAGCTCACTCTCTTAGACAGACATTATAATATTGGCTAAATATCTACAAGTCAGAGACATTTAGTCTAAGAACTTGTTTCCATGTCTTTCGTAAATTTGCTTTTAGGAAACAAAACTGCACATTTTGGAATTGTGTCTGTTTATGAAATACTATGGGGCAATTTAAAATGGACGGAGTGGCATTTAGGAAGGTATCGTGTAAATTTCTTTACATCTATGAAATATATTTGCTTCTTGTAATATTTTATCGTAAAAATGTGCATTTTATTGTTACAGTGTGCATTTGAAATGTTAATATTAATGTTTCTATAAAAGATGTGTGTTGTACACATCTGACAAAAAATGAGCGAACTGAATGGAAAATGTGAGCTTTGTCAAAAGGGAGAAGTTAATCGCATCTAGAAGCACCAGAGGAAGAACATATCATGTCGTATAAAAAATATTCTAGGGTCTCAAACCTTTCAACGCAAAGATAATATCTCTTTTTGCAACAGTCCCATAATGCTTAAAGAAAATATGATTTATTGATGGCTTTGTAATTTCCGGTCATACAGATAATGACAATATCAGAACAAATAGGAAGTATCAATAACAGTCATAGTTTCATCATTCGAAAACCGCCTTAATTCCATTACATTAGCTTTTGAGTAATAACCGTTTAACAATACAATTATTAAGGAAATTCTTTGAAGGAAATTACAGCATTGATTGTTCAGTGACTTACCATAAGGGTAGAGATTGTTCTCGCAAGAAGTGTTTTAATGCTCCTTGCCAGGTGATATGCACTTTGATGTAATATATTTATAGAGCTTTAAAACTTCTTTTCATTTATGCTAACATGCTTCAAGACTTTTGGCACTTCTAATTAAAGAAAGGAATGCATTTAAAATTATAGATATGCAGCTACATATAAAAGTATCTGTGATATAATTAGTGTTGAGATTAAATACCACAGAATGCGAAAAAAAAAGAGAAGAAATGTGTGCGTACTATTTAAGTCTTCGCATCCATTCAAGTTATTTGAAAAAGCAAACACAACCATCCTACTGGTGTAATATCAAGATAACTTTTTTAATGGACCGTTTTACCTTTAATGTCATGAGCGATAATCCAAAAATAGTGTTACATGTTATACCAGTAGCGGTTATCTACGGAATCCTGTTGGGGCCAATTAAATTGTCGCCGTCGCGCTTAGAGGTAGACGCTCAACAACGCGACGCGACATCGCGAAAATGCGATACGACGCTCTACAATGTGAAGCGACGCGCGACAATGTCAAACGAAATATCGTGATTTCATTTCGTATTGTTGCGCTCTAAAAGCGCGAAATATCGCATTGTCGCTTCGCGTTGTCGTCCGTCGCGTTCTGCATTTGCGTAGGCCTCGACGCACGACAATGCGATACGACGCTCGACAATGCGAAGCGACCCGCGACAACGCGACGCGACATTTTCACAATGTCGTATCGCATTGTCGCGTGTCGCGCTTTGAATGCCTTTATAGGACCTTTGATAGAACATTCACCGCATCTGGCATTGTTGTATGATAAAATACACAGCAGATAATAATAATTAAAACCTTTTTGTCTAAACATAAAGAAAAAAAAAACATCTACACATTGACGTATTTCAAGTCGATCTGACCTTAAGCATGGTAGAAATTCACAATTAAGGACACCCCGCAATTAAGGCCACTTTCAGAAAGAACAATGACTGTCCTTAATAGAGGAGTTTTACTGTATACAAAATATTCAATTGGCAAATTTTACATATTTTCTTTATTCCCTTTTTTTCTTAAAACCGAATACATATTCCGTCTGACAATTTAGTACATGAAACATGCGCACACAATCTAATATATTTGTCTTTACTCCTTTGTAACCCATAACTTCTCGTTTTAGGATATAACTAAATGTAACGAACTGCTTTTACATTTGTAAATGTTTTTTTTTTTATGTTTCAAATAAAGGACTACATCTGGCCGTTTTAAAATGTTAACTTTTACTTTCCATTTAAATTTATGAAAAAGAAATAAAGTTTCAAATACAAAGTAAAATGTAACAGTTCACCACATTTTTCACAGTTTAATTGCGACTTACCCTAGACATATTTTGCCTTTTAAATACTAATTATATAGTAAGCATTAGTTTTGAATAACTTCGGTGATCAACATCCAAAACTGTCGTTTGTTTGAATAATATGTAGGTATCTTTGTAAATTGCGGTAATATAAGAAATGTTGTTTTTTTTCTCTCCTTTTTTAGGAAGACCACACATAAACCTACGATACAAGTTTCAAACTAAGTGTCTTTTGCCATTGGCTACATTCTCGAGTTTATGTACGAAAGATTGCGCGAGGCACATTATAACATCGTGTAAACGATACAGAATATAAGAATGACTAGAGAATGTAGAAAATGTTGTAGTGATCGCCTTAAACGTTTGTATCTATCTATCCGGTCTTTTCATGATAATGCGTGGTTATCTTTTCTTCAAGGCAGAAGGCAGAAGATGATATGTCGTAATAACTTAAGGAGATATGTCGTAATAACTTAAGCTCATAACCTTGTTACTATTAATATTAACTGTTTAACTGAAAATAAGATCTTTCTAAAAATAACGAAATAAATGCAGTGTAAGTTATGTTAACTCGATTTGCGCGGCCTTTGAAGTCTTGCTTTATGCGCATCTATAAAATGATATGTATGTGTATTTTACTTAACTGACGCTATTTACATGAATGCACAAAATATATGAATGCGTTGTTTTAGCCCGTACAATTAGATGATTTGTCGTAAGCAAAATACGGTTATACTCCTTTATATTTTCGGTGAAATCATTGAACTATTTGACCATTCGATGAAGCTTTACTTTAATTTATTAAACGTAATTATATGAGAAAATACATTAGTATTGTTTTTGAACTTCCTATATCACATAACTTTAGAATTCCTATTGTGAGCTTATTACTGCCGGGCATGTGAATATAGTTACAAAAAAGTCTGCTGTGGGTTAACTCGAATCAAAAGAACACCTTGTAATGCAGTTTCAACTATGACACGGTATTTTTAAATCCCTAAATCTGTATGTGAGTGTGTTAAAATCTTGTTTAATCAGAACGAGTGACAGCTTAGTTTTATTACAGACAGTTTTGATGAAAAATAATTTTCGACAAAAATTATCAGAAATTATCAGCCATCCATCCATCCATTCATTCATCCATCCATCCATCCACCTATCCATCCACCCATTCATCCATGCATTCATTCATTCGGTAGAATTTCTTTTCGCATCGTGATTCTTTAATGCGTACTTTTTGCTGTTTAATACAAGTCAAAAGATTGCGAATAGTTTGCTAGGTGTTCTTAAAGTTGACACAACATTACTTAATGCCCCGAAATTACACCAGTTAAATACGCATATGGTTATATACATTTTGTACTTTTCATGAAATGACAACAAGGGGTTACAAAACAATGGCTGTAGAATGACAAAAATGTGACACAGACAAGCAAGGACCGATAAATAACACAAAAACATAATCCCATGTCCGCAGCTTCAAGAGATAAAAACGCCCTCAACGTTGCAAATGTAGCAATTTCAATCATACAGACGAATGAGTTATGGATGGCAACGTAATTTCCGGAAACATCTTGGGTGTCAATTGCACGAACAGAAATGCAAACCGATACTTGTCAGGAACTCTAAGCCATTCGCAATACTGCTCACGTATGAGGCAATTGACGTGTAAACAAATTTACTATAAAACTGTCTTTCACGTATAGAAATATTATCAGTTCTATATATTTTCTTAAACGATAATATACATTTACACTTTATTAAATAATGTAATGGTTTTTACATACTCGATGTCTTTTTTTCAATTTAAAGAAATTCAAGTGTAAATGACAACAGTCATAGATATTAATATCTATGAGAACAGTCTTTTCCGAATTCTTAGCAAGGCTGTGAAAAACCTTAACAATTACTTATCTTGATTTGTGCCGTCTCCTCGGCCAAGTGTTTAAGGCGTCCGCTTACGGAGCGGTAGGTCGAAGGTTCGAGTCCTGTCAGGGGATTGTTCTGATGCGGCCGGTTGGTAAGCCGCCTGCTAGTTAAAGAATGGTTATCGATTGCCTGTCCACCTGGCGCCTGGCACATAGGATAAGGAATCGGGAAGTATATGTGTAAATGTGTCTCATAAGCTTGGGAGGCTGGCCCTTTCAGTAGGGGTGACACTATAATAAACAAGCACTTTACTTTACTTCACTTTGTACTGTAGTTTGTGTGTATGTTTTATAAAATAAAAAAGGTTCTTCCGAGTTTCTCTCTCTCTCTCTCTCTCTCTCTCTCTCTCTCTTCTTTTACAACCTAGACGTCCAATTTGTAAAAAATATTTAATGAATTTTTTTTTTTTCTTTTTTTTTTTTTTTTTTTTTTTTTTTTTTTTTTTATAAATATATATCTGTTACGTATATAGTTTTTTTTTTCAAATTTTGATATACTATTAATTCATATGTACTTGAATAGATAATACTGAAAGGCGGGAGGAAACAAAAAAAGAAAAGGGAAGAAAGAAAGAAATATAGAAAAATAACAAGGCACAGCTTAACTTAACTGTGAATAAAGAAAAGATAGAAATCGAAATAAATCGAAGGTTTGAAATAATTTCACTTCCTAAGTTTTCGACGTCATTTTTTAATACAGATAATGTTACCTAAAATGACAAATAAAAATAGCATATTCTGACAGTGATCATGCCCAAATCTATCTTAAAACTTTTTCTTTCAGATACATAAAAAGACAAAAATAAACTGTTTTAAAATCTTCCGTTAAAAATACTGCATAAAGGGATCAAAATGACCAAGATTCATCGTAAGTAAAAAATGGCTCAGACTGGAAATGCTGACAAATTAAAATAACAAAAACATTATATCCATTTTAAACGTTGGTGCAAACCGAAACTGATGGGGAAAAAGGTCCTTTTTTCTACATATCTGTGCACGCCGGAACTGATTTGAAAAAAATCGTTATTTCATTTTTACATATCTGTGCACACCGGAACTGATGGGGACAAAATCGTTATTTCTTTTCTACATATCTGTGCACATCGGAACTGATCTGAAAAGTCGTTATTGCAATTTTACATATCTGTGCACACCGAAACTGATTTGAAAAAAATCTTTATTTCATTTCCACATATATGTGCACACTGGATAAAATAATCAATTAATTAATTAATTAATTAATAAATAATACAACACTCAACAGTTATGTCATTATAACTGAAAAAATGTCCATTTTCTGTCAGAAAAAAATAAAATAAATTAGGTATCAACAATAAATTAAAACTGAAAAATTGACCATTTTCTGTCAGAAAAAAATAAAATAAATTAGTTATCAACAGTAAAACACTGCTTCTATATACTCCAGTAAATCAAAAGTAATAAGGATACTACGGTAATGTCACCATCGTACGGTTGCGCTTTCAGGGAGAACGCGCTGACCTTAACGGAACACCTTAGGATACACAGATTCTGATTATGTAACTGTTCGTAGTTTCAAGAGCTAACATTTTTCAGAAATTACTTAGCATCATGTGCAAATAGGCTTTCAATAGGTGAATGACTTTTTGGTTTTCCTGACGTTACACTGCAAACACCTGTGCTAAAATTGCCTCGGGGCCAATAGGATATTACTGTTTCTAAGTTCTATAACTGCAGTAAACATTGGTATGATACAAATCATGATTTCTTTTTCAGACCAAAGTTTAATAAACAATGAAAGGTAGACGCGGTAAAACTTTGAAATGAATTAAAATACTGATGGCATCAAACATTGATAACTTTAGTCGTTGATCTTGTACAATAGACAAGGAATAATTTTGTTGTCTTAACCGTTTATTTGGCTCTATTAAAGACAAAAGAACAGAAAACAAGTAAATTTCCATTTGCTCCATATATTTAAACACGTTTCTACAACAAAACTCTAATCAAGTAAACATAAAAACAGATATCTGTTTCATATAGGAAACTTATATTTGATACATATCACAGACAGTATGCTTAAGTTGAAGGACGGGTTACATTAACTGAACAGAAAAAAACATTGTTTACAGATTTCGCTCTACTGTTTGTTTCCCTCACTTCAAATAAGACAAAAACTATGTGCGCCATTATGTCGCCCATTTATGCGACATCAATAAAACTTTGTTGGAGCACATAAAATATGCAAGACAGTGTAATTTCCGGTAACATTCAGTACGTCAATGCAGAAAAGAACAACCTAACAAATGTTGTCAAGGGATATGAAGAGGCACCGAGAAAGCTCATCAATCTGAATTTGACTTCGTTAGAATTTTTGAAAACATGTAGCGTATAGTGGACATTTTCTTAGTTCTAGTAAGTTCATTCCCATACACAAATGAAGCACGTTGCACGTAGGGACAGGTAGCACTTTCCCAACTAGGTAAGTGAACTTATAAAGTAAAAATCATCAATTCAATTTTCGATTAAAAAAAATAATAATAATACATTACCGAAATACGTATTTGATTTATCGTATACGTGCCGAATATTGTAGAAGAAATGTTAATTTCCCCGTGAGAGTCCACCTTGATTACTTTAAAGACATAAATTACAGAACGGCATCAATCAACACCCACTTTACGCGTACTTCTGTCCGCGGAAAATGAGCTACCATATTCCCGGCTGAATTTTGTAATGCATTTCACAATATTGAAAAAAAGATCTACAAATGTCTGGCACTTGCAGCAATTTTGTCAGATTAACTTTTAGTATAACACATTAATGCCCAACGGTTTATGCCATTCTTGTGAGTTGGACGAGTCCATTTTCAATTAAAAGGGTTTGTGGGTAGTTTTTAAACATAGCAAATTTTGCTAGCCTTTAAACCAAAACAGGTTAACCGAAGAGAGCGAAACAGAGTCTTAAAAAGATGCAAAGTCAGTTAACTGTTACAACAGTAACACTTTTAAGTTTGCCAAAGGCTTTCCTGAGAATGTTTACATTAAAGATCGTGTTTAATTACTTGTATTGTAAGTAAGATATGAGCCTCAAACGAACCTGTATGAAAAATACTGAACAGTGATGTATTCGGCGTTCCAACCCTTAAGGAGGCTAGTTTTATATACCGGATCGCGTTCGCTTTATATCTTGTTCTCGCTAACGATGTAAACGCTTCAGAATATAAGAATTACTGATAAGTGTACAAGTTAGTGAAAGGGATCTGTTTTGTATCTGTCAAATTGTGCTTTTTTTCATACTTACGCGTTGTTATTTTGGCAAGACATATCAGAACAGTTGTTGCTAATAAGACTATTTCTTTATAATTCATTTCAACTGATATAATTTCCTTGTTTGTGCATTTATTACAATTAATATTTTGGAGAAGCAGTGGTCGATGAATCCGAACACTGGACTCCTGATTAAGAGGTGGCAAGTTCGAAACCCACCAGGGATTTGAGTCTCCAGTGATTTTCTTCTTTGCATACTTTCGGCGCGAGTACTGGTTTGAACCAAAGACATTCATGGAAAGGGATTAATATAAGTTGCAAGAACTTGCTTTCTACCTGATGTAAAATAAATCAGTTTAAACCTAACTGACATTAAGCTGCTCCCCATCACTGGCAATGTATTGAAATGACCTCAGTGCTCATTTTAATGAAGAATTTAACTTTATTATTTCGACATTTAAGATCTTCCTTTGTGTATGCCTAGTATATCATTCATATTTAAAATTTCCTGTTACTGAAAACAGTTTTAATGAATGCACATGGAGATTTCGAAACATTGTTATCTTGAGTATGATTAAAAACAGTTTAGAAACAACTAAAATACAAATGTATTTCCTCAAAATTTATAAGTTACTGTAATAGAAATAAGGAAAGTAAGAAAGTTGTAAATGATTAATAATGTTAAACTTTGCTCTTAGCTCATCAAGAATGAAAAAGAAAAAAATCTAAGTGATTACTGATGACAAAATTTGTCACAAGCTAATAAGAAATAAAATAAAACAAATAAATAAAAAATAAATAAATAAGGATTTTGCAAGAAATAACTACGGAAACTGAGCTCTAATGAATTATAGGAAAGGCAAACTGCAAATGATATTTAAATAGACCATAATGTATACTTGCTGGTTCTTTTTGGCAAAGATATCTGTAAATAACTGAAACTGAACAGTTTCTTAATTGAAGTCGGTTAATGGCTATTGCTCTAAATATTTCTTGTTTTATAGTCAAGTTATTCTAAGGAAACATTATTCATCACAATAATGATTTCAAGAAGACTTGTTTTAAACCCAGGGTATATACTTCAAATGAAATAACCACTGATATCTAAGAAATTTACTGTTAAGCAATAATAAGACTTTTTAATGTTTTAGTGAAGCCTATGCTCGACGCCAGAAGGTAAACAATCTGAAACTCAATAACTTGTTACTCGTTAAACATTAGGCATTTAATCTGTGAATGAATTTTGAAATAAACATACGTTAAAGTGAAGGTTTTTTTCTGTACTAACAATGGTATTCAGCAAGGCTATTTCAGGAGCAATGAAACTAAAAATAAACGGCAATTTGCAGGCTACACTACAGGCGACATTTCTTTGATCGCGCTCTTTGTTTATGGTACTAAACAACAGGCAAGCCTTTAGATCTATCCGTATTTTTTTTAATTTTCGGAATTATCTTGAAGTAAGAAACATCATTACTTTACACCACTTCATTCTTGTTACCTGTGTCACAATTTTAGCTACAATAAAACAGTATATAGTTTTATTTAAGTTTATTTCTTGCATGAGAACTTTGCATTATTAACGCTTTTCTGTCAGTTTACAATGATCCGTTTTCAGTAAAATATAGCTCGCCTTTGTTGGCATTGTGGTTAGCATGAATGAGTACGAATCAATATATCGCGATTCATTCCCCGGTCGGTTATGTCTTGTTATGATCTTGACTTTTTGACAGAACAACACACCTAAGTTCACATTGTTCATTTGTATTTGATCTTTTGTTATAATAAAAGGTTTCGTCTATAGCGTTGAACGAGGCAAAACTTTACTAAGAAAAATGTTAGTCAAAGATTAAAGTCAAACTGATTCGAAGATTATTATAAGTTATTTCAATTTGTTAAGTTTTAAAGTTATATATTAAATGTTCAATATAGCCAAGATGCATGATAGTCAAGAAAAAATGCTGAAATCCTGTGAATGCTGAGAAATCAAAATATTCAAAGTAACAAACAGTTCTTTCACTTCTTTGATGAATATAGATATTTCACTAAAGTTTTAAACTATATTCAGCAACACGTAGTGGGTATAAAATGTTTAATCATGATCAATATATTCAAGAAGAAAGAATTAAAACGAGATATGGACAATTTCACCACTAATACAATCTTAAACTGTTTTCAGTCTAAAAATGAAAGCACAAAAATATCAGCACGTGTAAGTAATACACTGAGTCTACATAAACTCTATCAAATATAAACTGAGACTAACCAGGATACACAGCAACTGATTTTTTTTAATTGCTTACATTAAGATGCAGTTTTAAGAGCTTTCATTATTCAGAACTTGTTTTATATCATGTGCATAATACCTTCTAATAGGATAATGCTTTTCTGGTTTTCCCGACGTTACACCGCAAACACTTGTGCTTAATACTGCCTGAGGAACACTTGGTGTTACTGTACCAAAGTTCTAGAACGGTCAAATTTGGTTTGATAATAATGTCCTGTTGTTTTTCTCAAGTTAATAAATAATAAAAAAAATATGCAATCATGAAATCAGGTTACTCTCTACGCATAGGAGGCAGACATTTGTATCAAATCATAGAGTATGCTTATGTTTAAGAACGGGGAACGTTCTCACCAGAAAACAATGTGAGCATATCCCAATTTATTTATAGATACATAATTTCTTTTACTTAAATAAGGCAAAAAGTTTGTGCGCCATTATGTCGCCTTTTTACGCGACAACAATGAAACTTTGAAGAAGAACATGAAATATGCAAGACAGTATCATTTCTGGCATTATCTAGTAATGTCAATGCAGCAAAGAACTGGCTATGCAAGTATTGTCTAGGGATATATAGCGTCATATGTTTGAAGTGGTTTCTTTAGGTGTTTCGAAAACACATAAAGAATATCGGTCTTTTTTTTTATATTCCAGCCTTATGTCCGTCCACGACTGGAGGGAGTTTGATGCATTGGGTCTTCTCTAAAACATGTGAATTTATGAGATTAAGACGTAAATTAAATTTTCCATTTATTCAGCATATGATTGGAATGAATGATTAAATGACGTGTGATATTTATCGCAAGAGTGTCCACGACTTCTTAAGAAATCTATATTATCCGTTGATAAACCAATACGACCAAAATTACCCCATCCCACGTATAACCCATAGCCGCAAGGCGTCTTTAATCCACAACCACGTTTTTTTCCGGTCTAAGCCCTCACATATTCTCGGATAATGTTTGACAGCGTACATCATAGACAATAATTCACTTAGACAAACGAGCTGGCAATCTTTACAAGTTTATATAATGATTAACATAAACGAAAATCAAACATCAAAACACTTTCCAGTGATCAATTAATTTGAGGTTTAAGAATGTTTGGCACTTGCTAAGTTATTTGTTAGGTTGTAAATACATTCTAGAATTCTGCTTATGATAAGCCTTTAAACATTTTAAATCTCTTTTATGAGAAATGGTTCACACAAAAAGCTCACAGCAGCAGTCTGTAAACTGTTACAAAAGTTATATTTTACTGAGAATATGTCTGGCTTTCTACACGACGTGCTAACAAAAGCACTACGCTTCAGTTTGTAATAAACTGTCCTTATAGTGTACACTTATTTTTGTTTCACTCTTTGCATAATTCCTGGTCAAACTAATTTCTATTAAAATTCGCATTTCCACTGTAAATAAATGGGATTAACTTTAATAAATACAGTGTTATGTAAGCCACAATTGTACAATTGAAATAGATTTTTTAAGTGTTCTAAAATTATTATACGTAACAAATTCGCAATCATTAGCTTTAAATAACTTAATTGCACAGTTCAGTGCCAGGTGATAGGGTGATAGGTGCACCACTATATCTAAATGTCTTATAACAACTTTAATTAAATATCAATTAAAATCACACCTGCTCGCTTGCTTCACCTGGTACAGTATTTTTATTGGCAGTCCTGATTCAAAGGTATCTACTAATATATTGAAACGCACAAACTAAACCAAGTGACGGGAAAGAGTAATTTATATCAGAAATTCTGTGTGTTCTGTAAAAACAAGTCGTGCGAATTTTTGCATGGTCAGAGAGTTTAAAGAATCCTTACATTTTTTCTGTTATTTGTTGCAATGAAATAATCAGATTTCAATATACACTGATGTACGAGTAACTTCTATATTAAACAAGAGTGCCATGTCGCCCCTAAATCGTTCACCTGAATACTTCGCCTTTGGGTCTGCTGTTGAGCAAACATCAAAAGCTTTTTTTAAATTCTCCCTATATAAATCTTTATGAGTTCAAGTAACACCCAAGGTAGAACCAATTTTCACTCAAGGGCATAATTTGAAAAAACTTGGTAGATGACCTCTAGCTGATGCTCCATTAAAAATATCTAAGTTCTAGGCTTTGTGGTTTCAGACAAGAAGGGTTTTTTTAAGTTTTGCCTATATAAGCCTATGTAAAATCAACCCCAGGTGCAGAACCAAATTTGACCCCAGGGGAAACTTGATAGAGGTCTACTAGACAATGCTACAAACCAAATCTTCAGGATCAAGGCCTAGTCGTTTCAGAAAGAATTTTTCTCTATATGAGCGTATGCAAAATCAGTTGAACAAACTTGGTAAAAGTCTACTAGACAATGCTACATACCAAATCTTAAGACTCAGTGCCTTGTGGTTTCAGACAAGACGATTTTCAAAGTTTTTCCTTTCAGTTGTCATGGCAACCAGATCTCTACATGGAATTCATTTTTTGAACAACTTTGATAGAGCTTTATGCATGGAATATCTCAGGCATGTTTCGTTAAAGTTGGCTTCGCGGTTTAGGAGGAGAAGTCGTTCAAGACAAATTGTTGACGACGCACGATGGACGCCGAACAATCAATGGTCCCAATAGCTCACCTTTGAGCACTTTGTGCTCAGGTGAGCTAAATAAGAATGTAAATTAATAACAAACTACAAAAAACACACACACATTTAGACATAGTAAGGTTCAGCCGAGGTAGAGACAGTAAAAACAATAGAAGAATATAACTAAGAAAATTGAAAACAAAAAAGTAATTTCATAATAAAGAAAGTAAATTTAATAGTTCTTACTACATCAAAGTCACCACCTGCAAACTAATACAGTGACTGTCTCTTAAATTATTTCTAAAAAAGGACATTAAAAAACTTAGCAGCTGCGATTCATTAAATAAAATGTTTATTTCAAAATGTCAATTATAAAAGTTCTTGATTAATCATACTATTATACAGATAAAAAAAATCCAGTTAATCAACGTAATCTCTGCACTAACTTAAAGTATGTTTGATTAAGTGTGCAAATAAATGCCTTTCATTATGTGATTATTTTTTACGGTTTCTCAACACATATTATTACATAATATATGACATTTTATGAATTTTCTAATACCTTCGCATTAATCTGACAATTAACTTTGTTGCGACTAATGGACTTGTGCTTATCTACTTCATAAATACCCCTCAAGGTAGCAAATTATATTAGGTAGAGTAGATCTTTGTAAGTGTCATCGGCAGTTGTATAGCAGAAGCGAAATTTTAGTTTAAACGCCTCTCTTAAAATACCTTTCAACGCCATCTCATCGTCAATTATTTAATAAACATTTACGGGAAATCAGCGGATAACATGAATATTGCATAACATGATGAAGTAGGTTAGGAATAGTGTGCAATAATCTATAGTACATCTCAGCAGCTTATTTAGTTCGCTTTGTTAAACTGTATAAACAGGTCTTTAAAAATGTTATACGCGTTTGTGGATATTGCAGAGGAACAGGTTAGGCTGAGATTGTCAATATTCTTAAGTCCTGTTAAGAGAGCTTTTTGACAAGAAAGTTAATATCGTAAAGGAGTAATTACACAGCCTTTCAAACAGTCAGGTACAAGTAGAGCCTATGCGTCCGAATCAATAAGTTTAAACATATTTTATTTCAAAAAGATATCACACCAAATACATATAATTGAAAAAGGGTTAGATCAAAAGTTCTGGCAACTTAGTTGATGAGCTTCCCCAAAAGAATTAAAAGTTACACATGTCTGATTGTTATGTATACTTACAGCTATACATATATATGGAAATAATTAGAAAGTCTGAACAACAAAAAATGAGAATTCATACATTAAAGATAATTAGATTGGAAAAAGTACAGAAAGAAAAACATTGTAAATAAAAGAAACACATTTTCAAAACAAATCTGAACAAGATGGTGTGCATTATATATTAAGCTGGGTCTTAAATAACTGTATCATTGCATCAAGAATGACTTCAAAAATAGTGTAGTATATAAAAACACATACATCTAGCATTTCAAACAGAAGAGGCTGTCTTTACTAACATCTGACCTACTTAATAGATTATGGCAAATTATTCGAAACCGTAATAATATACCGGTACTCAAGTGAAAATGAACTATTATCGCATTGGTAGAACTCGAAAACTGCAACAGAAAAAGTTACGTGACGATTTGGGACATTCTTGATCTTTTGATTCAGATAAAAGCGAGAAAAAAACAACATATTATTACCAAGCAAGTGCTTTTTACTGAAATAAAGGGCAACCATAGTACTGTAGCTATAACCGATTTTAAGTGTACGGCAAAGCATCCGCCGAGAACTAGTTCGAATAAAAAATCAAAATGTATCAAATTAAAGTGAAATAAAAACATGTATTTGACAAAGAGCTAATGCCTGACAAAAAAAATCTAAAAAAAGTAGTAGCAAATCAGATACAAATAATTCAAAACAATTCGAATCAATGAATAAATGGGCGACGCTATGTCGCCGTTATTTAACACGTCGAATTAAATTGTAAACAAATAATGGTTCTACGTTAACTTTGATTCGAATCCAATATGGCTTCCATGGCACCTTAATTTTTCCTGCTGTGACTGCATCATTATTCATTTATAGTGCATGTCATATATGTGTATATTCCAATATTATTGCTTTATGCATTGTTCCGACTCTGTACAATTAACCAAATGTCGATTAGTTTGCTGCCGTACCATAATCAAACTTGTTAATATTATTATCCTTTAAGTATTTGTATCCATTTAATTTGTTGCATTAACAGATGTCATAGAGACACTTCATACAGAACTACTTTATTTCATATTCATTAATAGTACAGTTAGGGGCTGTCTACTTCTCATATTTAGCCATTGTGTCAAGATCTTCTTTATTAATAGTAATTACATTGCCTAGTTTCTAATGAATACCTTTATCATATACTTCGAGAACCAACTTAATATCAACTTTGAAAACAAAGATATCTTCTCCTTGTCAGAGAAATCTCTCTTGGAACATTTGTGTTGCCTTTTAAAAGTCAAATGTCGAGACTTAGCAATGAAAATTATTGTATCAGGTCCATGGTTAGTTTACACTTTTGATTTGCAGGAATATGAAATATTACAACTAAGCATTCAACTATCTAAGAACTATCATTAGTCAAAATTAAAAATCTATCAGCAAATGTTATAAAAATTTGTAATGTCCTGTACTTACTCCAAGAAGTGATCCAACTTGGGCACTAAGGTCCTCTTGCTCTTCTGGTGGTAAATCTGGAAAATGTATGGTTCCGTTGTGAATCTTAGCTAGGAGTTTTGTATTCTCGATATATGATACACGTTTGTCAAACTCGTGAAGCTCAAGGAACCAAATTGCTGGTACAGATGTCAGTAAATAAATGAAGACGCTTGGACAAAACCTAAAATCCAAAATGTAAATCAGAAACAACTGAGCGGAAGAAATAATAAGGAAATAATGTGTTTCTATAAAGGTAAAAATAAAGTTATGAAGTGCTCAAAATGATAGACAATGTGTGAAAATAAATTCCATTGTAACTTTATATAAAGATTAAGTGACAAAACACCAAATTTAAGCAACAAGTTAAAGGTATGTTTATGTGTTACACAATTTGTACAATCTCGAAAAGTTTCATTCATTGTGTTTATCAAAGTCTACCTACCATCTCCATTCCTTGCCCTGCCGTTTGACTAGCGTTATCATTGTTTCAAAGAACAGAAGAACAAGAGAACCCGCTAAATACCAGAACGCGTGGTTATTTGTGACCTTAGCAAGTCGCCATATTGAAACCACACCATGCGATGCAAAAAGCAGACGTACAGAGAAGGCTCGTGCAACTGACAAATGACCCATCAAACAAACATCACCTGGAGTTGAAAAAGTCAACATATAAAAAGTGATAGAAATGCATATAATCATCGTATTTATAACCAGATATCTTAAAATGGCAAGTGATGAAATTATTATTAAACAGAGCTTAACATGGAAAAACGTTTCAAATTATTGAAGAAAAATTAACTGGAAAACAGAAATTTACTTTATGTTGCTGGACCCAATGTTAATTTGCAGAATACATATCTGCAAGCAAGAAATAAATTCACTTTATTTAACAGTATAAGGCTCCGTATTGTTCATAAAAATACCTTTATTTCTTGGAAAAAGTAGTCAATACTATTAATTCGCATCCTCATTTGCTCGTATACACAAGTCATACTTTTAAATATCCCAGCTGGTAATTTAACGAATACACGCCATCTTGTATGTATCATCCTTTCAAATGGGACTAGCATTTTATTTGTATTATTTCACGAACTATGGACAGAGATTGATAGAATTTGCTGATAGAACCGAGTTCATTTTCCACAGTGGTAAAGCCATTACGTAAAAAGGATTGCGATGCCACTTTTATTGCCTTCATTTTTATTTCATACAATCTTTGCACCACAGATAAACTTCCACATCATTTATCAATAAATTATGTCTAGAATGTTTTTTTAGGATTGTACTTTGTAAATGCAAGCAACACTGGTAGTATAACTCGGGGATAAAGTAGGGCGGCAATGTTGATATTGGACAATGGTTTTATCCCACTCCTAGATGTCAGTTTAAACACCATTATAACGTGCCTGAGATTCAAACCAGGATGTTTACACATTGTTCATTATCTGCCGCTTATACGTTTGGCAAAGTTTACAAGATTGAAAAAAAAATCAAATATTTCAAGAGAAAAACGTTAGTGTTTATGGTATAAAATAGAAGTTACCGGAATATCATATCGATTTTTTTACTGGATGCGGATAGCATGATCTTTGTATAAATCTTTCATATTTTTAGGAGAAAAATTATACCACAATCAGTATAAATGAATGCAACTCAACTGTTCCTGTCACAGCACCCACATAAAAACCATAGTGTTGCTTAATATTTAAGTAACTGTATGTGAAATAGACCACTTGAATCTGATTAAAACGTTTCAAAGAGTTCTGCTATTTCGCTAATGTTGTTTATCACATAAACAAACAGAATTTTCCTAAGAAATTACAGCATGCTCTTGTGCTTGAATAAGGCGTAGAGATATAATGCTTTTAAGGAAATGATAAATATCGGATGAAGTGTGTGTTGTACGTCCTTGAGAAATTCGAGTTTTCTAATATATCAAAGTCAAACAAAGATAAGAAGGCATGGCTCAAGATTCATCCATCAGAAAGCTGCATATCTGCAGTTATCAAGGAACTGTTAAAACAATATCAAACCACTGATGTGATATTCGTCAGCCATGTGTTTTTAAATTTACTTTATGAATTAAATACAGACTATATAGCGTGATGTTATGGAACAAAATTATTTCAGGTTGTTTTTATCCTTTTGTTTGACAAAATATTTTATTAAATCGATAAAAGGAAAAACAGTCAACAAGAGGGTCCATGGGACCCTGGGTCGCTCACCTGCCAACAACTGCTCAATGGTTGCAAGAGTCAGTGGATGCAAATACAATTGCCAATTGACTCAAAGGGTGCAGGCAATCATGACCATGGGGTCATCTTTGGTAGAGTTTCACTAGATGTCGTGCGTCATCAGGATTGTTAAAGCACAACGTGGACTCTAATGGACTGAGCCTCATAAAAAAATATATCAGGCACGTATACACATGATACCTAACATGTTTAAAGTTTCAAAGCAGTATCTTGAAAAATGTAGAAGTTTGTGCCGCAATATTTTTTTAAAAATGCTGCCGTTATACAAAAAACTAGGTTGCTGTGGACTGAATGTTGGAACACCGTTCCAAACAGGGATTATGTACATGACACATGTTCACTCTATTGCCAATTCTGCTAATTATTTTAAAATCCAACCATAGATGCAAAAAAATATATGGGCAAGACACAAACTATCAACAATAAGGCCTATATAGCAGAACTTACTAAGTTCATAGTGTTGCTGTGACATGGATCTTGGAGGGAGGAACATGGGTTTCGAGTGTAACACATACTTATTTTAATTTTTGGTTGTAAGGGTTGCAGAGACTTTCAGTCTTTAAGTAATGTTATTAATTTTATAATACTAGAACTGTTATTAAATTCAGTGTACACAATTATAAAGAAAAAGTAGAACAATATTAGCCCTTCAAAATTATTTTCCCTGACTTTTCACTAACTTTTCTGGATTTTTATTTTTCACTGACCAATTTTCAAAATTCCCTGACAATTCCCTGACCTTGAAAAAAAATCAAATTTCCTTGACTTTTCAAGTCCCCTGGCAACCCTGCAAGATCTTATATTAACTGAAGTATTGTACAAGTCTGATTAAATTCAAATAAAAAATGAAGCTGCTATTGTGCAGACAAGGTCTAAATAGTTAATTTCGGCCCTTTCAGGGGCCATAACTCTGGAACCAATAATGCAATATGAAGAAAGGAACCAAGATCTTATGGTAATGAAAATGAAGATCAGACCAAAATTAAGACCACAAGAGTGCAGAAAAGATTTTATGATAACTTGACCTAGTGACCTAAATTTCAAAGTCACATGACCCAGTTTCAAACTTGACCTAGATATCATCGAGATAAACATTCTGACAAAGCTTGAAGAAGATCGGAGCAAAATTAAGACTACTACAGTGCGGACAAGCTTTTTCTATAATTTTACCTAGTGACCTAGTTTTAAGGGTGAGATGACCCAGTTATGAACTTGACCTAGATATCATTGAGATAAAAATTCTGACCAAGTTTAAGGAAGATCGCACCAAAATTAAGACCGCTAGAGTGCGGACAGCAATTGTGAACGGACGGACGACGGACGGACGACGGACGAAAGGCGATCACAAAAGCTCACCCTGTCACTATGTGACAGATGAGCTAAAAAGTAGTTTAAACATATGGTAAGTTACTTATCCTTGTATTAGCCTCGATGTGGAAAATGTAGTTTCATTAAAAGGTGACAGTTCATTGACAAGTACAAGTCTGTTTATAAGCCTCCGTTTGGATGATGTTGTTTTACCGAAAGGTCAAAGGTCAGACGCAAATAATTGAATAAGCCTCCAAACAGTCTTGATATCTCCACTCAAATTTTTAAACCACTCAAAAGGTTGTGTGTCCAACTGGAGAATATATAATTAGGTTTCTATTATCTAGCGCAAGTATTAAAGCTGTTTCTTCAAGCATCTTAATAATGTTTAGATCTCTGAAAATACATTCTGGACATATTGCTGTTATGATATGTATGTTTCAAAGATTATAAATATATCGGTTCAGTAGAAAGTTGTTAATTAATTTGACAAAAAGAAAGAAAGTAAATAGGTTCAGCCATTACCTTCAACTTTATGCCTTAAAAATCGTAAGCAGAACCACACACTAAACGAGAGTATGGCTATTAACCTTTAAAACATAAAGTTGTTTTCTTTATGTGTGGAATATGGTGCAAGAGTTGTACATCTGGATTTTTGTTTTAATTTCTGATAGTATTTCTAAGGAAATATTGATTCTTTTTATCCGAGGTTAACTGTATTTACAAACAACATAAATCGGCGAGGATAAATATGTAAGACTCGAGGGTAAAATATCGAAACATAAAACGTGTATTATTGTTATCAACATTTCGCTTTTGGCAAGATTAAAAAAAATGATAAGTATAAATTAATTTATTAAACATCGTTAAGGAAAGTTTTTGCAACATGTCTGTTACCTGATATCAAACCAGAACACGTGCCGAAAGCGTGGGATCTGAAAAGTCATAAGAGACTAAAACGCTAGACGGATTCACACTAGCCCCCTCCGGATCAGGAATCTTACGTTTGACATGTCTACCACTGCTCCTCAAAGTGTTATAAATTATGTCTGAAGCTACTTTGCATGAAAGAAATCACTTACTTTTGTCGGAATATTCTTACATGACACAATATCTATTATTTTTTTATTGCTTGAGTTTGTGGCTTGTGAAGACGCATTTAACTTTTTTCACAACTGCTGTATGTGTTGTCTGTCCATTAGCTGAGATACGTTCACAAATATACAAAATTATTTACATTGGTAGATAAGAATCAACTGTTACAAATGCCCATAACTGAATCACAAATTTAAGAAACTAAACAATGCAAGCTTTTGAACTCATTGAACAAAGAATTACTATTTAAGTAAAATATCTAGAGACCCCAAGGATTAAATCATTTTTTCTGCATGTTTCATAATTTTGTGGCTAATTATATGCCAAAATCAAAAAGAATTATTAAGATCATATAAACATATTTCACAATCTTTATCAATTTAATTTAAATTTTATTTCATCGAAATTTAAATATTAGGACACGAACAAAGCCAGGATTTAACATGATCATTATTTTATTCTACAATTTTCAGATATCTATGCAAATTTAAAAAAAAAATCTAAACAAAATTAAATTAGATATACATCACCTTTCTGCCATGGAATAATTCACTTGTGCGCTGAAGTACAGATATACCATAAAATTAATAGCGAGTAACTCTCTGTCCTGTCAGCCCTTCTTCTTCCGTGAACAGATCTACTGCCCTGTTTGGTCCTAAAAACTTGATAACAAAATGTTTCTTGAAAAACGTAAGTCCAAGCCAGTAAATAATTTCTCTTTCGACAACAGCCTAAAATGTGACTTTATATATAATCTTAATTTCTATGAAAAGAATACGCACACTTAAACATGCTAACAGTAATGCATTTTTGTTTTCAAAATTTCGCATACTTCCTTGGAAAACACTAAGTCCTATCCATGGAATTTATCGTGGAATTTAGAAAATGTGTGAAGAAAATCCAATCTCACGGAAATAATGATTGGCATACAACAAAACGGCAACAGTATTGATTTTGATAACACATCTGCTCTATAAACTCACGTACTGTGATATTAAAATAGTTTAATGCTTTACAGAAGTTATACAATATTTTTCTTTTATTTACGTGGAATGAAGCCTAGTGAATGAATTGGAAAAACTATAAAATCACACACTATCAGGTTTTTGCATGCAGAGTAACGATCTGAAACCATCGCGTTGCTTTGGCACGCATTGTAGTTATTACCGAGCGAAATGAGACTAATATGAAAATATATCTACAAGTTATGGCAAAGCAATCAGTGCAAGTTACTAGTACTTTGAAATTTGTATTCAGGACCCATTTAATCAAGACATGTTATCGATGTAATATAAGCAATTTTATTTGATGTTTGTATTATATATATACATATGCTTATTTCCTGGGTAAATATTGTTTAAACAAACTTCAAAAGCAACTAATCAAGATTAACAATGATGTTAGCTGTAAATGTAAGTATAATAAATAAATGATGTAAACTGCATTCGAGTTAATAAAAAACTGTATTACAAAATTCATAATTATTGTTTTCATGAAAGTAATGCTTTACATTTTAATTTCCTTTTTAAGTCAAAAAGAAAAAGACATATAAAATACTTCTAAATATAAATCAAAGGTGTTTAATATTGAAAATAATAAGATTCTATTATCGTTTTTTCCAGACATCATAAGTATTATTTCATACCATAAACAGTTTTGTCTTCCTCTTGCAAAATTAGGTTTTTGTTTCAATCTTGTACACTTTGCCAAACTTTTTAGTCGACAGATAATAAACAATGTTAAAATATCCTGATTTGGATCTCGGACACGTTAGAATGGTTTATTCTGAACTGACACCATCTTTAACAAATATGGAACAAAACATTGTTCAAAAATCAACATTGCTTTAGCAAATGAATAACCCCGAAATATACATTGAATGTTGCTTGCATCTACACAGTACAATCCTAAGAAATTCTAGATATAATTTATTGATAAATGATGTGCAAGTTTATCTGTGGTGCAAAGACTGCATAAAATAAAAATGAAGGCAATAAATGTGGCATCGCAATCCTATTTACGTCATGGCTTTACATATGTGGCAATTGAACTCGGCTCTATCAGCAAATTCCATCAATCTCTGTCCATAGTTCGTGAAATAACACAAATTAAGTGCTAATACTGTTGGTAAGGGTTATAAATAGAAGGTGTCCAGGATATTAAACAGTATATAGTTTGTTCACATTTTAAATACCAAATAAAGAGGTGAATAAAATGTATTGACTATTCACAACGTTTTCTGAGAAATAAAGGTATTTCTACTAAAAGCAAAAAGTTTAGTCAGTATTTTGATATTGCAATATCTGATACACGCTGTAAAGTAGCAATTTATACTAGCATTTTTAATCATGCCGATTAATTTTGTTGTAATGTGGATGAAATTGAAGAAAATACATTACTGATTTCGAAAAAATTTCCCTGTTTATTTCTTCAAACCTTCTATGAACCAGTCCTATCATCTTTGTCTACTGTCTAAACTTTTTGTGTTGAGTATATGAACAATACAGAACCTTACACTGTTACTTTGTCTATCATGTAAAGAATCGGTTCGGCAAAAACAAAACAAAAAATAGAGAGAGAGAGAGAGAGCGAGCGAGAGAGATTGTTCCAAAGCAAAATCTAACAAATTTATTGATTACTTGAAGTACTGTTGTCTGCATATTATTTTTCATTGTTGCTGTTGTTGTTTATGTCACTCTTTACAGAGCAGATGAACAATTATATAGTTCAGTCATGAAGATACCAAATAAAAGCTTTAGACAATGTGTCACAAACAAAAAAACAAAACAACAAGAATTGTCACTATAAGATGACAATGCCACCGAAGTGGAACTTTGACCTTTGAGCTGAAGACCAGTCGTTCAGGGATCAAGGTCAAATAAGTATATGTCAATGGGAAGGTCTTGTCCAAAGGGGTTTTGTGTCCAAGTATATCCACCTACTACAAAGGAAGTTTTGGCCAGTTGTAAAGTTTTTGGACAATTGAATCTTCAAGGTGAAGGTTATTCAGGCGTCAAAGTCAAATAAGTAAAGGTAAGTGGGAAGGTCTTCTCCAAAGGGGTGTTACGTCTAAGTATGAAGTAAATCCAAATTACATGAAGAGAATATTTTACAACGCTGAGAAGTTGAGAGATTTGTGATTTATTCATCAGTATTGATCTTTAATTTCCTGAACATGTTAACTGAGGAATTCATTAGATTGGAAAATAATGGTACTATTGAAAAATAATTCTAAACATTTGTTTGTATTCTAATCATTGTTATCATTATTTAATTTTTTTTTTACAAAGTCCGCTATAGATATTGCCAACATTACGATAGGCATGCGTGTTAAGAGACCTTACCTAAAGTATTGAAATCATTGATACATAAAAATACTTCATAACTGGCTTTGTGAGCAAAAGATAGGTAACTCATACTCTTCTGTTGTTGTTGTAGTTGTTTGCAAAGATATTGTACATGTATATCAAAACGGATTGCGTTTATTACTTCTTTTCGTTGTCTTTTTATGTATATTTATATGTTATAAGTAATATTATTTTACTGCGAAAGTTACATTTATCTCTTTTTTCTTGTAAAACATCAAATTATATGTTGCTCTGATAGGTCAGTGACACAATAATTTGTAAAGTGTATAGTATACTGTCTCATATTTTTGTATTGTATACAAACTTAGATTTTTTCAAATAAAACTTCGTAAGAAAACAAATTTTGTGTGAAATTATTCCGTATTTTATGATAATCTAAGAGTGTAATTACGATTTGACAATGATATTTGTTTTCAATTTAACAAGGTAGCGGTATTATTTTATAGTTAATGTCTCAATCGTCATTGTTCCATTTGTTTTATATCTAATATTTAAGCACACGGTCAACACAATCGCGTCATAGATTTTCATAAAATGCACACTTTACCTGAATAAAAATCTGATAACCTTGTATACCAGCATAACATTTGAAATGAAACTGTAGTCAGTGCTTTAAAGACGTTGTCGGTAGTAATTTCTGCGCATCTTTATGCGCTTCCAAGAGAGATGATCGCCGATAGTAACCCTTCAAAAAGAAAGTAGGTGTATAGGATAAGTGTTCTGAATTTCGGATACGGAAAGCCACGAAACAAATAATGAGTAAAAAAAAAATATCGGCATAACTGAAAAAAAGTTATCATCGGCATAAAGGAAATAAGTGGTAAAATAATTTCAATAACCTTTTTTCGTTACTTATAACCGTCAAACTCAGGAGTGGGAATCAGGTACGCAAGCTGTCTGAAGATTCCATAACTTACACACGTTATTGTAAACGTATTATATCTTAATTCAGTTATCTTTGAATGCTTATTTCAGTTATGCAGTTGGTTACCTTTTTCACATAGTTACCTGACTGGTAAAATTTGAAAATTGTTTGTTGTAGGTTAAGGCCCCTGTGAAATAAAAACCTTGATTCTTGTTTGACCATGGTTAAACATGATCAAAACATGGTTGTCTATGTTGTTAGTTTCGAATTTGACTCTGGTCGCTTTTTACCTTGATTTGACCATGGTCTGACTGTGGTAAAAAGACCATGTTTTCCAGACCATGAAACACTGTCAATCTTAAATAGTTGAAGAATGTTGCATTTTACAACTAGTGTCTGTTTTTTACTTTAAATGCAACAGTTTACTATTTCTAAGCAGTAAAGCCTGTAGCAGTGTACACATTATGTAAGTGTCCATGACTGACAATGATTCATGAGCAAGAGTCTTTGTTTGAACATGAATCATGGTCAACTGAAATAACATTATGAAAACAGTATGACTTAGCAGATTTCTGTTTTTTAACTGTATGGTGTATTGTCCATGACTGACAATGATTGATGGTCAGATGTCCTTGTCTGAACATGATTCATGGTCAACAAATAACTGTAAAATTACTAGAACAATTTATACTGGAAAAGACATGTTCAGACAAAAAGTTCAATCTTGTTTCAGCTTCAGTACACGTCTGAAGAAATACTAAAAGAAGGCTGACATGTTCAGAGCAAAAGATAAAAAAAAACAAGAGGGCTGTGATGGCATTATTTATTAATTATCACTAATTATGTTTGATATGTCATATTTAACAAATATAGCAATGAAATGTTTTAAAGTAGAATTATTTGTAAAATAAAAGAATGCTAATCTAGGATTTACAAAAGCTTCCTGAAGGTGCAAGCTGTATCATCTATATGCATAGGAAATTCTATCTGGATATTTTTGGTATAAAAAGTTGTTTTGAATAATGTTTATAAACAAATGTAATTATGAATAACTGGATGGGTAAAATGAAATTGATAATATCAGCACATCACCACTTTTGTTGTACATCCAAATGACTTAAGTGCCTTTGTCAAGGTTAACAAGCAGCAGTTCACTTCTAATTCTAATCTGTTTGAAATCCTACAAAGAGTCACTAACTTTCTTCTGCATCACAGACTAGCATTGAACTCCTCAACTGTAACCTGGTATCAACACTGGCTTGGTTCATTTTCCACTTCATATGCTACAGTCATTTCATGCTTTTCATTCACATCTTGGTTACACAATAAACTTTCTTGAATTTTTTTACAAAGAAGAAACTTTGTATCAAACCTAATAACCAGTACAAAATAGCACTGGGTAAAACACACCTCTGTACTACTGAATAATTAACACTCTGCAAATGTATTGTCATAAATGTGTAAAACTATATTCTCAAACTTTCACATCTTTAACAAATAAAGCTTTCTCTTTCAAGTATGTGCTTGTTCATGATAACTCTTATGGATGCAAGTATAGAATTTTTCAATCTGTCTTCTTCATTTTTGGAAAAGACTCCTTCCCTGGCACAAGTTCAGAGGTTCAGCCACCTTACAAAGAAATGAAGATCATAGTTAAAATGTGTATAAGAATTAAAGATTAAAGCTGTCTGAATACTACGGCTTTTATCAATATCAATAGGAAGTTTAGGTTGTCACATTCATTTCATATGAAACTGGTGAGATAACTCAAGCAAAATTGTTGAACTTAGCTAGTTATGGAATTCTACTGAATACATGAACAGAACTAAAAACTGAGAAAACATGGTTTCATGACAGAAAGAAAATCTGTCTTGAAACCCCATCCCCCCCCCAAAAAAAAAGCAAAACAACTGACCACTTTTAGTGTAAATCCAATTTAAGTACTGAATTACTTCAATTGCTTTATCACTTATTACGACTATAACAATGAAAACTTTATTGGCATATAACTTTACTATATACAATTTTAATAATAATAAATTTATGGTAAAAAATACAACATATGCATCATGTTATCAGTCATATTTTTAATTCAATATAATAAAAAATACTTACGTTCTTAAAATCTAGATTGTTAAAGGTCCAGTTGGTCTATGGTCTGGCTATATGTTTGTTGAATGAAGCAGAGTTTTGCTGACCTTGGATCCCTGTTTTTTTCCGACTGATTTATTGTTGAACTGAAAGATTTAATTATATACTGAACAGCATTAAAGAAAGGTGCTAGTCATTGAAATTTGTCATAAAAGAGTACTACTATGCTATTTAACAAAAACTTAAAACACATCATGATTTAAATGTTCAACGTATCTTATTTTAAAGAACAATTTATGAGGAAATACTTTCTTGCTCATCAATTTATTTTAGCATTATATTATTAACCAGTCAGAGTATTTTACATCTTCTATCAGTACGAATATAATTGTTATAAGAATTGGTTCGAAATATTTCGGGAACAAACCGGTGTTGTAAAAGTTCATATTTCTTTAGAAATAACCGTTGACAAATAAGTTTACTTGTTGTTATCGAAAAACAAGCTTATGAGAAATGTTTTAATTGAATATCTCTTACCAAGTTACATGATATTTTGGTAATATCTTTCTATTTACGCCTCGACATTTTATACTGTTTACGTTCAACCGGAAGTGGGTCCCCTGCGGAATTGTCGTAAGTATACCAATTTTATTACTAAAATCATTGAATAATTATTCAACATTCTTTTTTTTCTGTTTTATTAATGTGTTTAAAATCTTTGTTATTTTTATTTAGTGTATGAAATGAACGATCGCCTATCTAGCACCTGTTGGCGGAAGTTGTCTGATAAAAAAGGCGCCATCAAAGTGAATAATTTAAAAAAACAAAAACAAAATCTGTAAACATCCTGCAATATATTCATCAATCTGAACGTTTACCACGGTAAAGTGTAATTGCTTTATTTCGTTTTTCTATTTTAAGGATCATTTTTGTAATTGTGATTAAACCCTAAATGTTTTGTTTTAAAAGAAGGGAGTGAGCAGTGTTGACAAGCAGCTGGAAATCTTGGTCGTCAGATTTGATTTGTTGCATGCAGTTGACATTTAAATTCATCTTGGCAGATAGTATTATATATATATAATCATTAATTTTAATTGTTTTTAAAGAATTAGTTTAAGGCCCAAAAATAGGACGACTCACGGTAACAAAATTCGGATGGATACAGTACTGTGCTCATAAAATTGAATTAATCATTACATGTCTGCTCAACACTGCTTACTAGTTTTTATCCAAGGAATAATAAGCACCATGGTTTGAGAAGGTATAAGATTTTCAGCAATTTGAAAATATGCCACAAGCTGAGGGCGCAGTCAGTCGTTCTAGAGAGGTTAGATCTGGTTGGATACCCAGGGTCACTTGTAAGGATTGAACGCTGGTATTATATATGAGTGCAGCTGTTGAAACTGGTCTAAACCAGTCAAATGTGACACTAGATCTATTGATCGTTTTAAAAAATGTTTTAATTTTTATAAATTTTTATTACAGTCAAAAGACAATTCCTCCTAATCTTCCACCAAAACATCATTTTGAAGTAACTAGAACACAGAAAACAAGAAGTAAGTAACATGTTGAATGCTTTAGAATGGCAAAAAAAGCATTTACATACCTTTTTTTAGAATGTTCAGCATCTGTTGGGTCTTCTTACAAATTTTGCATGAGGGAAACAGTTCCAACAGGAACAGGTGCTGAGGTGCAGGCTCAGTACTCCAACAAGTACAAATACTAATAGAGCAGCAATATGTTCAGGTAAGTTATCTGGAGCTGCTACTGCAACAATTATGCTTCTAATCCTAGAACCAAATGACCCATGGAGCAGGGTTAATTCTGACCCGGAATTTGTACAGACTTCATTGATAAAGGTGCACTAGCTGATGCTCCTCAGTTTATGTCTTTCTTACAAGATTTTTTGAAGTTTTTCGTCTATAAGTCTACGTGAAATGAAGTGACCCCTAAGGTGGGGCCAATTCATAATATTAAAAAATTCTTAGGAAAATGAAATCAAAAATAGTCACCAGTGGCACTGTACTGATAATATATTGCTTTAGTACAGTTCATTGAATAAACATATAGTCTAACTAGTTCCTTTATCATAGTTAATGAATGTCACACAATATGAACATTGTATAAATATCTTCGCTAGTATGTCATATTTCTATTTTGCAGGTCATGCTTTTTCATGCATTGACTTCTCATCTGATGTACATGTAAACTACAAAACGTTAAATATAAACTATGATGAACACTGTAGACTAAAGAAAGAGTCGAAAAAGATGAAAATTAAAACTTGGAGAAAATGGTAATGCCTAGCAGGTATCCAAGGCAAAGCAGGCTGCTGAGAACACATTCAGACTAGTGGATCATCAGAAGATGGAAAGAAAGTACTGAGTATTTACAGTAGATTTTTTTTCAAGGAGAAAGGACTAAATACCTTGATCAGGACACAGAAAAAATGTGCCAAAATCAAAAGCCAGAAAATAAAAAAAGGCTTTTCATTTGAAACAAAAAATAAAGACTAGAAGGAACTTCTTTTAGAACATTAAGGCAAAAGAAAAAGTGATACATATTGTTACAACTGTGTTATTAAAATCGCTAGAATTTAGTTTAGTGTTAGAAAGTCATTATCTTTGGTGCGCAACTTAACACAAAAAATACTGTGTGGAATCATTATACCCCCTAAACAAAGTTTGCTGGGCATATAGGAGTTGCCCGGTGGTTGGTCAGGCAACTATTGCAATTTCATTGTCCAGAGTATAACTAATGGTTTGAATTCAATGCATTTTCATACAGTGGTCAAGCACATTCAGTGATAGCTCTAGTTTAAAATATACTATGAATAAAATCTGAACTGTCTGAATTATGCCTGGATTGTTCCAATTTTAGGAAATTTTCAGCATCTCGGCCATTATTCAGAAAAAAATCTGAATCAAAAGTCTGATTTTTAACTGTGTTGTCAGACATGATTCAGAAATACAATAGAAGGCTGATTTTTTTTCTGAATTTGGAGAACAGACAAAATTCAGCTTTTGCAGTTATAGGATAGCAATATTCTTACACAGACAAACAAAAAATTACATTATCATATTAGGTGGATCTGATTCAAAACGTTTTGTTAAAACTAAATTCAATAATTATTTACTAAACAATTATTTCATTGCCATGAACAAGGTTTTAATTTTGTGGATTTGTAATTTAGCACCATAACACAAGGTTTCAATGTGTCCTATGAAACATGTGTGACCATGGTAATAACAGGACTATGAAACATGATTAATCCTGGTCTTAAGATCATGGTCAAACCATGCTTGACCATGGTACTAGGGCGGCAATAAACCATGTGGCCTATGAAACATGTTTGACCATGGATAATTTTGATGACCTTGGAACAAGATGAACCATGGTCGCTAGGGCGGCAATAAACCACGGCATGAAACATGGTTGACCATGGATAAAACATGGTCATTTGGTGGTCAACCATGGTCTGAGAAACATGTATGACCTTGTTTAAAACCTGGTCAACCATGTTTTGACTGTGTTCATTTCACTGGGGGGGTTTTGTTATGTGTACGATTGGAATAGTCTATAAAGGGACAATACATGACATATTTTCTACATGTCTGGTCGTGTAAGACAGGGTTTTCTCTTCCAGATGAACAGTGTGAAATGGAAAACCAAGCGTCAGCGAGTTTTTTATCCATGCCGTCCTGAGGGAAGGGTAACTCAAGAAGTATACAGACAGGCACGTTGGATTATTTTTCTTGCCTATCTCGTTGAAAAATAACTTTGTTTACAAATGGATTTGGTTTTGCCGGCTTTATTTATACACTGTGTGACATCATAATGTTATATACTGTTAACGTCATATGACGGCTGTCTTAGACAAGTTTTTTCCCTAGGGAAAAGACAGGAATATCTATCCCTGGCGCGTCACCGGACAACTCTATACTTTCCCCGCTAGGTATGAAAGCAAAACAGATTTCGTTATTTAAAAGATTTTTTTTTCTTCTGGGCTTATTGACAAAGTACTTGTTATTTAGAGGTAATTTTAAACATAGATAAACTAAACAATTTGTCTAGTAATATATACTGAACTAAACATGGCTATTTTATACTGTATGTTTGAAACATGTTTCATTTGTTGATGAATTTCACTACTTTTTGTATTATTAGTGGAACGGTACCAAAAAAGAAGAAATTCTATGAAAGGATCAAATTTAAATAAAACTCTACAAAAAGTCTTTATATGGTGCTTTTCATATTATTAAGTGAAGTTGTTTTAAAAAGCAACCGATAATGTCACACAAACAATAATAAAACCTAAGGATTATCCTGACGCTAAATAGAACGGAAGGAAAACAAAATGAGAAATATTGGTAGAAATTAATCAAAATGGCTGAACATGTTACCAATGACTGTAGAAATTGGACATACTGGATGCTTTTCATGTAAAAAGAGCTTTGATCTCAGAGCCTAATATATAATATTTGAATATATGTGTGAAGTTAGCAAATAGCAGAATGGCAGAATAGCAGAACAACTCCAGCAGAACAGCAGAATAGCAGAACAACTCCAGCAGAGTAGCAGAATGACAGAATAGCAGAACAACTTTCAAAAAGACAAAGTCTAATTGAGTTTTATAGATATCTACCAAAGTTTGCCTCCGTCTGCCTGCCCGTCTTTCAGTCCGTCCGTCCGACTGTACGGAAATCTAGATCCCACAATAACGTAATATCCGTATAAGTTAAGTTGTTAAAATTGATATCTGAATACACGGCAACATGGAAATTATGCAAGTAACTTCATTTTTATCCGCGTATGTAATTTCTGGTTGCTATAGTAACAGAAACAGTAAAAAATACCGCTATTCTGCTGGAGTTGTTCTGCTATTCTGCTGAAGTCTTTCATTTAACAGATAAAAGTGATTCCATCATTGCGCTAGAATTGTCCTACTATTCTGTTGTTCTACTGAAATATTTCTCTTGGAACATTTTAAATTTTGTTTTAAATTCCTAAATATATCCCTTGCATAATATTCTTGTTGTATCTATATATCAATTTTCATCAACTTATTTTATACGGTTTTTATTTTATCACGGGATCCAGATTACCGGACAGTCAGATGGACAGACGCAAAGACGGACGGACAGATGGAGGGCAAACTTTGATTGATATCTGAAAACTTAATTAGACATTTTGCCTATTTGAAAGTTGTTCAGCTACTCTGCCATTCTGCTGGAGTTGTTCTGCTATTCTTCCATTTTGCTGGAGTTGCTCTGCTATTTTGCCATTCTGCTGGAGTTGTTCTGCTATTCTACCGTTCTGTTATTCTGCTGGAGTTGGTCTGCTATTCTGCTGGAGTTTTTCTGCTATTCTGCTATCTTCACACAAACTATTCGAATCACTGAGCATCTGAGTTTTGCTGTGTAGTTCACTAAACTAAATAGATGCACGGAAAACTATTGCAAAATATGATTACGTCTCGAGAATGTCCATGGTGAACCCAAATCGAAATCATTTACAATAGTGTATCGTCGCCGATCATAGTGTTTTTGCTAGCGCCGAAGCGAAAAAAAAAAAGAAATAACGCCTAGACGACAATGCACCGATCGTTTGTTTTGTGAGTTTATTTATCGTCGGTACTGATTGCCCATATGACAGACACCCGGTGCAAAGGTTAGCTTTTTTGTGGGAGTATAGAGCAAGATGGAAAGACACCACATTGCAAAAACGCCCCTGTTTCGTCGCACGTTCGACAGTTAAAAATGTCCGTAGAGGAGCTATGCATCGAACTCGCGACCTTAATGTGTACAGCTCATTACTACTTGATCACTGATAGGCGCCATTTCATGTTGTCGCGTATCTGTTGCGGGTGCGTACAACATAGAATCACGTGTTATGAATACGACAGGTAATTACCTCGTTTGAGCTAATTCTTTGCATTAGTTCAACTTTTTCTTTTAATGATGTACGCATGCACCACAGGAACGGGAGAAAACGAGAAAAAAAAAACGCAGGCACTAAAATGTTTGATAGAACTGGCTATGATTCATTTCACAAATAAGTTAGTTACTTCATATTATTGTTACTTGCTTGTGATACCATCTAAGACCAATAGGGGAAACAAAAAGGTGGTTTAACGCGACGTGACCGTGCGACCTCATACACGCATCACAGAATTCTTCCCCCTCTTCGAAAAGAAGGGGAAACAATTTGTTCGCATAACGAACACTGTACCGTATATCACATAATCCCCTTGGCCTAAGTTATAGGGGATTAGCGATCGGTATGTGCATGTCGGCAAATTTCAACATTTTATATATCAAGTCATGAATTACTTCATGTTAATAAATTTTCCCGACGAAAAAAAAATCAAAGTATTTGCAAACAAATACATTTTGTATAGCATTTCTAGATTATTAAATTGTTTTTATTTTTCACGGATTTAATTAATGTAAATAGCAACTTAATCATTTTTTGTAATTCTAAAACGTTTTGGTTACGTTTCTTCACACCTTCGTACATAACAACACATTCCTCAAACACCTCCACTGTAAAAATATGAAGGGATAAAAGTTCAAATGGCTGAGCGGGTTAGAAATGCATCTCACATTGGAAAAGACAGTATCAAGGATTTTACCTATCTTTAGTGTCTTTTCAGACACTTTTTATTTCAGTAAAGATTGTTTTGAATAAAAGAAATCTTGTCGTCTTGAAAAGAATACAAACAAGAGCATCGTGGAGCGCTACCAAAGCTCGTCTGTTTTATTTATCAGAACCGAATTTGCAAGTAGCTAACATTGCATAAAAAAGCAACATAAGTAAAGGAAAGATATTTGCAAGTGCCTACTCATCCTAGAAAAAGAGAAAAGAAAAACAAAGTTTTTTGTACCTACCAATCAAAAAAAAAAATAAAGAAATGAAAAAAAAATCGCAGGGTGGAAAAGTAGGCAGCAAAGCTATCAGGTAACCTCTTATCCCTGTAAATAAAATAAATAAAAAAGAAAAAAAAGGAGATTGTTATGGGGATGGGGAGGGGGTCATCGTGCGGTTGGGGGATAGGGAGGGGGAGTCGCAAGTACTTTCCTATAAAAAAAAAAAAAAAAGTATATGCGTGCTTTCGTGCGTTCGTGCGTGTGTTGTGCGTGCCCGCATGTTTGCGTGCGTGCGTGTGTGAAGGGGGACTGTCTTGTGGAGTCGGGGCAAGTACCTACTCATAAAATATATATAATAAAAATTGAAAAAAAAACTTGTCAGCGGGGACGGGGTGTATTTCTTACTTTCTTTAATTTTGTTTTCGTTTCGTTTCTTTCTTTCTATATAAAGTGAAGAGTATATAAATAGACTCTCAATCTGATAGAAAATGCAAGTTAATGCATATACATACAAATATTTTAAAATGTCAAACTTTAACCTACTTGAATAATTATGCACTGTGACTTACTGTTATGTGAACTTAGTGATTTTTGTTTGCGTTTGGGCATGACTAGTGAAATATACATAGAAATAGATAAGTCTGGTTTAGATACTATTAAGGTACTGCTAAAATGCTCTTTAAATATATACCCGACATCACTATTCTCGCGGTATCACTAATCTCGCGATATGTCAGTCGCGCCATATGGGCTGTGTTTACAAACAAAGTTTGTGACCCATTTTTCTCCCGCGAAGATATAACGCTCTGACTTGCAATCATGAGCAGTTTCTTGGAAAGTTTTAGTCCATACTTTAAAAAAATCCCATTACGATGCATTCGTTTCCCAGACGAGTAATTTTGTGACAGTGACTCAGTAAACAGCGTTCATTTAGTATTAATTTTGATGTTGAATAACAATTTATCTTTTTTAAGCAATGTTTGATCATTCCCATTAGTGTTTCGTTGACAGACTATAAACATTAACTGCAATATAATGTTCTAGAACCTTTTGACCTATTTACCGCGAGATTAGTGATATGACGTAATTCAACAATATGGCTGCCCACTGTGATAAATTTTCCACATGATTGATTTTCTTGACATATTTAAATGGCATTTTATACATTCGGCGATGGAAAAAGGATGAAATATTGTAATGATTACCAAAATTACTAATGTTTATTGTTTGTTTTTTAATTAAAGTTAGCCAAACGGTAAGTACCGCGAGATTACAGATGAGCGGTATATGTTAGCCGCGAACCTAGAAATGTTCACACAGAAACAACGGGAAAATGATTAATTCACATCAAGTTGTTACCAGTAGAAAGAAACATGGGAACTTATTTACAAGCTAGCTCTTTTTGCTGTATTTTATATATATTTCTTTAGCTATTTTGTTTAACTGCAGCATTCTATAAAATACCAGAGGAATGTATTTATATTAAAATTGTTGCCAACAACAATTAAAACATTTTACAATACATTAGTTCAATCAATTCCTTTTACTGAAAAGTTCTAAATTATTATACTGTGATGTCACAATTCATCATGTTTGAATGTTAAAAGATGTTTATTCTATCTCCATTTACACATTTGATACAGTTTTCAATATGTAAAACTTCCTTTTTGAAGCCTTTTTGTCCTTTAGGAAAGAAAGTTGTATCATTATTGATGATGACAACAAATAGAAAATACACATTTTAAATGGAAGATCAGCTATTTGTAACAGCTTATTTATAATTATGGCAAGTAAACTAATAGTATTCTTTATACAAAATAAAATCACTTCCTCTATTTAACTGAATTGAATATACCTCAAATGACGATCTTTGCATTCTAAAAAACTCCTGAAATTCCCATGGAAAGTACATTGTAAAAAGATTCTCAACATATTCTTCCACTCTCACTTGAGGTCTATGTGTATCCAACATGAATGTAGCTACAGGGATTAAAAAATAATAGTCATGAATATGTTAATATACTATGTAACAATGTAATAGTCTAGGCAGGTTTTGAAGACAATGTAGTCTATTCTCTGACAGACGGACTAAACTTTTGTACATTGCAGTTCGAAAATACCTCCGCTTCATTTTTGAATAATAAACAGTCTAGCTGACAAATGAGTTTATTATGATATATTTAACAGTATATTGAATATATTCAACTGTAGGATATCTAAGCATTCTTATCAAATAGTTATCTGAAAAAGCCTAAATCAGTAAAACAAAACAGATCTTAGGTATAGAGTTAAGATCAGTTAGAAAGACGCCAGCAATATTTTCCGGGAAAAGACCACAGTGGTCATCACCAAACTGCCAGAATATTTAGTGTCCCCAGTTTTTATAGATAAAATTCACAAGATTCTCGTGCAAAATATACACTAGATTGTAATGATTGGACAATCTGATGCGTAAAAAAATTATGCAATTGATACGACTGAACATGAAAACCAAACAAACAACAATAAGGAAATGAAAATAAATACCCAATGAAATTTTAAATTAATAATACTTAACTGTATTTGTAACGATATACAAGATGGATGCGTCTATAACAAGAAAATCTACGGGAAATGAAAAATTATTAAAAAAGAAATGAATCTTTTGGAGATGAAGATTTAATCAAGTAAAATCATCCATCCTTTTACATTCCTTTCCCATTTAGAAATATTTTAGATTTTTAAAGTTCTCTAAACTAGATTTTCTGAGATTTTCTGTAAAATTCAACTTCTAATAACTTAGACGATTACGCATCATATGACCTAACTGAATTATTGAGAAAAGAAAATAATATAATGAGTTCCTCTAAGAAAAGAAAAAAGGTACACACAGTATTAAGTAAAGAAGAGTAAAAACACATTGACAGCTGAATCTTGTCAACAATAAACACATTTAATCAGTATAGTCCAATTCCTGAAATCTATCAAAATACAATTCTACTGCAGGGTCAAAAGCCCTTTGTCTTCCCTCCTGTTCCCGTCTTTTCCTTTCCTCCATCTCATTCCTTTTGGAATTTTTCTTCCTGTTGAACCTTTCGTATCTCAGTTTCATGGTGATAGGCCTGTCTAACTGCCGGAGATGGAAGAATTGGCTTGATGCAAGTTCCAGGTGTTTTATAAGAACTGCTAATTACCTTCTGTTCTGTTGACATTTGGCTGTTACCTCTGCTGAAGATTATGTTGTTTTTTGCGTTATGTTTCCTCCTACTTATATAACTGCATTTCACACATTTATACATTAATACAAAAGGTTCATGAACATCAGTCCAATGTTTGGAAAACTTACAGTACTTCTTGTAGAATCCTACACAGCCAGGAACTGGGCGCAACGTAGCATTATCTAAGGCTTTGTACAGCAAGTTAGTATCATGTTCAATAACAACATAGCATTATCTAAGGTTTTGTACAGTAAGTTAGTATCATGTTCTATAACAACATAGCATCATATTCCATAACATTATCTAAGGCTAGTATCATGTTCCATAACAACTTTGCATTATCCAAGGCTAGTATCATGTTCCATAACAACATAGCAAAAGTACTGTTGCATCCATGTAAATGGATATTTTCATTTTACCTCGTACTTCCTTAGACTGATTTGTAAGAGAACGATTATCAAAGAAAAATTCTAGGGAATATTGATGCTATGGCGGTAGTTCTTTTTTCTCTCTTTTCTTCGAACAACGTGGCTATGTCCCCTATGGTATCATACGGCAGTCTTCACTTTGATATCTTATGAACACTTAGCCTATTCAATAGCTGAACATGTATTTTTCAATATAAGTTGTTAATCATTCCACTAGAACAAATAAGTAGATTACAAAAATGTCTAAAAACACCCTCTATCAGAAAGAAAAGATGACAAACCATTCCTGAAACTTTTTCTCAGCATTACTGCACTACACACTGACAGCGAAAGAGGAACAAGTCTGCATTTGGTTTAAACAGTTTTATGCAGAGTTACTTCCCCTGTCGTATCAAAAACCACCAAGTTTATTTGATAGATGTTCCGAAGTACGATATAAAGTTTAAACTAAAACGGCCAAACTTGAAAAGAAAGTTTAGATGTTGTTTATTACTTGCAAGTGAGATGCGGAAAGGCAGATTTTAATTGCTTTCAAAAGTTGTCATTCATACGTGAATGTGTATTGCAGCAAAGCGCTGCGATAGAAAAAAATGTCAATAGAGTGCATGTAATTTTGTACAAACTGACAAAGGAATCCTATAAATGATAAGCCTGTATAAAATTAACCAGAATTAAAGCAAGTTTGTTTTTCTTTTCTCTTTTTCTAGGGTGAGTAGGCACTTGCAAATATCTTTTCTTTTCCTTATGTTGCTTTTTTTGTTTTTGATGCAATGGTAGCTACTTGCAAGTTTGGTAGCGCTCCACGATGCTCTTGTTTGTATTCTTTTTAAGACGACAAGATTTCTTTAATTCAAAACAATTTTTACTGAAATAAAAAATGTCTAAAAAGACACTAAAGATGGGTAAATTCCTTGATACTGTCTTTTCCAATGTGAGATGCATTTTTAACCCGCTCAGCGAATTGAACTTTTATCCATTCATTTTTTTATAGAGGTGTTTGAGGAATGTGTTGTTATGTACGAAAGTGTGAAGAAACGTAACCAAAACGTTTTAGAACTACAACAATGATAAAATTGCTATTTACACTGATAAAATCCGTGAAAAATAAAAACAATTTAATAATACAGAAATGCTATACAAAGTGTATTGTTTGTAAATATTTTGATCTTTTTTTCGTCGGTTAGATTTATTAACATAAAGTAATTCATGACTTGATATATAAAATGTTGAAATTTGCCAACATGCATATACCAATTGCAAATCCCCTACAACTTAGGGCAAGGGGATTATGCGATGTACGGTAAAGTGTTCGTGATGCGAACAAATTGTGTCCCCTTCTTTCCGGAGAAGGGGAGGAAATCTGTGATGCGTGTATGAGGTCGCACGGTCACGTCGCGTTAAACCTATTTTACACCCCGACCCCCAATTGCCTTAAGGTGGCATCTAAAGCAAATAGCAATAGAATAAAGTAACTAACCTACTTATCTTCAGAAGTGAAATGAAACATAACAATTTCAAAGCTATCAAATTTTTGGTGCCGGCATTTTTTTTATTGTTTTTTTTTTTTTTTTTTTTTTTGTCTTTTTGTCGCGTTCCTGAGGCGCATGCGTACATCATAACAGAAAAAGAATGAACTAACTATCTCAAACGAGTTCATAGACATAACACGTGATTCAATGTTGTTTTTGTACGCATCTGCAACAGGACTAGTTAAGGTCGCGAGTTCGATCCACCGCTCCTATATGGACATTTTTAAGTGTCGAAAGTGAGATGAAAAATGGGTGTTTTTAGCATCTTGCACTATACCCCACGACCTAAAATAGCTAACCTTTGCACCGGGCGTCTGTCCTTTGTGCAACCAGTGTCGACGATAAATAAACTTTGTCGTCTTGGCGTTCTTTCTTTTTTTCGGTCTTTTTTTTTGCATACGCCGAAGCACGACACATATACTGCGCCTTTCCATATTTTGCTTCGGCGCTAGCAAAAACACAATGATCGGCGACTTTTCGCATCGGTGCTATCGCCGGCGATACACTATTGTAAATGATTTCGATTTGATTTTGCCATGAAAATTTTCGAGACGTAATCATATTTTTTCAATCATTAACCGTGCATTTATTCAATTTAGTGAACTATATACAATATATAAGCATTATGATGTCACACAGTATATAAATAAAGCCGGGAAAACCAAAATCTATTTGTAAACAAAGTTATTTTTCAACGCGATAGGCAAGAAAAATAAAAATTAAACCCTTGACCTTCACTTGACCAGGTGTTCATATGTTTGTATAACGCATGTCAACGATTATCGCCAATTAACTGTGAAAAGTTTGGGGTATAGTTGATCAAAAGGGCACCCGTTTCAAAGTTTGTAATTTACCTGTTTAACAGTTTATAATTAGGAAATAGATTTTAAGTTTGAGTGATATACCGTCTGATATATCACGGTGTCGAGTTCAGATGCGTAGTAATTTAATCACGAAGGCCGTAGGCCTGAGTGATTAAATAATTACGCATATGAACGAGAAACCGTGATATATACGACGGTAGATCACAAAAATGTAAAAATCTATTTCCATTCTAACACGTACGTATATTCAAAAGGGACGTAAGTATGTGCGCTATTTAACAGTGGCGTTCTCAGTGACGTCAGCGGGCGCGCGCTTGTATTCAGCGTGCTATACTGCCTGATATATCACGCTCAATTCCTTCTTTGTTTATTGTCGGCAAATTGCGGATAGTGTTAGAATGTAAATTTTTCCGACTTAAATTATCTTACTTTATTGTTTTCTGTGCTTTAATCTTTCCGATCAATCGATAATTGTCTTAATTTTTATGAAGAAGAATAAAATCGGCACGTATTAATCATGCTAGAACAATCGACCAATCGATATGCATCACTCTAAAATTAACTCTATTTCATCCAATGGATATTTAAAGCTCTACTCGGAACCAATAACTTTTTGCAAACATTTTTTTAAATGGATGATTTTGGACGTATCAACTCTGTTAAAAAATCAAAAGTCAATATACTGCAATGCCGTCCCGTGTTTGGAATTACTTTTCACGTTCAGTTGATTAGTCTAAAGCTACTTGCGATCTATGAATATAAAAGGACTACTTCTAACCTGCTAAATAATTTCAATTCACAACATCCAACATCTAACAAAGGTAAAAACATAAATGTTTAATAAGATAATAATTTAATAAGATTTCACGTTCACGGCGTTATGAAAGCATGAAAATATCTATATTCCGTCTGAAGATATTTGTCCATGTGATATTTACTGCGTTATAGCTAAATTCATCTTAAGAATGTTTCATACATATATCGATTTACAATCAATAAAACAAAAACAAAATTGACATAGTAATAAAGGTCTTCTTAATCGTCGATTATTCCAAGCATATTAAAGTAGTATAGTATTCAACCTAATCAATTTCGGATACTACGTAAAAGAGAAATATTGGAACAAATTTTGTAAAAACGAATATTCGAATATATTCGAACAAGGAAAACGAATATTCGAACATCAAATTCATTATTCATTCCCGGCCCTAATATAAAGTCACATTTGGTGTAAATGCAGTTTCAGGTGTTTAGTTTAGTTTAAACATATTTATTCCAATAATCTGTACATATAATAACATGTGGAAATACTAACAATTAACATAGTCATAAGGATAGGATTAGAATGAAAGACATCGTCTTATAGAATTCTTCTCCTACGGTTAACAGTTTGTATTAGTATGTTGCTCTGAGCTTTAGAGTTTATTTATTGGAAAAAAATAGGACTAACAAGGACGCGAAAAAAAAATGCATAAGCTGAGAAAAATTAACAATCAAAATAAAATTAAGGTTTTCATAGGAAGTGGAACAGCTTCTTAAAATATAAATTTAAGGAGAGAAGGAAGATAGGAAAGACAGAAAAAGCAATTAGAAGGGATGTCTCACAGTATGTTAAGGAAATACATTCTGTTGTTATGAAAATCTCTTGCTGTCTGCTATATAGGTTTGCACTGTTGTAAAAATAAAGGTATTGTCGTTGTCCGTAAGAGATGAGTCTCCGTTAAGAAGGGTATCAAGGTTTATGTTGAAATTCTAAAGTTTGTCGAGCATAACGGCATGGATAACAGTATAGAACCTGCATTCAAAGAAAAAATGAAAAGAGTTTTCCTTTTGACCGCAAATACATAAGGGTGAAGGAACTATATTTTTTAGAAAAAGATGATAGTTCAGCGAACTACATTTAGTACGAAGTCGCGCGTGAAGAACTTGTAATTTTCTCGGACCTACGTAGTAGTAAGAAGGAGTTTTCTGAGTTTCTTTATTCAGATAGTTTTTAAACGATGATATCGATGTTGAATGCCGAACATTAAGTGGCAGTGAGTTCCAGTCTTGAATGACCGAGGGTAAGTAAGATCTAAAATAAAGAGATGTACGGGCTTGGATACCTAGGATATCTTCTGAGTTGCGTAAGTTATAGCGTGGTTCATGAGTTCGTGGGATAAGGGAGGAAAGATATTCTGGTGTTTGATTATTTACCATTTTGTAGAAAAGAAGAAGTCTATGTTTATATCTTCGTTCTGCTAGAGATTCCCATTTAATTTCATTATGAAGACGCTCCAAAGAAATGAGTTTTGTAGCCCCTATGCAAATACGAGCACATTCGTTTTGAATTTTGTCAAGCTGGTCCATTTCATAATTTGTACAATTGTTCCATACAACATCGGCGTATTCCAGAATTGGTCTTATAAAGGAAGTGTACATGATTTCGAGCGACTTCCGGTCAAGGGAGAACTTTAATTTGCGCATTATATTAACTCTTTTCCAGGCCTTGTTCATGATATAGTCGATATGAGAATGCCAAGTGCAATCATTAGAAAGAAATATTCCAAGATGTTTATGTTCTTCAACTTCAGGAATCTTCTGGCCTAACATAAACAAAGGTGGATGGTTTTGTCGGTTAGTTTTCCTAGAAATAAGAAGTGATTCAGATTTGGCAGGATTAAATGTTACCAGCCATTTTTTCGCCCAGGAAGATATTTTATTTATGTCACTTTGAAGGAAATTTGCCGCTGTGTCAGGTTTATCAACTATAATATAAAGGCTAGTATCGTCGGCAAAAAGGTTAACAGACGAGTCAATATCTATAACAATGTCATTTATGAATACAAGAAACAGAAGAGGACCCAATATTGATCCCTGGGGAACACCTGCTTTAATGGTCGCCCATGAGGATAAGGTACCAGGTATGACAACTCGTTGGCGTCTGTTTTCGAGATTATCAGTGAACCAGCAAAAAAGAGGGCCATTTATGCCTGCATTTTTAAGTTTTGCTAGAAGACCCTTGTGCCAAACTTTGTCAAAGGCTTTACTTATGTCGAAGAAGACTGTTCGGACTTCAAGTCCGTCATCTAGTGCTTTACAAAATGTATCATAGATAAAGGTCAATTGATTAACTGTCGAATCACCGGGAATAAAGCCCGACTGACTAGGCGTAAGAAATTGAGAATCCTTTAAGTGGTTGAAGATGTGTTTGAAAATGATACGTTCCAAGACTTTCTCGATTGTGTTTAAAAGGGAAATAGGACGGTAATTACTAGGTAGTGAAGCATCGCCTTTTTTATGTACAGCAATTACATGAGCTTCTTTCCATGCAGTTGGTACTTTACTACATTGTAGGGAAGTGTTAAAGAAATCACATAACGGACGTGAAAGCTCAACGGATGCTTCCTTTAAAATTCGATTATTTATGCCGTCCGGGCCTGAAGACTTATGAACATCAAGAGACTTCAACACGTCTTTTATTTCATCTGGATTCAGAACAATATTAGAAAGAAATGTTTGCGATATAGTAGGACCGAGATCAGGTACTTCTCGGTTGCCGTCATCTATAAATGTTTGTTTTTGAAAATAGTCATTCAGAAGATTTGCCTTTTCGTCATCAGAGAAAGTAGGCATTTGGGTAGTTGGATGTTGTAGAGGAGGGATAGAATTACTTGATTGTGTCGAGATAAAAGATTTAAGTGTTTTCCACCAGTCCTTAGAGCTGAATGTGCCATTCTTGAGCTTTTCAGAAAGTTTGAAAAAATAGTCAGATTTGGATTCACGTATAAGAAGAGTGGTTTCATTTCTGAGGGTTCTAAATTTTTGCCATTGGTAAGTGGATTGCGTCTTTTTTGCCTTTCGGTAGGCCCTTTTACGTCTGCGTATTTGTCTCTTGATTGTATTTGTGATCCATGGAAGGTCACTTGGTCTTACTGTAATAGTGTTGTTGGGGATATTATTGTTTGCAATTGAGGAAATTTTGGAAGAAATATTACAAGCATATTTGTTTATATCCGGTTCAATACAAGTGTCCCAGTTGAAGTTACAAATATCAAAGCGTAATTGGTCGTAGTTGCCTTACTCGTATTTCCAGACATGACGCTGAAAACATTTACGATTCGCTTTCTTAAATTTAAGTATACCAAAGACAGGACAGTGGTATCGCATGTCCTGTTCGAGAAAGTGTTCGCCAACACCAGAATAGAGAACATTCTTGGGATTTGTTACCATGATAATGTCAATTAAAGAGTTTGATACCTCGGTAAAATGAGTTGGTTCTTCAATCAACTGTTGAAGATTAAATTGTTGTGTCATAGAAAGTATTTTACGATTTGTTTGTGAATTAAAGACATCATAGTTAAAGTCTCCCGTTATAATAATTTCATCAATATTTGTATCGACTGCTAAACCTATAGAATCTTCTATAAGATTATTATATATCGTGTCAGAGGTAGGAGGTCGATAAAACACTCCAAACAGAACATGCTTGTTTTTGCAGGGCGTCAGTTATCCAAACGCATTCAAGATGGTTAAGCTCCAAATCATGTCTTCTCTTGTAATGAAGACTATCCTTAACATAGATGATAACTCCACCATGTGGATTTCCAATACGATCACGGCGTTCTGGTATGTTATAATTCAGAAGCATTAAGTCATCTGAGATAATAGAATTGTTCAACCATGTTTCCGTGAAGGCAAGAATATCAAATTGATTAAGTTCGGTGTAAAGAAAATCTAGTTTTGGTTTCAAGCTCTGAACATTTAGATGAACAAAGGAAAAGTGGCTCGATATAATTGCAATTTCAGTCGATACACTTGGAAAATACGAGCTTCCAGAATTTGTTCTTAAAGTAGGTCCAGGATTTTTGTGAATATCACCCGCTTTTAGTAGTAGGATTAGTAACCATACAGAAGAATCTAAGATTGTCAATGTAATGAATAAATAGTACGTAAAGAGCACGTTTGTAACAAAGCGCTTATTTGCTATGAGCTTTCTCTGAGGGTATTTGATATTGCTAGAAACACAACTTGAATATATCAGAGAGTATAATAGTGAAAACAAAAGTGCGTAGTGAACAGAAAATATGAATGCGACATGGGTTGAAATGGGGAGCAAACCTTTATACCTGTAAGTAGGCAACACGGGTTTGTTTGCATGGTTAATCATGTTATGGAATGTAAAAAAAGCAAATATTTGTTCAGTGCCGTCATTGCCGAGAAGACAGATATAAGAGATTTTATATGACACCATTTTTGTGAGACATTGTTTAGACAGAGTGTGAGTTTATAGAAATTAATTAAGATAAAAAAGACAAAGAGAGAATAATTGAGAAAGAACATTTTAAGTGTGTAAATGGAATTTGTAAGGAAATGGATATGCTAAGGTAATACATATTTTAAAAGATACGTGTGTGTATTGAAGAAGTGGAAAGAATAAAAATAGATATATCGTTTAACTGAATGATTGTGCATGCTATTATATACTACAATATCAAAACAAACAAGACTCATAACAGTAATTTACAGAGTGGTTTAAATTACACATACATGTTCGACCAAGCATCCATATATGTTGATAACGAGTACTAGGAAAAGGGCGGGTCTAGCTCAAGAAATATCTGAGAAGAGAAAACTAGTACATCTACAATTTAAAGACAAAAATTTGGGGTGTAATAGTGATTTTCAGAGAATACTTCAATAATTTTGGTATTATTTTGATTTCAAATGAGCTTAATAATGCCAATCATCTCTACCATTTGAAATTCAAAGAAAAAAATCAAGGAGAAAAAAGAATAATGTCCATCACAGAAGAAATGATGACAAGAGACACTTTGTTGGTTGAAACTGCAAGAAAAAAATACATCAGACAGTAGTCATATTTACATACATGTCCTAGCATACATATTTCATAAAAGAAAAAAAAAATTCAAAAAACATTTTTTTTAATATTTACATGGTTATTTAGGCGACAGAAGAAGCGTATTGTAAAAAAAAAAAAAAAAAAAAAAAAAAAAAAAAAAAAAAAAAAAAAAAAAACTGCTACTGCTATCACTCTACAGTATTTTCGCCTCACCTAAATGTTTTCAAATACATTATATGCATTTGCGTGAATATAATAAAAGTTAAGGACAAAATACATCTAAGATGTTTTTATATTGAATTTCACGATCGGGCAAGCCAATAACATCGAAAGCTTACATCACGCACAAATAAAATAGTTAATATTTAAACATGTATTTCATACATTTACGTCTTTACATACAAATTCACAAGCAGATGTAGTGAACATTTCGACAGTGATAAATTATGCAAATGCAGAAAAACGATTATGTCACAAACAAAAAAATAAAAACAAATACATAGGTCTTACATCCCGTTCATAAGTGATGTAGCTAATATAAGTAATAGAAAATGAATTCCATACGTAATGTAGCATTTTTTACTTAGATGAAGTCGAATAATGTAATCAAAATCCTTAAAGAAGGCAGCTGTCATCTTACCCAAGTAATTGTACATATTATACTCGCTATTCGGCAAGCAAATATGTAGCTTACCTCAGAACCCAATATAATCACTTAAATAAAGCATTTGAACACATTTTCTTGCTCGTAAAGATATTGTGGAGTAGATAGATATACAGTGACAATTATCTGAGCAATACTTAAATACTGGTACCACATAATTTATATTTAATCAACAGACAAGAATGGATTTGGACTGAGAAGTGCGTGTCACAGGAGCTTTTCGAGATGACTCGCAAAATTAAAAGTGCATGTTTCAGCGCCATATAAACAGCAACGATAAAAATCTGAAATTCAGCACAAATATAAATTGTATGGCTAACACTCCAGGTTATTTACATACAAGACGAAAAAAAAAAAAATATTTTTTTATGAACAAAAAGAAGATAGAACTTTGCATAGATATTTATACCAGGACATGTTTATACTACGATCACCTCTACACTCAGATGAAAAACTGTCACAATCACGTTTATTATGCAAAAGCTGCGCTGGCGTTATCGGATTTATGCTATGGTACTAGTATACTGATTTACGAAAACTATTAGTCAAGATTGGCGTCAGGTTCATCGAAGGTGTATGAAAAGAATGGATCCAAGTCCCTTCTGCATGTGATTTTGTGTACGCTTGTTTTTTTGTTTTCACTGGCTTTAATGAAAATGTTTCCATTAGACGACCAGGCTCCTCCAATGTTTTTGTTTTTCACACTTTCCCGTGCCTCATATAGGAGATTGGACCTATATCTAGTAAGGTCTTCATTTACATATTTTCCCTCATAGCCATTGCATTTTAGAAGAACTCGTTTTTTAAAGAAATTATCTCGAGCTCGTCTGGACACAAACTTCACCAGGATATCGCGAGGCTTTCCAGATGATTTGAGTTTGCCGACTCTGTGGGAAACAGATATGTCATTTGTAGATATCGTCGATCCTACTGCAGTGGCCATGTCAATGACGTATTTATCGGTGACCTCATCTTTTGCTTCAGCTATACCCGAGACTCTCACACTATCTCGTCTACTGTATTGCTCAGCTGCATCAACTTGAGATTCTAAGAAATCGACGCGGTCTAATAATTCAGAATTCACTTTTTTGAGGGACTCATTTTCTAATTCTAAAGAGTTGATTTGTGACTGAAGGCCGTCAACAACGCCTTTAACAATTGTCTCAATTGTGCTGTTAATCATGCTGCAGATCTCATTTTGAACTGAGTCCTTCAAGGCTAATGAAATAGACTTGATGGCATTTTCATCCAAACAGAGTGTTGTCGGGGAGGGAGAGGTTGACATTGTGAATGGTGTATCAGCTGGATCCATATCACTATTATCAGACGATAGACTACCGAGTTTGTTTTTCTTTGGCTCAGTTTGCTCCTCCGGAGATGTTAAGTCTCTTTTTTTCTGCTCTGTAAATTAGGTGTAGAATAATTATCCGTCATATTCCACCAAAACTTTTTCCGATAAGTATACTTCGGAATTCATTGAGCGTGGGTGGTTATCGTTCACCGGATTATCGTTCACGATACACTCATAAGTTTCACGGGGTGATTACGTTTTCACACATATATATAGTTTTTTATATATATATATATTTTTTAAAGAGAGTGATTTCATGTCAATAAACCACAAGAATCCGACTTCCAACAGAAAAAATATTTATCAAGAATGTTTTTACATAACTTGTTCCATAATATTTCAAATTTTCATACCTTAGCAATCCTTTAAACCTTAATTAATCCCCAAAAAGCTCAGAGCAGAACTTAAACAAACTGAGGTGTTTAGTGTGCCTTGTTAAAAACATGTAGTTCGTTTCAATATCTGCAGGTGGTATGTGACAGAAAGTTACGGTTTCTGGACACTGTAACAGGATGGCTTGGGTCTGTGCATGATGCGAGGGTGTGCAGAAACAGTCCATTATATGAAATGTGCTAGCAGATGTCTGCAGGGTATAGGGAATTCTGCATATCATCTGCATATCATCTTGCACTGTACTTGATAGTTCCATCCCGAGACAATGGGCATCTGAACACCATTGAAACGGAATTTAATAAAGTCCACTCATCCCTAAATGTAGAGGTAGAGAGAGAGAGAGAGAGAGAGCTGTATGTCCTGTAGGTTTCCTAAAAGAAACATTTCCTAGAACTTGGACATGTGACAGTTTTGACCCTGATAAGGTTTCTCAGAAAGTAGACTGTAAGCCATGGGCTGGGACGTCAAACCATCCTGGTGAGGAAGAGAGACGCAGCATTGCCAATATGCTGTAAAGAAAAAAAAAAGACACGGGGTCAAGGTAAGAATAAATATAAATCAGTGGGAAGGGCTTGTTCAAGGGGGTGTTGTATCCAAGTATGAAACAAATCCACTTACTAATAAGGAAGTCATGGCCAATGTTAAAGTTTTCGCGCGGAATGACGGTCAGACTGACGGACGGACAGTTCAAAAACTATATGCCTCCCTTCGGGGGCATAAATTAAAACAAACCAGAAAAACAAACAAACAATTCATATGCTTCAGATCTTACTACAAAATAATAAATATTATCTAACAGATTGTTTTACATGTATTATAAATAATATAATTTCAAATGATTTCCATACAGCAATAGAACATACTATGCAAAGACTAGTCAGATACATGAAACAGAATAGTGCCATAGAGAATTGATAGTGTTGCTGTTGTTGTTGGCGTCGTTGATTAAATTGTCACCAAGTCTACTCAGTATTTCATTACAGCGTTCTGCAACCTAATATACGATTGCTGTCATTCATGAGTTCATTGGCAAACGCCACAGACCATTCTGGCGCATCTTGCGAATAACGTCTGCGGTTTTAGCTCACCTCAGTACTTTGTGCTCATGGTGAGCTTTTAGGATCGCCTTGTGTCCGTCGTGCGTCGTGCGTCATAGCGTCGTCAACTTTTGCTTTAAAACAACATCTCGTCCTAAACCACTGGGCCATACTTGTTGTTGGTGCAACTTGCCATGGATGTTCCTTGCATGAAGCTCTTCCAAATTTGTTCAAAGAAATCAATTCCATGCAGAACTCTGGTTGCCATTGCAACCTAAAGGAAAAACTTTAAAAATCTTCTTGTTTGAAACCACAAGGCCTAGAGCTTAGGTATTTGGCATTTAGCACCCTCTCATGGAACTCTACAAAAATTGTTCAAATTATTTCCCTGGGGTCAAGATTTGCCGCGCCCCAGGGGTCACTTCATTTTACACTGATTTATATAGGAAATTTTTAAAAATCTTCTTCTCAGAAACGACAATGCCTACAGCTTAGATATTTGGTATGTAGCATTGTCTAGTAGATGTCTACCAAGTTTGTTCAAATTATGTTCCATGGGTTAAAATTGGCCACGCCCCAGGGTTCTCTTGGTTTACATAGATTTATATAGGAAAAACATGAAAAATAATTTTTCTCCAAAACAAATAGGTCTAGACCTTAGATATTTGGTGTTGAGTATTGTGTAAAGAACCTTTACCAATATTGTTTAAATGTTGGCCCTGAGGTCAAACTTTGCCCCGCCCCGGTGGCCCTTAATATGTAAAAAAGGAAATCTTTAAAAATCTTCTTGTCTGAAACCATAAGGCCTATAATTTTAAAATTTGGCATGAAGCAAGCTTTATCAAGCTTTTTCAAATTATTAGATTAGGCTAAAGCTCATGGAGGCTAAACATAGATGTATCTACTGTACCTCATAGAGCCTTCATTAATAGACCAATATCTTTGATATTCAATATATATGTTCCTTGCATGGACCTCTACCAATGGGTACGGTTTGAGGACACTGGGTCAAGGTCAAGGTCACCATAGCTTATAATAGATATTTCTACTTTCTGTCATAGAACGTTTATTTATTGACTGATATTTTACATACTTGGTTTGTAGGCACTTCTTTAATTTCAGTTAAAAATGAAATACTGCTTAACAGCAAACCTACAGCCAGAGTACTCAGGTGAGCAGTCCAGGGCCATGATGGCCCTCTTGTCTGTGTTGTTACTGGCTTGTTTCTGTCGTCTCAGTTGCAGTGTTCTCATCTGCTGTTTCTGTTGATGATAATGTTGCAGAAACCACTATCTGTGTTTTACTTGGAGGTGGTGGTGGTGGTGTTGCTGAAACCACTCTCCATGTTGGGGTCTTTTGCTAAACATTGTTTCAGTTACAGAAACAGAAATTGTGAAAAAAAAGAATTATTTTCATATATCAGTATGTCTAGCATCAGCGCATACAGAAGGCCAGTGGAATACAAGACGCCGTGTTTAGTAAACACATATGCCCCCGGTAGCATACTTTTTCATGTTACTACCGCTTGAGAAACTGATTTAGAGTTTACACTGTAAGGTAAAGAACGAGACTCCTCGGTACACCTATCAAAAATCAATTTTAGCGCCTCCCAATGTGTTTTTTTCAAACTCCGCCTTTTACCTGAGAGTAGTGTCATTCTAGTGTACGAAATGAGTAACGGTTAGGCAAAAAATATTGAGTGAAGATTTCCGGTTGCAAAGCAGCGAAAGTCACGACACAGCAACTTTGGCGCCGCCCAGGCACATTTTTCTGGCTGCGCGTAGTTTGCAAGACGCAGTTTAATTGACAAGTATATCTTAGAAAACTACCTCACTGTGATTGGATGATCAGTAAAGTGACAGTTTAAGCTACTGAAATAAACATCGTAACGTCACTTTTTACCGCGTTCCGAATACATGAAACTCTAATCAGTTTTGCAAGCGGTAGTACAACAGCCACAGCTTAAAACGCTAACCGTAAACACATTTTAGTTCCAAATTAATATAATGGAATAGCGCTATCGGCCATATAAATATAAACACATTTAATATTAATTCTGATAACGGACAATCTCAGATTTTCGTTTTGTCAACATAGGGAAAACCCCTGTACATAAATTTGACAACCTACTTTATACACAAGTTGATAGTCAAACACAAACAAATCGAACTATAAAACTTTTCTAAACTTGTTATGATCAGAACTTCCCATTACACTGTTTCTGATTGACATTGTGTCCTTTGTCCACCATTTTGTTGGACATCTTCTACCACACTTATTTCTATTTGACATGTACACGTGTCTTTATGCTCCTCTTAAACACTTAACAGCCTCATAGCTCCATGTTTGCCCCTAAACAGCAATGGCATATCGTTTCGATATGCACGTTTTCATTGTTGGCAGGCTGTATTTGGCTGTTAGCTTATAAGATATTGCATATGTAAGGGAAACTGAAACAGTCTGTCAAGGTCCTGAGATGTCAGTCTGTGTTTTACTATATTGTTCAACAAAGGGAGCAGGAAACAAGAATATCCGAAAACAGATCCATTTTTGTTCATATTGTTGCCAATATTGCCATAGTAGTCAGAAGTAAACTTTCATGAATTGTAAGGTGCATTTTCTGTACAATTAGTGTCTTACCTGTATTAGAAAACCACCAGTTAACAGTCATTGATGGTTCCCATGTAACAATTGTCTTTGTTGAAATGTAAATACTATATACTGTATTTAAAGGACAAGTGGTCTCTACTTAAAGGTGTTTACTAGCAAATTGTGACTGAAATATGAAAGAAATCTGTGTTTCATATTTTACGTCACACCATTTAACACTTACTCACTTCTAAAGAAGCTGTAGATTTGTGTTTTGTGGATTTGGAAAGGTTATGTTAGCTATTGTTTCCACCTGACCATAGTGTGTTGAATCTGTAGCTGTTGTTTAATACATTGCATGTTAGTAATACGAGAAGCCAATAATTGGCCTTCAAGCACTGAACATTATTCAATGATTCAAGAATTTAGTACTTTTATGCAGTATCATTATTCTGAAGGTAAATATTACTAACTAGACTATGTTAAAAACAGTACAATGCCATGTACAATCTCGTATGTATGTGTGTTCAAATCTTACCTATTAATTCTTGCTTATTAATATCTTTATACAAGTACAAGTATAATTATTACAATGTATCCCAACCAAACTGTTTTGTGATATTCATATTAATGTCAAATTTTAGATGTAATCAATAATCTGTGAACGATGCCTCCACTTTTTGAGCACAAAAGCTTGGTCATATGCAAGGTTTGAATATTAACTTATGAAAATACACACACAAAAAAACATTTTATGCCCTCCGTCGAAGATGAGGGGGCATATAGTTTTGCTGATGTCGGTCGGTCGGTAGACATTTTCGTTTCTGATCAATATCTAGAGAACCCTTGGACCCATGTCCCTCAGACTTGGTATGTAGGCAGGACATGACTAATAGATGACCCCTATTGTTTTTAACATCACCGGGTCAGAAGCCAAAGCAGTTTCCGATCAATAACTATAGATAGGCTTGGTCTCAAGTTCTTCATACTTAGTGTGTGTAGGTTGGTCATGTTTTAAGGTCACCAGGTAGTCAGAGTGACCCTTAACAGCAAAACGGTTTCCAATCAATAACTATAGAACCCTTGGTCCCATGTTGTTCAAACTTAGTGTGTATGTTGGATATGACCAGTAGATGAAACCTTTAGTTTTAATGTTACCCGATCAAAGGTCAAGGTCACAGTGACTTTTAAGAGCAAAACAGTATTAGATCAACAACTATAGAACCTTTGATTCCAGGTTGTTAAAATTCAGTATGTAGGTTGGCCATGACAAATAAATGACTCTTCTAGTTTTTCACGTCACCAGGTTAAAGGTCAAGGTGACAGTGACCTTGAATAGCAAAACGGTTTCCGATCAATAATTATAGAACCCTTGGCTCCAGGTTGTTCAAATTTCGTGTGTAGGTTGGTCATGACAAGTACATGACCCTTATAGTGTTTCAACTCACAAAATCAAAGGTCAAGGTCAGAGAGGCTTTAAACGTTAAAACGGTTTGCAATCACTATACAACCCTCGTTCCCAGGTTGTTCAAAATTAGTGTGTAGTTTACTAGTAGATGACCCTTCGAGTTTTTAGGTCACCAGATCAAAGGTCAAGGTCATAGTGACCTTGAAAAGCTAAATAATTTCCAATTAATAACTGTAAAACGCTTGGGCCCAGGTTCCTCAAACTTGGTTTTTATGTTGGCCATGACCAGAAGTGGACTCCTATAGCTTTTCAGGTCAACGGTAAAGGTCACAGTGACCTTGTAGCAAAATAGTGTCCGATATATTACCAAAGAACGCACGCTAGGACCCAGCCCCTCAAAACTTTATAGGTAGGTTGGGTATTACAACTAGATGCCCCTGTAGTTTTTAGAGTTATAATATCAAAGGTCAAGGTCACTATAACCTTTAAAAGCGAAACAGTTTCTATTAAATATCTAGAGAAACCTTGGGCCCAGGTTTGTCAGACTTAGTACATAGGTTTCCTATGAACAGTATATAACAACTTTCGTTTTTTTTCAGGTCATTGTATATAAGTTGTTCATGACTTGTAGATGAGCACTTTAGTTTTTCAGGTCACCCGGTCAAAGGCCATTGTCACAGTGTCCTTGAATAGCAAAATGGTTTCCGATCAATAACTATTGAAGGCTTGGTCCCAGCTCCTCAAAACTTCATGGCTGCTTCTAGGGATAAGGCACTAGGGGTGGGGGGGCTTATCTGTTTTGCAACCATCACTCGTTTAAGTTTGCTTTAATTATCAAGATCAGTGCAACGAATGAGGAAACATTCAAATGTATGTTAGCAGATTCTTCCAACATAAAGGAGTTTTACATTTCAAATAAAGCGTTCTGTTTCTAACCTGAATCCCTATGTCCAATTACACTAACACCTGTATGATTACTTTTATTAGGTTAACTATTGTTACATTATCACTTCAAGCTTCCATCGAGCGTACAGTTTATCAATGTTAACACTTGACTTTTTAACCGGAGAGTAGTTTGGTCTACATTCTTCATACGCCGGAAGAAAATCTACCAGGTAAGCATCTTAATTGTTCTTTCTGTAAGTAATGCACCACAACAATCAGGGAGTAGATTATTTATCTCAGTGGTCAAGAGCATTGGTTTATAACAAGGAGGGCCTGCCTTAGATTCAGACTGTGCATGTCATCTATTATATATAAACAGCAGTTCATATGATGGGCTTAGTCAGGGTTTTTTTTTTAATATTTTATGAACTCTGATATAAAATTAACCACACCAAGTATTATCATATGGAAAGAGGAAAGGCGATGTTTTGGTGTAGTGCAAACCAGCTTATATTTGTATAAATAAAACCTCTAAATTGCACCAGGATACATTTGGTTAATTGGTATACAGTGTTGGTTTCTGACTCGGTAGGATTTGAGTTCGAATATCACTGTGGGTGCTCTGTCAAGCTGCATTGCATTTTTCTGTTATGAACGGAAAGTTGTAAGTACATGAAGAATGAATAAAATATATTTAAACAAGGCAGTCTGAAGGACAGTTAAATCCCCTTCTGCAGCGGACATGATTGTGTACTTCTTGACCTTTAACCAACTATGACCTTGATGTTGTGCCATGCATATTATAAGCACATAGTTTCATGATAGTAATTATTTGTGCCAAGTTATTTAAAATCTTCAATAAAGTCAAAAAGTTATGTTGAACATTTAACCTTGACCTTGGGGGTAACAACCTGGATGTTGGGTTCTGCACCTCGTGTCGTAGTGGTGATCATTTGTGCAAAGTAATTAAAAAACTTCTTAAGCAAAGTTTGTAAGTTATAGAGCAGACGTAAAATGTGGATTTTTGACCTTTAACTGTGACCTTGACCTTATGGGTAGCAACCCAATTATTGTGCTCTGCACATTGTCTCATAATGGTGATCACTTGTGCAAAGTTATTTAAAAAAAATCAACAGTTTAAAAGTTATTGAGCGGACACGAAATGTAGACTTTCTAACACTTGACCTTTAAGTGTGACCTTGACCTTGGGGTAGCAACCCAATAATTGCGCTCTTTCAATAATTTTCAGCAGTTTAAAAGTTATGGAGCGGACACGAAATGTAGACTTTTTACACTTGACCTTTAAGTGTAACCTTGACCTTGGGGGTAGCAACCCAATTAATGTGCTTTGCACATCGTCTCATAATGGTGATCACTTGTGCCAAGTTATTTAAAAAAAACAACAGTTTAAAAGTTATTGAGCGGACACGAAATGTAGACTTTTTAACACTTGACCTTTAACTGTGACCTTGACCTTGGGGTAGCAACCCAATAATTGCGCTCTGCACATCGTCTCATAATGCTGATCACTTGTGCCAAATTTTTTCAAAAAAAATTAGCAGTTTAAAAGTTACGGAGCGGACACGAAAGTGTTACGGACGGACAGACGGACGGACGGACTGACAGACGGAGGCCATTCTTATAATCCCCTCCCCGCTTTGTGGAAGTGGATTATTTCGGTCAGTTATTTGCCTTCAAGGAGAACAGAATGCATGCGTTAACTTTTTAAGCTGCATGTAATTTGTCGCTGTTTCTTTTAGGTATTAGATTCCTAATACCCTACCTCCGCTTTGAAGAGTATTCAGTTCCATTAATTTGTGTAGGATTGAGACATTTTCACTGAAAGGCATGGATTCAAACCCCACTCAAGCCATTTTTTTTCTTTAGTTTTTGGCAGTTTTACATTGTTTTGGTTTTACAACAATAACTTTAATGGAATTCAAATTAATTTTCTTTCGTTTTAAATATATTTCAATCGTAACAAAGCTTTTCAACATGGTAAATCGATGAAAACTTGGGTATCTGTGATTTCAGTTATCAATTTCTCAAAAACTAGACGGTAGAGATTTTTGATATTTTGCCAATTTGTTAAGAAATGTACATGAATAAAAATAATTATAGCTAATTTGAAGCCCCGGAGATTTACGTTGAAGTTTATTTTGATAACATTCCCTCATAATGAAGGGGTGGGGTAAATTTGTAATATGTTTATAATCATATTTCGTTTCTTTTCACTTTGTGCTTTTCATTTCTTTTTCGGGGGTGGGGGTGGGAGGGGGTATTTGTCAGCAGTCAGTAGGTCTTCATAATATGAATGATTACATACCAAGTAACAGTTATTTTATATTCAGTTTTAGAAAAAAACATTGTGTTTCTCTTTACGTTATAAACTCAGTAAGTAGGGTGGGGTTTGAAGTGAATACTGGTCATTTCTTGAAACCCCCATGGTAAAAGTGTCTTATATTGTCTATATTTTATCCTAGGTTAGTATATCTCTTTAAAAAGGTCAATTTAATGAGTAGTGACAAAATGTTTATTAGTATTCTAATACCTTAAATCGGTTATTAAATATTATTGTCAAAATTCACCTAGCTCATGTCATCTAAACGTAAAAATGTAATAATCAAGATTAGAAGGATGCATTCAATTTGAGATCAATTACCCTTTAGGTATAACTGTTTACTGTTTTCTTATCTTTTGTGCTGTCTGCATTCACTTTCAATTATATGTTGAATATGTAATAATTAAGAGTAGTAAACTTTTCAAGGACGTATTCAATTTGCGATCAATTACTTTTCATGTATAACTGTGTTTTGTTTTTGTATACTGTCTGTGTGTACTTTTGTGTTATGTGTTGAATATGTTTTGTTTACTCTGTTTAACTTGTAATTTGTCTTTGCCATGTTTTTGATGTTGTAAATGGCCACAGGCAATAATTTGCCGATTTGCCAATAAACTTGAAACTTGAAACTATCAATATGTTTCAATCAACTGGACGTGGTATTTACTGCATGTGAGAACTGGATCGCTTAAACGTTACGTACATTGCATACAGAAATATAAATTCCTCATTTTCAGAAATACTTGGTTGAGTCCATCGATTTAAAGTGAAAAAGTGTTGTGAGCTAAACCGCTTGTTTTTGAAATAAAATACTGTCAAGTAATAACATTTTTAGCAAATAAATGTCTTTAAAAATATCTAAATGTTGCTGTAAGGGTATTCAAATGTTATAATTTCACAGCATTGATTGTTAGCTTTTATCATCTTACCAACATTTATTGATTTATTTTTCAATACTCAATACTCAATATTATTATAAGTAGTATTATTCCACCTATTTTTTTTGAAAAAGCAGAAATATTTCCATTATTTTTATAGGATTTAGTACTCATTTATTTATACATGAATACAAGTTAGATATTTCGTGTCAGTACAAAAATGTTCCTCTCTAAAGGCTGTATATAGAGATTATGTAACATTTTTATTCTCAAAAATTATATCAAAAAATGAATTAAAATTATACAGTATTACATTAAGTTCTATTCGGCATTTTAATAAATTGTCACATATATTTATATCTAAAAGAAATTAAAAAAATATATATACTCTCTCTCTCTCTCTCTCTCTCTCTCTCTCTCTCTCTATATATATATATATATATATATATATATATATATATATATATATATATATATATATTGGGAAACTGATTTAGCCTTTAGAAAAAAATGAAGTTTATGCATTATAGCAGACATTTAAAGTTTATATAAATGTGTTGCATGTCACATCGAATAATTAACTAATACAACAAAAACATCCACAATGTATTCGATTTGAACTTTTTTTACAAATGCAATTATATTATTGTCAGTATAGCTTACACAAGTGTTTTTACTTTGTATAAAACAAGTATCAAATAGAACACCAAGTCTCTTGATCATTATTGTACAAAGTTGTACTGAGTCTTAAAGCGAAAAGACACCGCTTTTAAGCATCATTGCAAATTTTAGACGTTCTTTGTTTAATGAATAAAATATTTGAGGTTTTCTTTATGTTTCTGAAAGCTACTAATCACAATCAAAGAAACTCTTTTGTTTCAGAATATATGACAAGAAATAAAATGAGTCTTGTTTTTGCATCATACGTGAATTCCAAATAAGAAAACAACAACAATAAAATAGTTTTAGCTGACGACTTTCTTTAGCTTTTAGGTATTTTTTCCGATATAAGTTTTGTTATATATATATGAATATTGAATAATACTGTACATCCCATTACCTTGGCGGAGTAATGAACTTTCTAGATTGGTTGAATTTGCGCTTTTAGTATCCTGTCGATTTAAAGGATCGAATTGTTTGTATACAAAACAAAGGGCTGACGCAGGGATTAGAATAAATATCAATGATCAGCTTCTGAAAAAAATCATACTTTAACCCCCCACGTCTTAGTTGAGGGGAGTGGCAAAGTTTTACTCTATACTGAATTTGAAAGAGAGTATTATCCGTCCACATAAATGGCCGATATTGTCCAATCACATGAAAAAGTATTTCAGCCACTAATTAGCTGCATGTATGACATACCATTTTATTTGTATTGTATTTGCTAATTCCGATATGAATTATTAATTCATTAGCATTGATACACAACACATTCAAACATCAAAGAGCGAAACCTTTACGTGATAGCTCTGTTTTGTTTGTTTTTAATTAACGCACATTACTCGTATTTCTTGTTTATGACAATTTGTCATTATACTTAATACGTAACCAGTTTAATCATTATCGTTGCCTAGATTAGCTTTGTAAATAAACTACAAATAACACTTGCTTTACAATGCATTTAGAATATACATATTTTCCTATCACCCTAACTGACGAGTTTAGTCATTATCATTGTCTCGCATAGTTTCGTAAATAAACTACAAATAGCAATTTATTCACTGGATGAAACATCTGCAAATCTGTTTTCTTTAGATTAAACAGACTTTACTGTAACTCAGTTGTAATTATAATGTTTAATGTATCGAAATGTATTGAATAGACGACCCATTTAGAACTTGGAATTCTATTTCTAATCATTCAAATTTCGATGCAATGGGAAAAAAGAGCTCGTTTTTGGTGTGTTTGTAGAACCCCCAAAAAATATATTCGCTTCAGCCTGATTTGAACTCTGGACCCTCATATTAACAAAATTTTACCAACGTTTTTACTATCACCACTATCGCTGACTGTGTAATTATAGTTATTTACTTTAAATGTTATACAATATAGTTATACCGTCGCGTTACGGTATAGCACTATAATAGGAAAAAATCAATTTATAATGTGATTATCTCACTTTTTTTTGTCAGTTAGTTAGTTTTTAAGCATTAGTCATGAATATTCCAAGAAATTTCTTTTTTTGTCATCTGGAGGTCAGCCCCTTTAAATACATAATGATGATTATCAAAGTGATAAAGTGCAATATGTTTTACCGGGGCTGAAAAGGCTGCAATGATGGCATTTTCGAGAGTGCAGTAATCATGCCTTAAATCTCAACAATGACAAGCTAGTAAAATCTGAAACTCGTTTTCAACGACGTTCATGTTCATTTTCTACAGAGTCCTTGGCACCTAAGGATATTTCAAATGCGACCTTCTGTCACGTTTAATCGATTAGCTGAACATCGTAATTTACCTAAGTTCGATGTGAATCATGTCCAATGTATGTTTTATCTAGGCAAAAACTAATTTTTAATCAATGTGTTTGTTTCAGACTTAGGAGAGTTACTGATGTCACAAAACCACTTCTGTAAATTCTGGTCATATAAACATTTCCTTAGTGAAGGGCAGTTGCTATAATAGTTTCACAATAAATCAAAAAAAAAAAAAAAGAGAAACAAAAATATTTAACAACTTTCTAACCAATAAAGACCATGAGTTGAATCCTCTAACATTGCGAATGTCTTATACAATATACATTTAAGAACCTTCGCTCCAATAATTATGTATCCACACTTTCTTATCACGATGAAAGGAAATATTTGCAAATTCGCCATAAATAAAATTATATCCTGTTTGTTGACGAACATTTAAAGGTTTTTAACTTTACCAGTAGGGCTTTATGAAACCTCCAAACCTCTATACTAAAGAATAAAGTTGAAGAAAACTTCTAACATATCCGTTAGATTCCGCGATACAGAATCAAACATCCAGTGAAGTCAAACAAAGATAAACAAGATAAATGGTAGTTCCTTCAAAAAAAGTGTGTTTTTTTGGTCTTTTTTTACAATTTGACCTCAAGATGAAGTCATCAAGAGATCAAGGTAAAAAAAAAGATATATGTGACAAGATGGAGGTAAATTGTAGAGCCTCCAAAAAGTTTCTTTTCAATTTAGTCTCAAGGTCAGGGTCATTTAGTGTCGAGGTCGAAACATGCCTTTTGGAAGATTTCTCCCAAAGGGTTATGGTCAGTATTATGGATTTTCGACAACTGTATCTTCGAGGTCAAAATTTTTCAGTATATGTCAGTGGGAAGGCATTGTCCAAAGGAGTGTTGTGTTCAAGTATGAAGTAAATCCATTTACTTATCATGATGCTACGGGCAAATGTAAAGTTTTCTGGCAGTTGGACCTATGAAGTCAAGGTCATTGAGGGATCAAGGCCCTATATGTCAGTGGAAAGGTCTTGTACAAGGGATGTTGTGTTCAGGTATAAAGTAAATCCATTCACTAATAAAAACGTTATTGGCAATGATAAAATGTTTTGACTGATGGACCATTGAGGTCAGGATCATTCAGGGATCAAGGTAAAACAAAATCATTTTCATCATTTCTTTGTCCAAAGAAGGGTTGTGTCCAAGTATGAAGCAAATCCATTTACTACTGACGGACGGACGAACTGGCAGACGGACAGGCCCAAAAATAAATTACCTCCTTCGGGGCATACAAACAATTTTAAACCGTCAATAAAAACGGGGTCAGTCTCATTACTATACATACAATAACAAATAGCATTGATAAAAACTAAAAACAATAACGGCGATAGTGGATCAATTTGTTTACTGCCTAAATCAGTCGAAAAAGGTGAATTTATTTTATACACGCAGACATCATTAAACAGACATACCATTTTGTAACATTGTTACAAATATTTGTTGCAGCTCCAATTTTAAAAAGTTGTGTCTATATTCCATTACGATAAACTGCATCGATTTTTTTCCCTCTGGACCAGCTATTTTGGCACACAGAATCAGAAAACTCATATTTGAAAAACGCTCACATAGTAAGGTGATAGTTGGTCTACATTTTGAACGAATATTTCTGGTATAGGTTTGTCTAATTCACAACATCGACCATAGTTAAAAATGAAATAGCAATTTAAACTTCGTCTGTACAAAAGTCACTATCTAGCATTATGATTTGTAACATCATTACTCTCATTTAAAATCTCATCTTAAAAAACGTACATTCAGAAAATATTGTCTTGAAATGACTGAAGAAACTCTCACAAGAAATGTGTAAATTTTGTATCTGAATGTATTAATGAAAAAAAATCTAGGTTGTCTTAAACAATGTTATCAATAAATTTACCATTATCCTTCATAAATGACGGCTAGCTTGTGAAATCATAAAAAAAACACTTAATTGTACTGGTGAGTTCGAAGAACAAGAAAACAGATCATGGACAAAAATACCGATTACAGTTTAACATATGAAATAATCAATCAAGCTACAACCATTTTTTGAATGAAAAATATAACACCCTATGCTAGCACTATCGCTGATGCGACCATTTGCTATCTTGAGGTCGCTTCTTGCAAACACATCGAGCAGTTTAAGCCATTATAATGAGTTTATGTTTTTATCCATTCTATATCTGTATGGCAGTTGCAAAGTACTGTAATTTATATCTTTATCTACAGTTGCAAAATACCGAGAAAAAGATAGAATGTTATTGACTACATCAGACCTTCCGCCGCATCGGGCATTAAGATCATCAATGGCCACAACTTTACCGAACTGCAAATATTTACTAAAATATTTCAAGAGCAATATAAAAACCCCGCTCATAAGACAGAAAATAAGTTAAATTAGACTGAAGGATAAAGCAAATTAAACAAGTCGTCGTCTATAACAAAATACTGTTTTTGTAGTTTCACCAAAATATAACCATCCGAAAGATATACAAAATCGTAACATCATTTTTTAAGTTTCATTTATAAAACAAACACACTCCGCCATGACAAAGTGTAGAATGTATTCTTTAATGTTTAGCCACAGACAATGATTCATGAAAATATTCTTCTTTTGTCGTCCAGTTTCACATAGAAATATTACATCGAAAATTATTAAAGTCACCATTACGACAAGTTTTTAAACCCTTAACGTTCCATAAAACAATATTTAAAGAGACCCAGAGCACCTTAAGTTTGCCTTCATTCCTGGCGTCTACTTTCACGTCGGAGGTCTTTCATCTCGGTCGCATATTGGTCAGTAACGTTATAGTCAGAATGGCGTAAATTCACAAACTTTAAAGCTTTGTTAATTGTGCTTTTTTATTCAAAACCTAGTCTGGCGATCATTGGACGATTTTTTCCAGGAATATACTTTTATAATCTGTGCAGATTGCAACGTTCTTTATAACTTAGCGTCAGGAATATTAAACAATTTCTTACAGAATTTGTAAATAACCTCTTAACATTTTTTTTTGATTGTATATCAACGGCAGCTGCTTGAGTATCTGGCATACTGTTATCCTGTCCATTAAATGCTGCGCATCTTTCTTCATCGACGATGTGTGTGCGTAATTCTGCAATATCCTTACTACTTTGCCTACGAGTAATTGCCATTTTTTCGAATTTTTTGAACGACCTTGGCCAGGTCATTTTTGCTTATATTGACTCCCGAGGTTGTAAATATAGACCCCTACCCGCTTAACTAAAACAGGTTGTCTTTCATTTGCCGACATCTTAGACAGGACTAATAATTGTTTTGGAGCGTTTAGATAATGTTTCCAACCTTGACCTCAATTTGAAAATATCAGTCTTGATCTCATTGCAACAAAAACTATAGCCTCATTGTATTTATCACTTAAAACATTTTGACTGCGTTCAATTATATCAATCTTTTGCTCCATAAAATCGAGCTTTTCTGTTATTTTGTGACGTTTCTTTTTATAGTGTCTAGCTGTGTAAGTTTCGTATCCATGCGGTCTAGATGTAGAATTATAGCGTATAAATTGTCGTTGTCTACAGTCGGATACTGATGTTGTGAGACCGGTCCTGTTGCCTGTCCCGCTGGTGTAATCGGAGTACTCTTACTGCTCTCCTAAGATGATACTTTAGCAGGTGGTGCATAATATATAGGTGCATGGTAAGAAAAAAATATAGTTGAGGTAGCCATATACCTGTATTTGCGTGTTGTTTTGAAAAGTTATAACATGAAGAGGAACATAAGAGAAAAACAGGTACACACATATTTCAAAGTGTCATGTACAATGCGGCGTATATTTGGCTTCGTACTCCAATGGAAAAACCAGAAAATACATGCATAGCTGCTTGTCCAACATAGTTTATCCAGCCCGATACGCAATCAAATATATCCTTGTACTTTACTGGGTAATGTTAAACAAAATAATACAAAATTAGATAAGAGCGTCCTCAAAAAAGATGATCATACCGTGTATTGAACAAAAAATCTACTAAAAGGATACGAGTATTTCAGGGACCTTGTCTTTTACCAAAATGCTTTTTATATGTCATAAATTCCTTTGTAACCTTGACTAGCCTATTAATTTTATTATTTAGTTCTAGATAAAAGCAAAGACCGAGTTATCAACGATAATGAATTATGAGGTTATACATAAATAATTGTCTTTCAAACAAAAAATAAGTTATTTTAAAACATATAAAATAACCTATATTTCAATCATTGTTGTAAATATTTAAACAATCTGGTTTTCGAAATTGTCACTCTCAGTAATAATGCATGAATTTACTGTTGTGTACTTCTTGATCTAGATTCGTACCTAGAATTTTGAAACAGGCTTAAGTCTGCATTAAAAGCTCTTTCAAAAATACAGTTTACCAGTTTGTTGTTGAATTCATATCAATAGAAAACCAATTAAACAGGAAAATTGTTCACTCTTCTTGTTTCGTTTCACAATGTTTAAAGGTTATTTTTTGTTTTAAATTTAAGCATATCCGAGGGTTAAAAGGCACAATTCCAAATAAACCAGTGTATATTGCTGAATGCAACACGTTCTTTATCTTGTCTTGTGGTCAGAACAATGAATAAACTAATGTTTCATTTTTGTGTTTACCTTTACCTGTTTGAATGACCATATTCGATTAAATTATTATAGGTCCTCCTAGTATAAACGTAAATGCTGTACCATACGTCATGAAACATATTCGAATACGGTGTATAGAAATCAAAATAACATGATTGAAGAATACATAATAAACTGTTCATATTTTAACCCTTTTGATACCTAAGATAAACTGGTGTTTTGCTAAAAGCGACTGACTCACAGAATTTAGCTATTTTTTTTCCTTTGAAATTTAAGATAAGTTAATATATTATGGAAAATAAAACATAATATTATGCTTCTGTACACCATGAAAACCAGGGATATATAAATAAACTGAAAATAAATCTGTACTTGTACTCACAGAGTAAGTACTAAATCCAAAAGTACTTGACTTGTACTTGAGTATCGATTTTCAGTACTCGACCAATCCCTGATAAAAACTGAAAAAAGGATTTCACCAGGATTGCAATGCATGCCCTTTCGGTTAGTTAAATATGTGTAAAAGTTTATTTGTGATGTCTTTCTGTGAAAAATTATGAGTTAGTAACTTAGTTTAGATACGTTCTTCACAATTACAGCAAGAATTCCTAGATATATAAACATATTTTTTGGCATCGTCGTCGTCCGATCAGTACCGAAACACAGTGGGGACACCGTGGTTTTCTTTAATATTATCTCGTGGCAACGAGATAATAACTAAGAAAAAAAAATTCTAACTCGTGGCCACGAATTAATAACTAACAAAAAAGAACAAATCTTGCTAACTCGTGGCCACGAAATATATCTAAGAAAATTTCTTTTTTGCTAACTCGGTTATTAATTCGTGGTCACGGTCAAATCTCGCTTACTCGTGGCCACGAGATATAACTAAGAAAAAAAACTGTTATCAATTCGTGGTCACGATGTATAAGTAAAAATCAAAAAACAAATCTCGCTAACTCGTAGCCACGAGAATAACTTAGAAAAAAATCGCTAACTCATGGCTACGAGTTAACTGACTAATAAGTTATTATTTCGTGGCCATGAGTTAGCGAAATTTGTTTTGTTTTTTCTTAGTAATTATCTCGTGGCCACGAGATAGCAAAAGTTTTCGTGATTGTTAGCAACAAAGATAAACAAGAAATCGGTAGAACCGATGGATGCTCCCCGAATAAATGCCAATTCCAAAAGGGCTATTGTTTATTATGTATTTATTTTAAAGTATGAAAAATAACAAAGGGCAATAATTCCTAAATTATGCAAAATAGAGTGATGGTTCTCGCACGCTGCACTTCTCCTCATAGAGATCTATCCACCAATAAAGTTTCATGTTAATATCTCTTATACTTTGTGAGATATGCCCCGCACAAAAAATATGTATGAGAAATTTCAAAAGGCAATTACTCAAAAATTAATAAAGCAAGAGTTACTGTTTTTGTGCACTGCACTGCTCATCAATGAGATCTATCTACTTATAAAGTTTCAAGTTGATAACTCTTATACTTTGTGAGATATGCCCCGGACAAAAAAAAGTATGAGAAATTTCAAAGAGTAATAACTCAAAAATTAATAAAGCAAGAGTTATGGTTCTTATGCACTGCTCCTTAATGAGATCTAACTATCTATGAAGTTTGGTCTTGATATCTTTCATAGTTTTTGTGTTATGCTCCAGACAAAATTATGACGGACGGACGGACGAACGGACGGGACGGACAGACAAACAAAGCGGACACTATATGATGAAGAAAGCGTGAAAAAATAGGCATCGGTTAGATGAAATGTGAATAGAAAGAAAATGAGCAGAGAACAATTTATGAACATAAAAATGAATAAGTTATTAGATTGTTAACACTAACAAGAGAAGCGATAAATAATATTAAAATACTTGCGTGTTATGAATGATTTTTTTTTAATTTATTGCTAAACTGAAACGTGGAGTTTCAAGGAACAATTGGACTTTTTTTTTCTTTTTTTTATGCTGACTTTGGCCTCTTTTTTTAGTTCTATTGAATTGGAACTAGGTTAGCAAGCAAACAATAGGTTAGTCAAGCATTATAATCATAAAAGACCATTCCTTAAAAGGTATATGTATTAAAGTGTTTTAAAATTCATCACCTTTGATAAAAAAGCAATTTGGAACAAAAGACAGCAAAGAACAATATATATTCAAGGTAGAATTTTTTTCACATAAACAATAAGGATATTCATCTATCTGACAAGTAGACCAAACAAACCATACATGTATGTACGCTAATTTCTATGGCATAGCATGGCATTCGTTTTTTTGGTACAGTTACAAAAAGAATATTTATTGAGTTTTGCAATATATACCTCTAGTAAATAATAAAAAGTTTTCCAAGCATTACTTAAAATTAGCACAACATATCCAAGGTGTAATACTTTATGCATATCTTTTTTTCCCGAATTCCATTATCAATCCAAATAAGCAATTATATTAAATACTTATGATCAAAATGTTTTTGCAGAGTGGTGGATAACGTTTAAAAGTTGATGAGGATACTGACATCCCCGTATTTATTTACCTTTTATCAGTATGATTTAAACCAGTTAAGACATATATCATAGCTAATGTTACTAAAACAGTGTCGTTTTTGCAAAATAGCAGGCATGTTTTTTTCACGCATGCACACACGCCCACGCGTAAGCATTTATACAAACGCATGCACACGCATACTCACTAACACATAAACATATGCACACAGGTACATACTGGTACGGTCTATGCACACCTTCCTATAATTGTATCAATACAACCTCTGACAACTGCGTCAAGGAATCGATTCTTTGGCTCAGTAGTTAGAGTGTTGGTGTGTCACGCGGGAGATCGGAGTTCAAATCCCGTTCTCGGTTGTGTACTCTTAGATGTGTTGCATATTTCTATTACGGACTTTTATGTTCGTAAGATGGGGGCTCGTCCGGGATGACCCCTCCTGGTCTTAGTAGTAAAAAATGAAAATATAAAAAATCTATTAAGATTTCTGTCTGATCTTCTGATCAAAAAATACACAAATGATGACTTTCTCAAGAGGGGATGTGTAACGGTCTAGTGCACACCTTCCTAAAATTGTATGAACACAACCTCTGACAACTGTGTCAGGGAGTCGATTCTTTGGATCAGTGGTTAGAGTGTCGGCGTGTCAAGCGGGAGATCGGAGTTCGAAACCCGCTCTGGGTTTTGTATTCTAAGTTGCATTGCATCTTTCTGTTTCGGACTTTCATATTCGTAAGAATACACACAAACACACTCGTGCGAGCCAACATACAAGCACATTGAATACTTGCATTTACTAAAAGATATTCTCATAAACACACTTCCATCTCAAATAAGGTCAAGAAAGTCCTGTGTGTAAATAAATAATATTATCATTTCTTTATCAATAACTAAACAATTAAATTTAGAATCTCTGTCCCTAACTGACTTACTGTTGACGAAATACATGTTTTGATACAACTTGTAGTACATTTCTTTACTCTGCCTATTACTCTTTTTTTTCAGAAGATCAGACAATTTTTTTTACAGGGTAATTAGCTTGTTTCATAAATCTACATCCTCTACCTTGCAAATGCGTTAAACAATATCGACACAACACTGCCTTTATATTCGAACGGAATTCTTGCAGTCGGCTAATTTTAAGGAATATCTTTAATTATCTTTTTCAACAATGCAATGCGATTGTTACTTCAGTGATCGTACTGTTTTCCATAAAGTTTGACACGATTGTTATGGTTTTGCATTTCTCTTACAGATCACGCTATTATTATTATCATCCTGTTTTTGTATTTTCTAAAAAATCTATGGCGTTTTAATTAAAACAGAGTTAAATTTCCTTGGAAAAATCGTCGGAGTTTTAACTTGAATAAGATCTTGCAGGTTGTCGAACGTAATTTGGTTCGATAAAATTTTTAAAAAGGCAAAAAGGTTCGATGCACTAAAATAGCGGAAAAATTGACAGTGAACGTAGGTAAATGATCTTTTTATTTCTTAATATCTTGCAATTTTTGCTAGTGTCCGTTCGAAACACCACATGCAGTCGGCGAAGGACTTATCTCTGCGTCTGATTATAGAAACAAAAACAAGAAATTCAACAGGATGGGAAAGTTATTGAATGTATAAACCATTACAAATGTAAACAACTTGTTCACATATGTTTAAAAACGTTAAGATTTTACCCATTATTTTACATTTCTTCCTCTATTTTAATAGTCATGGAAAATGTGTCTTATTGAATATATAACTGGATTTAAGCCAACAATATACACTAGTGGCTGAGCAACAGAACTTTCGTGTTTCGAAATTGTACGAATGATGTTTGGTTTCATAAAATAACTGTACGCATAAAATTTGGCTCGCGCATATAACCGTTTTGGTTTGGTATGGTTTGTTTGGGATTATTGTCGATTTCAACATCATGTTTGTCTGTCTGTCTCTCTTTCTCTGTCTGTCTGTCTGTCTCTCTGTCTCTCTCTCTTTTTCTCTCTCTGTCTCTCTCCATCCATCCATCCATCCATCATCCATCCATCTATCCATCTATCTGGTATATTGTGAAGGTCAAAATTTTTCAGTGTATGTCGGTGGGAAGGCCTTGTCCAAAGGAGTGTTGTGTTCAAGTATGAAGTAAATCCATTTACTTATCATGACGCTACGGGCAATTTTAAAGTTTTCTGACAGTTGGACCTTTGAAGTCAAGGTCATTGAGTAATCAAGGCCCTATATGTCAGTGGAAAGGTCTTGTCCAAGGGATGTTGTGTTCAGGTATAAAGTAAATCCATTCACTAATAAGGACGTTATTGGCAATGATAAAATGGTTTGACTGATGGACCTTTGAGGTCAGGATCATTCAGGGATCAAGGTAAAACAAAACCATTTCCATCATTTCTTTGTCCAAAGAAGGGTTGTGTCCAAGTATGAAGCAAATCCATTTACTACTGAGGGACGGACGGACTGGCAGATGGACAGGCCCAAAAATAAATTACCTCCATCGGGGCATACAAACAATTTTAAACCGTCAACAAGTATCAGCATTTCCAAAATGCTTGAAATCTCCGTTCAGCCATGCATTTCGTCGTATCAATAGATGAATGTATTTCATGTTCTTCATTCATTAATTTGATAATCTTACAACATGCTTTGCACTGAAAAGCGAAGTTATATTTGATAATTTTCACACAGAAATTATAAAGTAAATGAAATATACATTGTATTTTTATTGTAGCTGGACTATTTTTGAAAGCGGACGATTTGGCTTCTTAATGAAAAACATCCCAACATCTTTATACATCATGTTAAAATTTGCAGCATTAAAACCTTGTAAATATTGCTTTGTCGTTAACCAGTCTACGCATAATTAATTGACTATTTGCGTAGTTTTTTAACTTTATTTATTACTAAAAAATGTATACTTAACAAAAGCAAGATACAGTTCTTCAATACCATAAGAATATTATATGTACAATTTAAACAGAATAAATTTTAGGTAAAAAATACGATATTGCCCTGACCCTAATCAAGCATATATAAAACACGGAAAAATCCTGATTAAACTCCTCGCACCGGTCAAGCCACGCTTTGCTACTTTTACTGTACTAATCAGGGGAAGTAACCACTGCGGGGAGTTTGTATCCTGATTAGAATCGCCCGGAAGCAAGCATTTATTTTTTTTCTTTAAGTGCAAGTTTTGGAAAAAACAAACAAACGATACTCTTATTTAGACTACATTCTCTAGTAAAAAATGACATGTAGCAAAAAAAAATTGCGATTATCCTGTATTTATCTTACAAGAGCCTGAAGACTGTTACTGAGATCGTACATTGATGATGGTAGTTTTCAGTTGTAAGAATAAGTAACCCGACAAACATGGCGGTTGGGCGAGTCCATTTACGCATCCCTTGCAGAAGAATTTTGACGTCCATTTTGTTATCATGTGATATGAAATGCTTTGCTTTGATTGGCTAAAGGCAGGCGGTGTACAGGCAAAACTGTTCAAATCTTGTTGATTGTATATATCGCCGTCCAGGAACGGCGATAATAAAAACGGGGTCAGTCTCATTACTATAAATACAATAACAAATAGCATTGATAAAAACTAAAAACAATAACGGCGATAGTGGATCAATTTGTTTACTGCCTAAAACAGTCGAAAAAGGTGAATTTATTTAATACACGCAGACATCATTAAACAGACATTCCATTTGGTAACATTGTTACAATTATTTGTTGCAGCTCCCATTTTAAAAAGTTGTGTCTATATTCCATTACGATAAACTGTATCGAAGATTTTTTTCCTCTGGACCAGCTATTTTGGCACATAGAATTAGAAAACTCATATTTGAGAAACGCTCACATAGTAAGGTGATAGTTGTTTTACATTTTGAACGAATATTTCTGGTATAGGTTTGTCTAATTCACAACATCGACTATAGTTAAAAATGAAATAGCAATTTAAACTTCGTCTGTACAAAAGTCACTATCTAGCATTATGATTTGTAACATCATTACTGTCATTTAACATCTCATCTTAAAAAAGGCACATTCAGAAAATATTGTCTTGAAATGACTGAAGAAACTCTCACAAGAAATGTGTAAATTTTGTATCTGAATGTATTAATGAAAAAAAAGTCCTGGTTGTCTTAAACAATGTTATCAATAAATTTACCATAATCCTTCATAAATGACGGCTAGCTTGTGAAATCATAAAAAAACACTTAATTGTACTGGTGAGTTCGAAGAACAAGAAAACAGATCATGGACAAAAATACCAATTACAGTTTAACATATGAAATAATCAATCAAGCTACAACCATTTTTGAATGAAAAATATAACACCCTATGCTAGCACCATCGCTGATGCGACCATTTGCTATCTTGAGGTCGCTTCTTGCAAACACGTCGAGCAGTTTAAACCATTATAATGAGTTTATATTTTTATCCATATTATATCTGTATGGCAGTTGCAAAGTACTGTAATTTTTATCTTTATCTACAGTTGCAAAATACCGAGAAAAAGATAGAATGTTATCGACTACATCAGACCTCCCGCCACATCGGGCATTAAGATCATAAATGGCCACTACGTTACCGAACTGCAAATATTTACTAAAATAGTTCAAGAGCAATATAAAAACCCCGCTCATAAGACATAAAATAAGTTAAATTAGACTGAAGGATAAAGCAAATTAAACAAGTCGTCGTCTATACCAAAATACTGTTTTTGTACTTTCACCAAAATATAACCATCCGAAAGATATTCAAAACGTAACATCATTTTTTAAGTTTCATTTATAAAACAAACACACTCCGCCATGACAAAGTGTAGGATGTATTCTTTAATGTTTAGTCACAGACAATGATTCATGCCTATTTAATTGATAATAAATATTCTTCTTTTGTCGTCCAGTTTCACATAGAAATATTACATCAAAAATTATTAAAGTCACCAGTACAACAAGTTTTTAAACCCTTAACGTTCCATGAAACAATATTTAAAGAGACCCAGAGCACCTTAAGTTTGCCTTCATTCCTGGCGTCTACTTTTACGTCGGAGGTCTTTCATCTCGGTCGGATATTGGTCAGTAACGTTATAGTCAGAATGGCGTAAATTCACAAACTTTAAAGCTTTGTTAATTGTGCTTTTTTATTCAAAACCTAGTCTGGCGATCATTGGACGATTTTTTCCAGGAATATACTTTAATAATCTGGGCGGATTGCAACGTTCTATTTAACTTAGCGTCAGGAATATTAAGCAATTTCTTACAGAATTTGTAAATAACCTCTTAACATTTTTTTAAATTGTATATCAACGGCAGCTGCTTGAGTATCTGGCATACTGTTATCCTGGGTAATGTTTCTTCATCGACGATGTGTGTGCGTAATTCTGCAATATCCTTACTACTTTGCCTACGGGTAATTGCCATTTTTTCGAATTTTTTGAACGACCTTGACCAGGTCATTTTTGCTTATATTGACTCCCGAGCTTGTAAATATAGACTCCTACCCGCTCCACCAAAACAAGTTGTCTTTCATTGGCCGACATCTTAGATAGGACTAATAATTGTTTTGGAGCGTTTAGATAATGTTTCCAACCTTGACCGCAATTTGAAAATATCAGTCTTAATCTCATTGCAACAAACTATAGCCTCATTGTATTTATCACTTAAAACATTTTGACTACGTTCAATTATATCAATCTTTTGCTCCATGAAATCGAGCTTTCTGTTATTTTGTGACGTTTCTTTTTATAGTGTCTAGATGTGTAAGTTTCGTATCCATGCGGTCTAGATATAGAATTATAGCGTATAAATTGTCGTTGTCTACAGTCGGATACTGATGTTGTGAGACCGGTCCTGTTGCCTGTCCCGCTGGTGTAACCGAAGATGAACAAATGAGTACTCTTCCTTCTCTCCTAAGATGATACTTTTGCAGGTGGTGCATAATATATTGGTGCATGATAAGAAAAAAATATAGTTTAGTTTAGTATAGAGGTAGCCATATAACTGTATTTGCGTGTTGTTTTGAAAAGTTATAACATGAAGAGGAACATAAGAGAAAAACAGGTACACACATATTTCAAAGTGTCATGTACAATGCGGCGTATATTTGGCTTCGTACTCCAATGGAAAAACCAGAAAAGACATGCATAGCTGCTTGTCCAACATAGTTTATCCAGCCCGATACGCAATCAAATATATCCTTGTACTTTATTGGGTAATGTTAAACAAAATAATACAAAATTAGATAAGAGCGTCCTCATCAAATATTTATGTTTATGTCCATGCAACAAAAAAGATGATCATACCGTGTATTGAACAAAAAATCTACTAAAAGGATACGAGTAATTCAGGAACCTTGTCTTTTACCAAAATGCTTTTTATATGTCATAAATTCCTTTGTAACCTTGACTAGCCTATTAATTTTATAATTTAGTTCTAGATAAAAGCAAAGACCGAGTAATCAACGCTAATGAATTATGAGGTTATACATAAATAATTGTCTTTCAAACAAAAAATAAGTAATTTTAAAACATATAAAATAACCTATATTTCAATCATTGTTGTAAATATTTAAACAATCTGGTTTTCGAAATTGTCACTCTCAGTAATAATGCATGAATTTACTGTTGTGTACTTCCTGATCTAGATTCGTACCTAGAATTTTGAAACAGGCTTAAGTCGGCATTAAAAGCTCTCTGAAAAATACAGTTTACCAGTTTGTTGTTGAATTCATATCAACAGAAAACAATTTAAACAGGAAAATTGTTCACTCTTCTTGTTTCGTTTCACAATGTTTAAAGGTTATTTTTGTTTTAAATTTAAGCATATCCGAGGGTTAAAAGGCACAATTCCAAATAAACTAGTGTATATTGCTGAATGCAACACGTTCTTTATCTTGTCTTGTGGTCAGAACAATGAATAAAATAATGTTTCATTTTGGTGTTTACCTTTATCTGTTTGAATGACCATATTCGATTAAATTATTATAGGTTCTCTTAGTATAAACGTAAATGCTGTACCATACGTCATGAAACATATTCGAATAAGGTGTAAAGAAATCAAAATAACATGATTGAAGAATACATTATAAACTGTTCATATTTTAACCCTTTTGATACCTAAGATAAACTGGTGTTTTGCTGAAAGCGACTGACTCACAGACTTTAGCTATTTTTTTTCTTTGAAATGTAAGAGAAGTTTATATATTACGGAAAATAAAACATAATATTATACTTTTGTACACCATGAAAACCAGGGATATATAAATAAACTGAAAAAAAATCAGTACTTGTACTCACAGAGTAAGTACTAAATCCAAAAATACTTGAGAAGTACTTGAGTATCGATTTTCAGTACTCGTTTCATCCCTGATGAAAACTGAAAGAAAAAAGGATTTCACCAGGATTGCAATCCATGCCCTTTCGGTTAGTAAAATATGTGTAAGACTTTATATTGTGATGTCTTTCTATAAAAAAATTATGAGTCAGTAACTTAGTTTAGATACGTTCTTCACAATAACAGCAAGAATTCCTAGATAAATAAACATTTTTTTTTGCATCGTCGTCGTCTTATCGGTACCGAAACACAGTAGGAACACCTTGATTTTCTTTTATATTATCTCGTGGCCACGAGATAATAACTAAGAAAAAAATGCTAACTCGTGGCTACGAATTAATAAATAACAAAAAAGATCAAATCTTGCTAACTCGTGGGCACGAAATATATCTATGAAAAAAATTATTTTTGCTAACTCGGTTATTAATTCGGGGTCACGGTCAAATCTCGTGGCCACAAGATATAACTAAGAAAAAACGGTTAATAATTCGTGGTCACGATGTATAAGTGAAAATCAAAAAACAAATCATGCTAACTCGTAGCCACGAGATAATAACTTAGAAAAAACAAATTTCGCTAACTCATGGTCACGAGTTAACTGACTAATAAGTTATTATCTCGTGACCACGAGTTAGCAAAATTTGTATTTTAGTTGTTTTTTTTTCTTAGCAATTATCTCGTGGTTACGAGATAGCAAAAATGTTCGTGATTGTTAGCAACAAAGATAAAAAATGATGAAGAAAGCGTGAAAAAATAGGCATCGGTTTGATGAAATGTTAATAGAAAGAAAATGAGCAGAGAACAATTTATGAACATAAAAATGAATAAGTTATTACATTGTTAACACTAACAAGAGAAGCAATAAACAATATTCAAATACTTGCGTGTTATGAATGATTTTTTTTAATTTATTGCTAAACTGAAACGTGGAGTTTCAAGGAACAATTGGACATTTTTTTTCTTTTTTTATGCTGACTTTGGCCTGATTTTTTAGTTCTATTGAATTGGAACTAGGTTAGCAAGCAAACAATAGGTTAGTCAAGCATTATAATCATAAAAGACCATTCCTTAAAAGGTATATGTATTAAAGTGTTTTAAAATTCATCACCTTTGATAAAAAAAGCGATTTGGAACAAAAGACAGCAAAGAACAATATATATTCAAGGTAGAATTTTTTTCACATAAACAATAAGGATATTCACCTATCTGACAAGTAGACCAAACAAACCATACATGTATGTACGCTAATTTCTATGGCATAGCATGGCATTCGTTTTTTTGGTACAGTTACAAAAAGAATATTTATTGAGTTTTGCAATTAATACCTCTAGTATATAATAAAAAGTTTTCCAAGCATTACTTAAAATTAGCACAACATATCCAAGGTGTAATACTTTAAACATATCTTTTTTCCCGAATTCCCTTATCAATCCAAATGAGCAATTATATTAAATACTTATGATCAAAATGTTTTTGCAGAGTGGTGGATAACGTTTAAAAGTTGATGAGGATACTGACATCCCCGTATTTATTTACCTTTTATCAGTATGATTTAAACCAGTTAAGACATATATCATAGCTAATGTTTCTAAACAGTGTCGTTTTTGCAAAATAGCAGGCATGTTTTTTTCACGCATGCACACACGCCCACGCGTAAGCATTTATACAAACGCATGCACACGCATACTCACTAACACATAAACATATGCACACAGATACATACTGGTACGGTCTATGCACACCTTCCTATAATTGTATCAATACAACCTCTGACAACTGCGTCAAGGAATCGATTCTTTGGCTCAGTAGTTAGAGTGTTGGTGTGTCACGCGGGAGATCGGAGTTCAAATCCCGTTCTAGGTTGTGTACTCTTAGATGTGTTGCATATTTCTATTACGGACTTTTATGTTTGTAAGATGGGGGCTCGTCCGGGATGACCCCTCCTGGTCTTAGTAGTAAAAAATGAAAATATAAAAAATCTATTAAGATTTCTGTCTGATCTTCTGATAAAAAAATACACAACGCTATTCGTCATCATACATGATGACTTTCTCAAGAGGGGATGTGTTACGGTCTAGTGTACACATTCCTAAAATTGTATGAACACAACCTCTGACAACTGTGTCAGGGAGTCGATTCTTTGGATCAGTGGTTAGAGTGTCGGCGTGTCAAGCGGGAGATCGGAGTTCGAAACCCGCTCTGGGTTTTGTATTCTAAGTTGCATTGCATCTTTCTGTTTCGGACTTTCATATTCGTAAGAATACACACAAACACACTCGTGCGAGCCAACATACAAGCACATTGAATACTTGCATTCACTAAAAGATATTCTCATAAACACACTTCCATCTGAAATAAGGTCAAGAAAGTCCTGTGTGTAAATAATTAATATTATCATTTCTTTATCAATAACTAAACAATTAAATTTAGAATCTCTGTCCCTAACTGACTTACTGTTGACGAAATACATGTTTTGATACAACTTGTAGTACATTTCTTTACTCTGCCTATTACTCTTTTTTTTCAGAAGATCAGACAATTTTTTTTACAGGGTAATTAGCTTGTTTCATAAATCTACATCCTCTACCTTGCAAATGCGTTAAACAATATCGACACAACACTGCCTTTATATTCGAACGGAATTCTTGCAGTCGGCTAATTTTAAGGAATATCTTTAATTATCTTTTTCAACAATGCAATGCGATTGTTACTTCAGTGATCGTACTGTTTTCCATAAAGTTTGACACGATTGTAATGGTTTTGCATTTCTCTTACAGATCACGCTATTATTATTAAGTTATGATCCTGTTTTTATATTTTCTATAAAATCTTCGGCGTTTTAATTAAAATAGAGTTAAATTTCCTTGGACAAATCTTCGGAGTTTTAACTTAAATGAGATCTTGCAGGTCGTCGAACGCAATTTGGTTCGATAAAATTTTAAGCGAGGCAAAAAGGTTCGATGCACTAAAATAGCGGAAAAAATTGACTGTGAACGTAGGTAAATGATCTTTTATTTCTTAATATCTTGCATTTTATGCTACTGTGCGTTCGAAACACCACATGCAGTCGGCGAAGGACATATCTCTGCGTCTGATTATAGAAACGAAAATAAGAAATTCAACAGGATGGGAAAGTTATTGAATGTATAAACCATTACGAATGTAAACAACTTATTCACATGTGTATAAAAACGTTAAGGTTTTACCCATTATTTTACATTTCTTCCTCCATTTTTATAATCATGGAAAATGCGTCTTATTGAATATAAAACTGGATTTAAGCCAACAATATACACTAGTGGCTGAGCAACAGAACTTTTGTGTTTCGAAATTGTACGAATGTTGTTTAATTTCATAAAATAACTGTACGCATTAATTTGCAATAATTTGGCTCGTGCATATAACCGTTTTGGTTTGGTATGGTTTGTTTGGGATTATTGTCGATTTCAACATCATGTCTGTTTGTCTGTCTGTCTTTCTTTCTCTGTCTGTCTGTCTGTCTCTGTCTCTCTGTCTCTGTCTCTCTCTTTCTCTCTCTCTCTTCCTCTCTCATCCATCCATCCATCCATTATTCATCCATTCATCTATCCATCTATCTGATATACAAATGTACTGTGAAGGTGATCTCGATGTTTAGTCCACCTAACCGTTGTTCCATGATATCTTACCTGCAATGACGAGTTTCTCTACAAGTGGCTGACTTGTTATCCAACATGATTTGCTCTGAATCAGAGGTGAGAAACAAATGACCATGTGACACAATGTATGGGATAAATTGTATAACCGAATACAATGTAATTACAAATTGCATACGCTCGTTGGAAAGGTGGTCTAGTTGTAACGCGTTCGACATTAAACCGGGGATGCAGGTTCGATTAATGCGTGTGCCAATTTTCAGTGTCTCTTTTCCATCGTAGTACTGGTTTATAGCCTAGGAAATTGGAACATTCTATAGAGTGACTGTACATCTTGCCCGTTAAGGAACTCCTCTGGGAGTCTATTTGTTAATATGAGCTAAGGATACCCAAGACCTCTAGCGATTGTACTTCAATGTTCAGGAACTTACCTGTATGCATACTGGGTACACTTGATTACAGAGAAGTTATTTTATTTAGGGGTTTTAACTAGATGACAGTTTATTAAATTGAAGAATGTTAAAGCTGTGTTACTTCTGGGCAATATGTAAAGACCATGTTAATAAAATTTCTGAAACAAAGACTTCTCGCGTAATTATTTCAATTATATCATAACTGACGTTACCGGTGATAAATATTCACTGGTATTTGGCATAAATACGGGGGGATATAAGCTACTTTCGTCTCAAGTACTTGCTTGGCAGCCATTAAATGTATGCCGCCACGTACTTCATCTCACTGTTGAACATTTATTTTAAATACCTCTGGTCCTTTGAGATTAATGATCTCCAAGTGCAAATTTCTCAGAAAAAAATGAACTCGATGCTAATGCATGTCGTTATCCGTTTCTGATCACAAATAGACACTATCAAACCGTGCATTAAATACTCCATAATATTTATAATGTGTTTTAACTATTGGCGCGGAGGGCGTACCTTTGTGCTAGAGGAGTAAATTACATGTGTTTTTCCTTTCAAAATAACGAGTTGTCATCGAAAACGATCTGCATCAAATTGATAATGTTACGTTTCATAATATTTTAGTTAGTACTATGCTATTTATCAAACTGGATTTTTAAACAGAGGAATAACTCATCAAGGCTGTCCTGGCAAACTATCATGTGAATCACTGCAGTACGCCAAATTGAATCTGTATGTATTATATGACTCATGTAACAGACAGACTGACAAATAAGCGGAAAGTAAAACAAAATGAATGTAATACTTGAGGTCTCCATGGTGATCTTGACAATAGTTGCGCATGCACAACCGCCTTCATCGTCGGATAATAACAATTATGTTACTGTTCAAAAATGCAATGTAGTGATAACGGAAAAAGATGCCGTTGGTATCTGACGATTCATCGCGCTTTTCATTCTAGGTTTTTGAGATGGTATTGGTAACTAACAGTCGGCTATGGGCGAAAGAACATGCAGATTTTCTAACATTCAGTTTGCAATACATATCGGCTAACTGATGTGATCATTGCTGAATATGGCATCAAATTTACTAAAATATAGCTCGGTAAAATTATTGAATTGGGAGAAATTTGTACGGCCGGCGCAAATACCACTCGTCCTTTAGCTAGGGATAAATACCCGGGCAGACCACTGAAGAGTAAGTAAGAGAAGATCTCGGAGAGAAAAGTACCATATAAAGATAGTAAGGTTGTGTTGACTTCGGGTTTTTAGGCTTTTTTAAGATCCCCAAAGTCGAAACACTTGAGTACTAACTGACTGTCCTGCAAACCTTTTGGAGCGTACAGTTAATTTATCGCACCGTCGCCCATTCATACACAATAAATTTTAGGCTGTGGAGTTTTCACTGTAAATTTCTAGCCCCAAAGATTTGACATCTAGTTCAAAAATATAAAGATATGTGTGCGAATTCATAAGACAGTACACAATAACAATTTTGGTTCGAAATTAACGATTTCGTCTCCGACGGAACATAAACAACTGTTACTTTTCCTTCAATAAACCTTCAATAACTTTTTAACTGATTACCTGTTTTCCGTAGATTTTAAAGAAATTCATAATAATTTAACATGATGCACAACATTGATAACATAAAAACTGTCAATTGTCGCTGAAATATTAAACAGTTCTATCTGGATGATTGTTTACATTGTAAATATCCGCCATGCTTCGAACTTTTTTGCCTCGCTTAAAATTTTATCAAACCAAATTACGTTCTACCCCGTCTTAGATTTCCAATAATATCCGTAGTTACGAGATGGCTGTGTGAGGTCGTATTAAACGAAGAGAAATACATTCAAATATTTGTCGTTTGCATCGTCATTTCTCACTTCACTTCAGGCTTGGCATTTAAAGTGTTATATTAATTTAAGGTATTAGGTAAAATGAGTGATCTTTGAAATATTTATGGACTTATTGTTCGGTCAAAAAAGCGAAGTATTAACCATATCATTGTTTTTTTAAATAATGGCCACCACTGTAATAACAGTTCTCGAATGTTCAATACAAACTGACGTAGGAAATTACCCGATCGTTATTAATAATTTAAGAGCTGTTCATATTGAGATCCACTCAACGTTGTTTGCATATATATTTGAAAAATAAACCGTTACCAGTCATCGAGAATAGGATGGTACTGGGATATTTCTGCTTCGCTTCTGAGTTTTAGATAACGTGTATAAATGCAGGTTTAGATTTCTCCAGGATATATATTTTTCATTTATGTTATTATTTTATTATCAGTATATTGATCCTATTTATTATCATTATTATTATTATTGTAAGATTAAAAATGAATATGAACAGTGGAAGTAATGTTATTAGAAATCGTTCCTTTACAAAGCTTTTTGATTTGTAAATGCAATATAAATGAATGATGACTTTAGCATATATTTAATAGATCAGTTTAACAAAATTTTCTTTTTTAAGGAACTGGAAAACACGTAGCACATGAATGACATATCATCGCGATTACACAATCGTACCATCGCTATTTCACCACCGTGGGAAGCGGTTAAGAGATTCTTTAAAAATCAGGACCGACCAAACGGACACTGTGCAGTCTTAATACATGTATATTAAAAGTACTGTCAAGATGAACAAACAGTTGGCTATTTCGCTAATTTCGCTAATTGTATTTATGACATTTCTTTGTTATTATTATTTACTTTGAGAAGTTGGTATTACTTTTTACAATGAATGATTTAACAAGATGCGTGTGTAAGTTTACGTGAGAAAATAAACAAAAAGCATGCTCACTAATGTTTTTTTCAGATCACCAAGCTCCGAGCATAACCCAGTTTGGAAAGTACATGGCTGTTCTAGCAAGTGATCAAACCATGTTTGGTAAGTACATTAATAATACATATGATATACGTCGTCTTAAAAACATAATCAGACGATTTGTCAACATAATCAACATAACTGTGAAACATTTCATAGATATCTAGATGGCATCCTGCAACTGTAATTGATGAACATATTTTGTTACATATGTTGATGTTTTTTTCTCTTTTTTTTCTCATAACGTTTGTGTTGATTTTACGTACAGGTTTTATCTGACCTTTCAGTTTGACTACTTGCATTAGGTATGTAGACAAAATCTAGTTTACTATTTTGAACAAAAAGTTACAGTTGACATAAAAGTGTCGTCATTTCCGTGCCCGGTATTTCGTTTACGTTAAATATGGCCAGCAAGTAATCAAATATGGAATTCTTTAAATTATGCAATCAAAATATGCAAAACGAATACCATAAGTAATACTTCATTTATTTTTTTAAAACAAACCAATTCATTATCAACTTAAGCATTACACTTATTTTCATTGTTTCAAAAACTACGCAACATTAGATACAACTTAATATCCTGATTTTAACTTTTCATTGTTTAATCTACATACGATTCGGTAGTTTTTAATCTTTAATGATCATAATGAATATGATTATGGTGCATTTATGTGCGGTACAAATCGTGACAAAATTTATGCCTTCAAATAATGAAAGTTCCTAGTCTAGGAAAGAATTTTTATCGTTATAGTTAAGTATTGTTACATAGTTTTTTGCCGTATCATATAACAGTAGCTCTTTTTCCAAAAACAAGTACGCGGACTGAAACCAAGTACGCAAACAAGAATATTGTACCTGCTACACATTAGTTAACAGACAGACAGACAATTTATTTACTTAAACAATGCATTTTTGTCACACATAATTGTAGTAAACCTTTAATAATATTGCAAAAAAGTCTTATTATATTGTATATAATATTTTGTTTCAAAACAAAACTATTGTCAGCTTATTCCAACTGTTACAGTAGTTTCCTGGTAAAACAATTAAAAGAACATGCGTACTTATAAAATTACTTAGAATTTCACTTGAATATTCTGGTACCATATTTCGTTCATCTTAATGACTGTTCCAAATGAGCAGGCGATTTCTATGTTGCACACCGTACCTTTTCTTCCAACGCCAAATACCCTGTTTAAAGCAGTTTCATGTTTACAAACTTCAAATTACAATTGCCGATTTTCGAAAGAGTTTGAAATGCTTAAAATACTTCTAATAGCGGAACATTACTGTATACATGTATTCTTTGTTTTATCTCTTATTCAAAACGGGTGAAGACTTCAAATTAAACTCTATATTTTCAGTGATGAAGATTATATTCCATACAGTCTGGCTGCTCAATCTTCTTCCAACGACATTTTCTTACTGTAAGTTATATCTAAGACTATATTTGACTCATATTTGCTTAGTTTTTATATCTGTTATAATACCTTTTTTATGATTGCCTATATAATAATATGACAGACACCAACAATTGTAAAACAACAACTCTCTATACAAGGTAAGTATCGATGTATTCAGATGACCTATTGTACTTGGCATTTTTCATGAGCACTGACATCGGAATAGTTCGATGAGTAGCCCAACAGGTTTTTAACTTGTTTTCATAATTACTTTATAGGCCATGGAATGCTCTGAATTTAAGGTATACCTGTTTAACAAGTAGTATGTATCAAATCTGTTATTATTTAATTTCCTTTCGTTTTCTTGTAAAAAAGGTGACATTTTCATAAAGGAACAAAAGTGAAATGAATAATTCAGCATCTTTAATAACATAAATTGAAGGCGTTCATCTTCGTATATTGACTCAATTTTGTAAAAAATGTATTGTACATTATATCACATAATATAATCTACTGCATTTTTATTTGAGCTTAACATAAAGTGAAAATTAGTAAATATAATAATAGTAAAAGTAAGTGTTTACTTGACTGTCTTATTTTCTTTCAGTTACAAATCCTTACACAGTACTTGGCCCCGGTAAGTATCAGTTTATTTTTGAAAGTCCGGGATTTGATACTATGTGGTAAATATCTAAAATAGTTGTTAAAATGACGCTTGCAATTCCATGGTTAGTGCATATCAAAACTTGTGGTAACAAATATTTGCAGTGAAATATTTAGTTAAATAAATTTTGAAAGTTTAGAGACATTAATCGCATCAGCTGGTACTTAAGTTCCATTTCTGTTACTGTAGAAGTTTCCATTTGTTTGATAAATGACCCAGAGCGGTGCAAGTATTCGACAAGAAAGTTTTTTCCCTTTGTTTTTTATAAAAACACAAGGTAACAGACTGTAGGCATTTCGATTTCGATCAAATACTTCGAGATTTGTCAACAAATTAGTTATGCTTTTAAACAGAAGTCGCATAAGGTATAAAAGATGTATCAATATTTTATCAATAGATTCAACCTTGGTTCAATACTTATCAAATGTCACATTAACACTGATTACCTTTTTTTAGGAGGAACGTTTGTTATTCAGAATTCACCAAGTCAGATACTAAAGTCAAGCAAAATTAATACAAATGTTATCCCAGGTACTTCTTCACTGGATGTACCGGACACGTCGATTATTACGGATAGTAAGTACGGGTTTTAGTCACTGTAACGTACAACCATACAGCATCAGTTGCATGTGCAAACGCCGTAAATGAGTAATCTACAATTTCGCGTTCTTGACATTTTTCTTGTTGATCTTGTTTTCGTTAACAGTAAGTTGCATTTTTTTAATAACAATCATAATAATAATGGATTGCATGTTGCACACAAAACACAAACAGACTTGGTATTACAATATAGGTATAACCTTAATTGAATTCGGTTGGAATTATACATAACATACAAAATTGATAAAATTGTGCACCGTGTTACAATTATTTTACATCGCTACTTGAATCCCACAGGGTACACGTGCGGAAGCTATCAAATGCTATTCAGAGTACCAGAACCATTCAATAATCCGTACAAACTGACGCTAGAAGTATATGTGTCTGGGGCTAATAGGACACATGATAAACACGTGTGTACAATAAACTGGGCCGACGGCACGACACAGGCCAACGTGAAGATAGACGATCTTTATTTGTCGAAAAATCACACATTTACGAAAGTAAGTTTGAAATAATATGAAAGAAATTAGTCGTAAGTCATGAATTTATAAGTAAAAATTAGGACTTAAACGTCAATGGAAAAGGTTTGTTGTTGTTGATGTTACTGTGCTACAATTGCTGCTGATAATGATGATAATGATGATGATGATGACGACGACGATGATAATGATACGCAGCTAAATTGATACTTTCGGTAAAATAATAAGTTTACATTGAGCTCACCTATATGTGCTATTTTGAAGCCTTCGAAACATGTTTTTGCCTTTAGGAAGTCTATTGTACATTTCTCTTATATTTCTAGACGTCAAATTATATCAACACTATGACGTAACGTATCTTTAACATAGGTATCTGGAAGTTATCTATCTTTATAGCCTCTATACTGCCACCATAATGCGTAAATAACGAACAGGAAAATATGTGCATACAGTAAACACTAAATCATTGAAGTTTGATTAGGAGAATTACAATAGAGATGACATGAAACTTTCGATTGCATGTATTATCGTACCATTTATAACTTACCGCACGAAACAATCTGCCTAACGTGATATTATTGATATAATTAGTTCTTTGAACCAATTTAGAACACAAACCATTGAATATTGCAACGTATCACGCCAAGGTGGTTTACTAAAGCTGTAACTGTTTGAACTGTTATGAAAAAGGCTATTATAAAATAGAATACTGAACTTTGAAACTCTCTTCATGCATTTTTTTGAGTTCAGGGTATATATAGCTTGCAATGGTATTAAACGTTTATGAACGTCGATGTTTTTTTCAGACTGAAACTAATTTCTTAGGTACAGATCGAAACGAAAATCAAAGTACATTTTTGTAAGCACCAAAGGCGATAAGTTAGTAACGTTATATTGCTGATTTAAAAACTCCCTATTCAATCCGCGATTCATGTAATCTTATTGATAGTTGGAAATGAAAAACGGAATTCAAAATCTGCGATTATCATAGTAACTATTTTATAAATACAGTGTTCGTCTATTCTGAATTATATGACATTGATGTAACTTGAATGCTTAGCGCAAATCGTAGAACGTTCGGCCCTCTGATTCTATTCTATTGCAATTTCAGTAAGATACTTTTTTGCCTTTTCTTATGTTTTGTTATGATGTTTTATCAATTTATTGCCATTCCAGTTAGGTGTCTATCCTGTGAGTATGACATGTCTTGACAAGCAAACAAAGAACACGACATCATGTCCAAATTATTATTCAAACTGCGTCACCACACCTAACTTCCTGGATGATGTATATAAAGACTTTCAAACACCAATGAAGTTCTTTACGACTGAGGCAATAACGGTAAACATTTTTACTTTAAATATGATAGAAAGCGATAGTATACAATCCAGTTTTATGTTTTCCATTCAATACAGCTCTAATATATTCTATCTGTTTCTGGTTGGTATGTTCTGCTGTCATTCATTCTGATGAGTTATGTTCTCTGTTTTCTTTATTTCTGCTCTGTTTGCTCATCTTTATGTCTGAACACTTAATTAGTTTGATATTATCATTGACAGCATCGTATTTTGGCCATGAAACCCTCGATGGAACAGTTGCCATTATAAACTCGTCAATGCGAAGTGACAAACAGTACAGTTATCGTTCAAATTTCATTTAACTTGCGACGGCAAGGAGTTTTTTTACTATTTGCAATGTTTCACAAAAATGTTATGTTGATGTGTATTATGAGTCGCCAATACGCTCTGAAGACACCATGGTCATTAGCAGAAGCAGTGCGTGTGAATACCATTCCCTAACAAATTCAAAGGCCATTTTTATCTTTCTATACTGCAAGCATCAAATTTTCAGTCGTTTTCTTTCAGATAAAAAGCTACATGGAGATCGCCTCAAGCAGTTGCGGTACGCCAACAATCAATTGGAGAATAACTAACATTAGAGAATCAAGTTTTACTCTTATTTCAAACTTTGTACAGCCCGAAACATCAGTATTGAAGGTGGAACCGGGATTGCTTAACCCTGGAGACTACGTTTTCATCATGGAAGTTGTTTTCAAAGACAAAAGCCTGGAGCATTGGTCTGAAGACATCATTGTCATACAGGTGGTTCTTCCAGAACTAGTAACCCATATACTTGGTGGGGAATTCGTAGATGTTGTACATGGAGGGGACATATTTATCGATGCGAGCGTTTCTTGGGATCCGGCTTTGCATGTTGCTTCAATTGCTTCCACTCCGCTGTATGCTTTTTGGAACCTTACACACTTTCCAGTAACACCAGCGAACGACCAGACCCTTCTCTTTCTGAAAGACTTTCCGGTTTCTCCTTTACCGGGTGGTTCCATAGGTTACAGTATTGGAATAGGAAGTGATTATGCATTAAAAATAAATACAAGTTTATTTCCGGTTGACACGTACGCTGTGGTAATGTTTACATTGTTACGTGGAGATAGAATTTCGTCTGCGATGCAGATGATAAGATTCATAGCAAATGCTGTGCCGGTCAGTATAGAGTAAGTAAATAAGTTCTGCCAAGAGTACAGAACATTTACAAATTATTTTTTGCTTATGTTTTTATATTGTATATCATATCCTGTGATTTACAGTACTTCGTAACTTAGATCAAATTTGACATTTTATTTTTGTTTTTGTTTAACTTTATTAACTGAGCTGTCTGTTTTTAACTCAGTGAAAGGAGCAGTAATATTACATTCTTTTAACTTGCTTTTTTTCTTTCCAGTTTGCAATATTCAGGTTTTCTATTGATAATCGTTAAATTTTTACAAATCTAGCACTATTGAACACTGATCTGAACTATTCTGAAAAAGGCAGTATATATTAACCTAAGTCATGGAGAAACGAAGTTTTATCGGTAAAATTTACTGTCAGCCACGAAAGTGCATCTTTCATGGTAATTTATATTAAATGCTACGTAAATTTCTCCAGTGAATATCTCTAGCACAGGCAGATATATATGTCAGCTTTGCAAACTAATTATGATGTCTGCTACCAGGAACTATGATCATTTCTAACAGCGAAAATGGAAGACTGTTACCGTCAAAATTCAAACCAAAGACCTCTTGTTAGGAAACCAAACCAGCTCCTGTCACCATTAAGTGAATGTACAGGCCGTGATATAGTGTTATTCTAAAATATCGAATATATAATTCTTTCTCTTTTGAAGATGTGTATATAATTGCCACGTGGGAAGGGAGAGGTTATTTTACTTTGATAAGATAGAGCTGGACCTGAAACTACCAGACAACTTTGACACGTCAACCTTCTCCTACAGTTGGCAGATCCTGCGTTGGCACAATATGACATACCCTAGTGTCACTGCAACCGAAGCTGTCGTGGAAACAGGTTAAGTTCTTTGTTATTTGCCCTAGGAAAACGATTTGACCAACTTTCGGTAATTTAAATTTAAAAGTCCTCAAAGAAGTACAAAATGACAACAAAAGCTTATCATTTGTTATGCCAATATTCAAGCCTATCACCGTTGAACGTTTGAATTTAGTGATTGTTTATTTTTTACTTGTATTTGAGAATATTTTTGTGTCCTGTCCTTTAGGATATTACATAATATTCAGTGTTTCTATGGACACACTTCTTCATTGTTTATGTCTAACGATATTACATATCTTCAGTGTTTCTATTTATGGCACACGTCTTCATTGTTTATGTCTAACAATATAACATCTTTTCAGTGTTTCTATATATGGGCACACGTCTTCATTGTTTATGTCTAACGATATTACATCTTTAAGTGTTTCTATTTATGGCACACGTCTTCATTGTTTATGTCTAACGATATTACATCTTTCCAGGGTTTCTATATATGGACACACTTCTTCATTGTTTATGTCTTACGATAGTACATCTCTTCAGTGTTCCTATTTATGGACACATTTTTTCAGTGTTTATGTCTAACGATATTACATCTTTTCAGTGTTTCTATATATGGAAACACTTCTTCATTGTTTATGTCTAATGATATTACATCTTTTCAGTGTTTCTATATATGGACACACTTCTTCATTGTGTATGTCTAATGATATTACATCTCTTCAGTGTTTCTATATATGGACTCGCTTATTCATTGTTTATGTTTAACGATATTACATATATTCCGTGTTTCTATGTATGGATATTACATCTCGTTAATGATTATGTTAACGGATATTACACTTCCCCAATGTGTATGTTTAGCAATGAAACACATAACTTCATTGTTTCTATGGCTTTTTCTGTGTATCGTTTTAAGATATTACACCTTCTTTTACAACTTTTAAATGTACGTATTTTAGGATATTCCACCTCTTCGATTGGTATAACAAGTTATTTGTACCAAGGCTACACATACAGAATTATTGCAACTGTCAGTGGTCCTGGCTACACGCCGACAACTGTCGAATTCATACGGACGGTCAAATATCCCCCTTATAGTGGAAGCTGCACTTTGAATAGCAATGAAGGTATGTCGTGGCGTGTTTGCCTTGAAGACGTTGAAGGTTAGTGAGAGCACAGAAAGGTGAAGCCTTAGAAATTTGTAGAAAAATCAAAAGCTTAAAGTTGTGAGTGTTTTGAGCATACTAAAAGTACTAAAGGTATTGACGGTGTTAAGTGTACTGATACTGTAGCATACTAAAACGTTTTGTAAAACGTTAATAATAGATAGTTTTGAAAACAGTTATACTGATACAATAACCATTTGGAATGTCAGTCGGACATTTTACCTATCCATTGTTACTGGAAACACCCAATACTTGACACTGGTACTCCGTAAGAATCTGCCAACTTGATCACAGAAATCGCCGTCATCAGGTCGGCGGTAAGGCTCGAACGAGTGATATTCTGTTTCTGAAAGGTTTAAGAATTTCTGGTCAATTATCTTAACTCTATAATAGAGGCGGTTTGATGTTAGATATACGATCTATAGAGTCATTTAGATACATAAAAAAATCATTTTGTCAAAAAAGTGGTTTAATATTGTAAGATAAGACATGACATTTTTATCAAAGTTGGGTGTTCAAAACCAGTTGTTTCACGGCAGGCAGTTATGAGATGCTCGTTTTTAGTTGTTGTTTTTTTCAAATGACTAAAAAAAGAAAAAAAAGGAATTTGTCTGACGAAATGTCAGTTGTTATATTAACGTAACCGAATCATACAGAGGAAGTTCAGAACTGCTCTAGAATATGGACAGAGTCATATATAGAACACGAAAACGATTGAAACTCGTTGAACCTTTCATAATATGGTCATGTTATTTTTGTAGCGATCTTGATTCGACTCATTATCAGACATTCAAAGGGTTTTTAAAATCTGATATAATAGAACAGGCATTTGTTATTTACACAGGGAAAGACAATATTGCTCATATTGTGTATAGTATAATACCCGTATAGATAAATCAAAAAGTCAATGACAAATCCCGGTTGTACCTATGAATACGGATTAAAATGGGGGAAAATTTTCAAATCGTAGAATCAGAACCAGACGTGGGGTCTGTATGTTTATTTGAAACTTTGATTATATATCATCTATTCCAGTAACATCAGCACGTGACTGGCTGACGATCACGTGCTCAGGTTGGAAGGGGAATGACGACAGAAAAGTACAAAATGTGGCCGAAGACACAAATCCCATGTTAACATATATTGTTCGCCAGCGAACCACCGGTGCCCTGGTTGAGGAGGAGCCAATATTACAAACAAGTATGTATGTGGAACCACGTGATATTTTAAAACCACCTGTGGCTTTTCAGAGTCACAAACGATCGTAGTTCACTATATCTGCATTTCTTTACGTATTGTTCATTGTTCAATGTTCGCAATTACCCTTGAGACATTTAGTATGATTGTTTATCGACTGTGTCGTCATTACAAAGTCTTCTTGGCAACCATAAGGTAAGAATAAATTTATGACCGTTAAAACTTGTAAGAATAATAAAATTAATCTTTTACACGGGGTCAATAGCTGAATAATGAATAAGTTTATTTTACTCCAGATTCATACGCACTGGATAGAAGTTCGATTGTAGCTTAAACACAAGTAGATACAATATAATTTAAGAAGACACGACATTGCAAATGAATGGTATTTCTAGTTATATAAACCACGTGTCAATCTTAGCGCTGATCGGCCGTGGAGCGATCAGTGATCAGAAATTAATTTACTAGAATCATTTTTACAATGACTGCATAGTATATGATTCAAGACTTTACAACAGGAAATAATTTCAAAGTCCTATCTATTTATATTTTCATCAATGTACACTGTTTTTGTACATGTTTATTGGCACCTAACTTCATTGTTTTTTTGAAATATTTGACGGTATCCCGTGATTAACAGTTATACAAAAAACTGAATTAAATAAGTCTTCCGCATCCCTTTTAAAAGATGAAAAAGAATCTTACATTTAAAATGACAAGGAGAAATTAACTACGACGTTGATATAAAACGTGATTTTTATTATTTACCTTACAGGAGCACAGAGTTCCCACCTCATTCTAAAAGTTGGAGATCCAAACAATGCCTACACTACAACATTATTCATACAAGTTGTCGACATATTCAAAAATTACTACGAAGTACAATTGTCGGTCACGGTCAGTAACCTTTTCTTAAAAAATCTGCTGCATATTACAGGAAGTTGTTATTTGGATATTCCGGCGATTTTTATATTTACTGTGTACGTGACTGTCGTTTTATGACTTTATGTTACCGTTTATTCGTTGACATTCAAATAAGGCCGGTATTTTTATGCCCCCCTCCATCGATGATGAGGGGGCAAATAGTTTTGCAAATGCTGGTCGGTCGGTCGGTCTGTCTGTAGACACTTTGGTTCACGATCAATATCTAGAGAACCCTTAAACCCACCTTTAACAGTCTTGGTGAATAGGTTTGTCATAATTACTAAGTGACCCCTATAGTTTTCAGGTCACCAGATCAAAGGTAAAGGTCACAGTGACCTTGAGGAGCAAAACAGTTTCCGGTCAATAACTATAGAACGCTTAGGTCCAGGTTGTTCAAACTTAGTGTATAGGTAGACCATGACCAGGAATTGATTTCTGTAGATTTTTACATCACCAGGTCAAAGGTCAAAGTCACAGTGACCTTGAAATAACAAAACAGTTTCCTATCAACAACTTAAGAACTCGTGGTCCCAGATTAATTACAACCCTTGGTTCTGTGTTGTTCAAACTTAGTGTGTAGGTTGGTCATTACCAGTAGATGACCGTATAGTTTTTCTGGTCAGAGATCAAGGTCACAGTGACCTTGAAAAGCAAAACGGTATTCGATCAATAACTATAGAAGACTTTGTCCAGGGTTCTTCATACTTAGTGTGTAGGTTAATGATTATCAGATGATGATCCCTATAGTTTTTCACGTCACCAGGTAAAAGGTCAATGTCACATTGACCTTGAATAGCAATAGTTTCCGTTCAATAACTATAGAACCATTGGTCCTAGGTTAATCAAACTTAGATTTTAGGTTGCTTATGCCAAGCAAAGAACACCTATAGTTTTTCAGGTCACCAGATCAAAGGTCAAGGTCAGACTGACCTTGAAAATCAGAATAGTTTCCGATAAATAAGTGTAGAACGCTTGAGTCCGTGTTCCGCAAACTTTGTATATTAGTTGCTGATGACTTTTAGTTTTTCAGGTCACAAGGTCAAAGGCCATTGTCACATTGTCCTTAAGTACCAGAATGGTTTCCGATCAATAACTATAGAACGCTTGGTTCCAGCTCCTCTAAACTTAATGGTTACCTCTAGGGATAAGGCACTAGGGGAGCATAAATGTTTTACAGACATCTCTTGTCACAATGATTCTGCAAAGGACAGTAGACTGTAAAAACTTTCTTAACAGATGTGTCTAGATTTGATATGTACATACAATTAGATAACTGAATAGTAATGATCACCTGAACATCAGTAATGGGTAGAATACAAGTTGGACTAATGGTCTGAAGTATATCTTTTCATAATATATATATATATATATATATATATATATATATATATATATATATATATATATATATATATATTTTTGTGTGTGTGTGTTGGTTGGTTGTTGTTGTTTTTTAATCAATGTTTTACTTGGAACTTATCATTTTCACAGTTACAGCACTTTTTTTCATACATTGACAAAACCTTAAAACATATTGTTTTAGGGCTGAAACAAACGCAGTATTGACGGAAAACAACGAATACGTGTATTTCTATTCTAATCTATTTATTGACAGAACCGGTTGCCTATATGACTCTCTTGTTTTAACAAAAGTTTTTTTTTCGGTCAGCCATAAAGTATGGATAAATCAATGACCGTCAAAACTTGATAATAATTTAATTAATCTTTTACATCAGGGCGGTAGCTGCTTTAGGTCTAAACTCATTTTACTCAAAAATTCCTACGCAATTAAAGTTCAGTTTAGTGTCACAAATATGTATGGCATCAATACTCTTTAAATCCATCGAGTTAATCAGTTAACCGTTAAGCATTCGCTATGAATGCCTCTTTTGTCTAAGGTTTAGGTTTACATGATCACGTGACCGCGTATGCGGATCAATCAAATCTTTGGCAACTGGTTTTTTAGAACAGATTTGTAAAAGATATACTAGGAATATGGATTTTAATCAACTGTTTTTACAATGCATTTACAGGTTTACTATTTTAAACAAATCAAATTGATGAATTTCAATGCTTGTTAATTTCCTTCCTAATATATTCACAAGTCAATGCAAGTGTCGTACGTAGATGAGTCAACTCGGCGATCTTACTTCAAGCTCAAACAGTTATTTATACTCCGTTTAGAAAATTATTATGTAAAACCAGGAAACAGCAATGAAGCCAAGTTTTACGGTCTAGTGTCGGCTTTTCAATGGTATTTTTGGAAGTGATAAAGGTTAAGGGAAGCAAAGATAACGAAGCACTATTTACATTTTCCAGTCCAGTCCTGCATTTGACGTTGACAATGTTACTCCAGCTGAGAAAGGGGCAGAGCTGGTTAGAAATTACACGGAAGTAGATTACCCCTTTGATGAGAATCAGCTTAGAGATATGGGAAAGAATGACATGATTGTCTCCCTTGTATCGGCTGTCTGCAGCAACCTCCATCTTGTTTCTGTAAGCACTAACCATTTTCAACCAAATTATGCTTTGACTGTCGCATCAGTATGTTTTGAAGAGGAACTAATGTCACATAAGTTTTGGAGCTGTTATTGAGCCACTCTGATGAAGTTATCGTAGCCTCGATGTCAGATGATTTCAAATGTGATATTTAGATATAAAGGAAATATGTCATTTCAGGACAAATGTTATTTTGACAAGTTATTAATTTGATGTTAAAATAGGATTGGCAGAGCTCTTGAAGCCGTGATCTCTTTTGGGAGCGTCAGGGAGCTCTCTAAAGGACATTTCGACTTTATGTATTTATATTCTGTATCACTTTCTTATTCGTTATAGGATTTTAGGTAAAATCTATTAAAAACACGTTATTTTATGTGTACAAAAAGTTGTTGAAGTTTTTTTTTCAAGTTCCACATGCTTAGGTTATTTTGGCTACTTTCTTTCTTCAGAATAAGAAATCTTAGTATTTTAGCTGATTGTTTCACTCTTCTGAAACTATCTGTCAAGTGAAACAACGTTTAAGTTTTTATGAAGTAACATAGGGTTTTTGCATTGTTTTTGTCACAAAACCATGGTGTTTAATTACCTGGACAATTATATTTTTAAGTTACCACAGTGGCTACCACCTGTACCACCGGTTTTGAACAATGAAGGATACATTTTAGACTTAAATGAAAACGGTAACAAAGATGTCGGCACACTTGATGACGTCACGGCAGCCGCTAGTAACGATACGATCAGCCCTGCCACACATGCTATTCAAGATGTGAGAAAATATGTCATTTTGTGCGTGCGTGTGTGTGTCTGTATGTGCGTCCGTGCATGCGAGCGTGCGTGTGTGTGATTTATTCTATACTTAAAGTTGTAGGCATTAAGTAGTATCTGCCTCAGTGCAGTCCATTTTTAAAGTCTGAAATAGTTAAGAACTCTGTGACATAGACATTTAACACAGTGAACCATAGGGTCAATATGATCATTCTGTAAATTTTGAAGATCTTAGGTTCAAACGCTTGAATAATGATTCAAATGATTCAAAGTAACTTTTGTACTTTATGTTCTTTTTGCAGTCATTTAAATAAATGCAGCCATTGAATACTTTGTGTCAAAATCGAAATATGTTTCAACTGATAACACAAAAACATTATTGTTGTATGACACGCGATTCTATCAGAAATGTCGTAAATTGTAGGTGCTGGAAAAAATGACCAAACTTCTACGAGATGTTGTTGAAGTCGACCTTGTCATTGGTTCGAGGAGTTCTGACAAAATGTTCACTTCAATTATCACAAATGCCTTTACGAATATTGCTGCGAAACCAGAATTTGTGAACATAGAGGCAAAGGTTTAGTATTATTGATAATCATCTTGACGTATAGTTTACAGCTTTACAGACCGGGAGATTGGTCCACCCGTCGACCGCGTTTCCTTAAAGACGAAAATAGATAAATAAAAGATATATAAATGAATAAATAAATATATGGTAATAGAAAAAAGGTGGAATCGGATTTACAAATATTATTTTATCAGGTTATCATAACAGCTTTTGTTGGAATTTTAAATTAATTGTTTTCTGAATTGATCAAACAGGTTAAAATGGGTATCGTATCCGGCAAATATTTCATAATAATGACAGCACGGTTAACTTCTCATTGTATTATAATTGATTAATGGCATGCGCTCAATAACTGCCGATAAATACGTGATATTTAACTCTTTCTTTGTTTCAATCAGAGTAACCTCATATATCTCAGCGAAATTGTTGGGGTGGATGCACTGACGTTACCAAACACAACAGAAGATATGTCAGCCCAAGTGGAGACAACAGCTGGAGGTAAAGTGATCGAATCATCTTTGTTTCATTTGCATTTAAATGAATGTGAAAACAGATTTAATTTAGTTTACAGAATAATATTCATAATGTAACATGCCTTTCCGTCAGTTAAATGTCATGCCAGATTTGGTGCAGGGAATTGAATCTGCTGCGATATTTCACTAGTCAACCGCTTTAGTATCATCAAACCACGGATAATTTTCTAACTGTTCCTTGTCGTATTATAAGACTAAAGATACAAGTTATCCTTTAAAGCATGAATCTTATTGGAACATTATATTTTCAGGATGACGATCAAATTTATAAAACTTTTTTCAGTTCTACCTAGCTAGATATTTCCTTCATTTTACGTTTTATGCCTACAAAATATTTTGATTATTTTAAGTAGGAAGTTCTTATCTCTCAATTTCATCATTTAACCATACAATCATATAGCTACAAAACAGACCCAACAGCAAGCGATACATATAATAACCAGGCAACACGTATATGTACCCTATGATCTGCATCGGTCCTAAAAGCAACATTGTTGCGGTCAGTTCTGACAGCACGTACAATCTGATAAAGTTTAACAGTTAGAAGCAACTTCTGATCTGTTTGTTTCAGAGATATACTACATGTTTCAAGCAGTGGTCGACGCGGCGGTACCCGACGACCTTAGACAAATAAGGTCCGTCAAGAATCTCCTATCCGGCAGAACACAAGTAGGTTACGAATTCAGGTCTATCAAGTACATTGTTTTTCATCTGTTATAGCAATTAGTTGTGTGGCGATTGTCCACATATGTCATCGTTTTAAGGATTGTGCAAGGTACAGAAAATACATACACGTATGTGTTACTATAATTCCATGAAGAATAATTATTTAGTAATATTTCTCTCTGACCAGGCTTTAAACCAGGCACTCCATAATTAAGTGGATGCTTACTGTTTCTACAATCACATCAAGATTACGTCAATAATGTCAAAACGTTCTTAAAAATGTTTTAATCTTATTCATGTAAGAGTCCTTGATGAAGGTATGTCCCAGTATGACTTTTCATCAGTGCAATACATATGTTTTATAACACAGAATGGTTAAGGATAGTGTATTGCGTGAAAGCTTTTAGATGATTGAATTATTTCATTGAAACATTCGACAGGTTTGTTTCCGTTAATAAAGTACTAGGAATCGAACTTTTGATTCCAGGACGCAGTGTCTGGTGTTTCCAATTGATAACAGATCTTTTTCGCAGCAACATGCCATTGCGTTACGCTCATGTTAAAACAATCCTTCATGTATAAACTCGTGGTTATTTTTTAATGTCAAACATTCATTCATTTCTAAATATATAGAGAGAACGCTTTGGAAATAAAATGTTGCGACGAAACTAATAAGTTTTGGAATTTCTTATCTGATATTTCATTGATTATTCTCACCATGATAGAAGGTGTACAATGAACTATCTTGCATTTTTCGATTTCTTTTCGTTTTCTGTAGATTGGCGATATGCTGTCTGTTGTCGGTCAGAATATAAATCTAGAAGACTCAAAGATGTCTCCTGATGAGAGGGCATACTTGTACATGAAAACGCAACTGAAATTGCGATATCAAACCGATGAAAAAAAGGAAAATGTTTGTATCAAATACATGCATCTATGGTTTTCCTGAAAAAGGAATATAACTATCGACGCCTTTATTCAAAACTATTTAAATAAATGTAATACTACCGCTTACAGTTTGCCCTAGAGTTCAAATTTGAAACATATATCCCATAAAATAATCTCTATGAAAAAATAAGTGACGTATTTCTCTAATATGAACAGCGCGAGACATGTGGTATGTGGGCGGAGTTATGCAAAATAGCTAGAATAACAAACGGGCATTATAAACTGAAAACAAAACGAGAAAAATTGTGAAAAATTAGTAAAAGTAATTCAGCAACGAAAACACAAAAATACTTTATTTTGAAAGAAAAACATGAAATAAAATGAACTACGATTATCTTTTATTTAGTTAGATTTCAATAACAATTCTTTTACCGCAATGTGTCTGCAGAACTATTTTTTTCACGCCTGATGGCAACTGCATGGAAAGAGTGTTTGATCCTTCTTTAGTTTTAATAACATTTTAATTACAAGCAGTTTCCATTGTTTTCATATTTCTTGACCGTTTTAGCTTTGCACATCTTTGTTTCTGGTACAAGTGATGTTTCCGCTTTAAATTTCTCCGGTAATTTTGGCACGAACTCTGTAGAAACGGCCTGTAAATCAAATTGCTCTCTCTGATATCTATGTACGGCTGAGGAAACATGTTTTGATCTATTCATAACTGTTTTATCTGTATACCGTTTGTTAAACAAAGTGCTGCACAATGTAACTCGTCCACAATGCTTGCTAATATTTCTGCTACCAATAGCAATATCGGCTTGTGCAAAGAGGGTTTTCATAATTGATTTTATGTCTTTTTGAGGTATATTTCCTCCACTGAATTAAAAACCATCAGGCGGTTTCCAATAAAAAGAACCTGTACGCGGAATCAAATTTAGGTACGTTACATACAGTCAATATATGTTAAATTCTCCACCTACTTCACTGTCATTATGTACATTTGGTTGCATAATTCCCGTAGGTTTTTTTTTCGATTGCTTAAGTCCTCCTTGCGCATTTTTTCTACTCCTTGGAATAAATTTCACAAACCGTTTGTTACCAGAATCATAATCAAACACAAATTGCTCAGCTAAAAGTCCAATCTGTTCATCCCCACCCCTAAGACCGAAAACCTTTCCGTTGTAATAGAAAACCGCATTGCTAAGTCCTTTTGATGTTGAAATCGAGAAAACACCACTCACTACTCATCACACAACTGACATTCATCTTCAGCCGTAACTGCATCTGCACATTTGGTTTCCAAACCTATGCCCTCGTTGGTTTGTTGCCTCATGTGTGAATCTTGAAAACGAGAAAACACCACTCACCACTCATCACACAACTGACATTCATCTTCAGCCGTAACTGCATCTGCACATTTGGTTTCCAAACCTATGCCCTCGTTGGTTTGTTGCCTCATGTGTGAATCTAATGTTTTCCGAACTCTGCAAATGTCGGGTCATCACTTTTGAAAAAGTTTACATGTACCGACTTCTCGGTACGAAGATAACGCTGAATACCAGCTGCAATGTTTTGAAGAGTAGCAGGCGGGTATGGTTCTCCTTTTTTTACGCCGAATTTTGCAAATAAACCTTTGCAACCAAAAGTCCATCTCCGCAAAAGAATAAAACTTATCAATTTCAACTGGAATGGGACACCCTGGCTCCATCGCAGTTTCGTGTTGGTTGTTGGGATTTTCCACCCATTCTCGCCATACGCTTATTGCCCAAGAATTATTTCTCAGGTACAACATTTCGTTGTTTCATTTTAATGTCAGTTCTTGACAGAAGCTTCTCAAATCGATCTGAACGAGAAATTTAACATGTGATAGTAGAACATCCATTACGGTACGCATAAATAAAAATTCTTCCATTCAAAACGTCTTCATTGCACATTTTTTTACATGCTTTTAATGTTATTGTTCGAACTGATGGCACTATTATGTGGTAAATGGAAATTACTATTTTATGCTTTAAATGGGAATTTTAAATATACCTTGCATAGGCCCAGTGCCATTTTTTTCCAGGTTTGTTTGTTCGATTCCGATGTTTTCTTTGTTTCCATCGTCATAAAGTTGATGTGTGTCAATAGTTAGAAATTGCGACACAGTTACATCATTAATACCCTGTATATTGCACTCATAAAAAATGCGGCTTTTATAAAAATCTTCATCTTTCAATAAATTAAAATGTGCTTCGCTAGCCATTGCTTACTTGCATTAACACTTGTTTGAACTGTACATGTAGAAAAAAGCCTCGTGATAACTTGATTGACAGGCAATCGACATCTATTTGAGCGCTAGAGGTGTCAATAAAAATGAAAGGACGGTCTTAACAAGACTTCAGAGGACATTGCCGACGTGCGTACGTGACAAACTGTAAGCAAGTTATTGGTCTATATCAAATTTTATAGAACTTATCGTTTCGCTACACTTTCGGCTTCGCTGGCAATAAATTCCATAAAATTTGATATATGACCAATAACTTATAGTTGCAAAAATGATTAGAGTTTACACTGTTAGGTGAAGAACGAGACTCGTTGATACACCTGTCAAAAATCAATTAAAACACCGCCCAATGTGTTTATTTCAAACTCGGCCTTTTACCTATCAAAAGTGTTGTTCTGTGCACGAAATGGAAAAGCAGTTAGGAAAAAAAATATTGAATGGAAATTTCCGGTAGCGACGCAGCGACAATTACGGCACAGAAACTTTGGCCCCGCCCAGGCACATTTTTTCTGGTAGATTGCAAGATGCAGTTTTATTGACAGGTATACCTGAAAATACTGCCTCGCTGTGATTAGATGATCAGTAAAGTGACAGTTTAAGCTACTGAAATAAACATCGTTACATCACTGTTTACCGCTTTCCGAATACGTGAAACTCTAATCAGTTTTGCAAGCGGTAGTAAATAAATAGAGTTTTAACAGATTAAAGGTTTTTACATTTATGATCGAAAATTGAACTCTTTGCAAAGAAAAGCCAGCATGTCTAATATCATTTGCTCATCTATGAAACAATATCAAAAACAACACATCATAGAAAACTTAGTACTGAATACAAACTTTCGACAGAAAGAAAACATTGACCTACAATCTTGAAATAAAGCGTTATTTGACAGTACTAAAAGAACATGGAATAACGTCAGCATGGATATTGTCTTTAATCTTCTAAAATACTTTTGTCAGAAACTTTGCATCATTTTGTGATCATTTTAATGCCGTTTGTTCATATACGCAGTTTTATTACTGAAGCTTTTAGTACAACAGAGACGGAGGTTCGATGTTCCAGTCTTTCTCCAGTTTCAGTAAATATGTAAAAAAATTGAAGTACATGAAAACAAACCACTCTATCATTTACAGGCAAAGGCCGCCGCAAAAATGGCGACATCTCTAGCTAAAGAAATTCAAGAAAAACTTAAAATATGCGCCACTTGCAGCAATGAAGGAAGTAACAAGACAAAACAGTTGGTGAAAAAGAACAAGGCAAAAAGGGTAAAAGATGACCTGGTACAAACAGAGACGTCAAAGTTCCGGCTCGATGGTATACAAGAATCTTTGAATGGTTCAGAAAGCGAGGATGAAACAGTTTCTGTTTCTGTAAGTTGTGTATTGATACCGACAAAACATTTTTTTCTTAATAACTTATATATATAATAATTGCACAGATTTGAGACGACGGCTTGTGCGAATGTGCGCTTTCTTTTGACTAGAAGTGAGATAAAAAAAATCAAGCCAAGTCAAGTCAACTTTATTGGCAAATCGGTATTCAAACAAGGCATTCGGCCATTTACAGTTACAAAAGGCAAATATGGTATAATACCTAGTTATAAAGTGTTCAAATATATAACTAAAATAGCACAACAACACAAAAAAAAAAAAAAAAAAAAAACTTAAACGCCGTTCCATCAATACTTTGGTTCACAAGCCGTGCTGAGATAAAAAACATTGCGATCTTAAATATATTTTATTAAATTTTTAAGGAAAAAGCCAGTAACACAAGTAACTCATTTAGTTGCTAGGTCTAGTTATTATTTATATATTATATTGATGTTGAACATAAACTTAAACGAATACATAATCATGATATATATTTTTTAGGCTTATGAATTCAGAGAAAATGTATTCATGTATGACAGTGATGGAACATCCAGTTTAGTTACGTCAAATGTTCTAAAAATAGACGCGAAAACGCCAAAGAGAAGGGTAACTCCTGGTTTCATGACATTTGAGCAGGAAGTGTCGACACCACCAGCAAAAATTGTGACGCCACATGTTGACGAAGAAGACGCTTCGGAATTTATGTACCATGAATTCATTTATCAATCAGTGACGGATAATATTTGTTTAATCATTCTTCCCTTAGGTGATTTCCAATTTACCGAGTATATTGTTTACATAAAGTTTAAAGGTTCGCCATCTTTAATCGAGTACGACTTAAAATTCGAAATCCAGCAGGAAAACGAGTGGCAAACCTGTATACTTCCGGAGCAAATGAAAGGTCACACAGGAGCTACGTACCTAGCTGTCGCCGTTCCAGGAGACAGTGAGTATAAATGTCAGCTTTGGCAAATTATGCAAATTGGTTTCCTGATCTATTGTACGATAATTTTGTTTCACTTTACTGACGCACAGAGGGAGCATAAAATTCTTTCAGTTTCGGAGAATAGTTTTGCCTATGGTTTTGTCTAAAATGTAGATATAAAAAATGACTGATATCAAATTGATGCTGTTTTCATGCTATTAAGGAACAAACAAGTGACAAAATGAATCACATCTGTACAAAAAAGACTCTGTCTTGTAGATACACACCCCACCAGTATTAAAAATAAAACTTATTATTATGTTTTACAGTAAAGAATTTTCAGTACAACTTAACAATAATCACTGTGGCATGCTTGACCTGGGAAGAAGAGGCTACGAAATGGCATTCGGACAAGTGCGATGTAAGTCCTTTATCAGGCTTATTGAAACCAAATAATATAGAATATATTTTAAAAGGTTTAAATCAGCTAAATACTCAGAAAATACTGTTTTACGCATTTTATGCAGATATGTAAGTATAGAACTTACAGTAGGAGAAAACTAATAGAACATCTAAACTATGTTCCCAGGTGAACAGATATCTCTGAGATTACCACTGATGACATTTATTTTATAAACTACTTTTACATTGTTAATACAAAACTTGACATTTTATCTTGAAGTTGCTTTGTCTATGCTTTTATTTCAATACAGAGGTATGTTTATTTGTTTCAGTACATCAACGTTCTAACATATAAATAGCAAGGATGTTAAATTATATATAGGTCGTTAAACACAGTTATTTAAACAAAGTGTAACCAAACGAAAGCCCTGATCAGAATAGGGATTCAGCTGATCTGTTGAATTTCAGTTTGATTGTTTCAGTTAAAATGTTCATAATGTTCCGTGAACATATTTTTCCGTGTATTATATCATCTATTTATTCTCGTAGATTGCTTCACCGCTCCGACCGTTCTTGACGACATCTTACCAAACTTACCGATTGCGAAACATAAATTAAGTTCTTCGTCTTTTCTCACTTACTGATTCGATAAGGCGTGAACTTGTCAAAAATATGTTTATTTTACAAGTGGGTTTGTTGAAACGGGATGATTTTATTTCCTTTTCAGCTTGAATGGTTTCCAAAGCAGGATAAGATCAGATGTTATTGTCGCGAGATCTCGGATATGATATTTTCAAACTCGTTCGTCGTCGCACCTAATTCCATAGACTTTTCAAGCGTATTTCTGAAATTCTCTCCCTTGAGTCAAGCTGCAGTGATGGGAACTTTAATATGCATATTCATTATATACGTGATAGCTGTAGTATTTCTGCTCAGACTGGACAAACAGGACACGTTAAAGGTATGTTCTCATTATTGTTATAGCTTTCAATTTTTCAGCAACAATTGCTAATGGGGAAAACTGTTTCTTCAAAATGCACTTCCAAATTTATGTATAGGTCAGTTTAATCTTAGTGTTCGAACAGATCTAAGATAAGGAGTTAAACTAGTTTTTCCAAGTTTCTTACCATGTAGTCATGTCCCAATGTACAATATTTATTTCGGGCATGCTTAAGTTAAATTTGTACCTCAGACAAAATCTATTTAGCATTGAAGAACTTTATATATTTATATGATCTTTGAATTTATTTTAGTGGGGAATAACGCCTCTTCGAGACAATAAGATATTCCATACACACTATTACATCATCAAAGTATCTACAGGAATGAGGCGGAGTTCTGGGACAAGGTCACGCATTGCCTTTGTTTTGTCAGGAGAGAAAGATGACACAGGCCCAAGGGAGTTATTTGACGGAGTGAGGGAGGTAAAACTCTCTCTCTCTCTTTTACTGTATGAGATTCTATACTACCTCAAAAATATTTATTTTTGATTTGATTGTTTGAAATATGTGCTGTGTAGCTCTGTAGTAAATTAATAATTTTGAAAATGTGTCGCTAAACTATGGTTTATAATTTCTGTGAGCTATAATTTATGTAGAGAAAAGCGTTAAAAGCGATGGGTTTTTTGCGAAGTTTGTGTTTTGCGAGGTTTTAAGAAGTTAATGTTTTGTACCGTCTGTCTATTTATAGAGTGCTTTTATATTTTTTCACGCTGCGTCTCATTATATATTATCCATAGTCATGTCTCTGCCATTTGGTTCTGACTGCAGTTCTCAAGGTTCTCGAATATTTGATTAAAGACAATTTCTTAACCTCTTGTATTCTCTCTCTATATATATATATATCCATGTTATTTCTCTATCTTGTGTATTGCCTTTTTATCATCCAGGAGTTCAGTACCGGGAGTGTAATGTTGTTTTTCATGGCGACTAAGGTAAATTTAGGGGAATTGTTACACTTGTATATCTGGCACGACAACAGTGGAGGAGGGGACCATAGCTCATGGTACCTTGACCAAATTTTAGTGTACGATACGGAAAAATATACTACGTAAGTACCTATGCACATATTTGTTATGCCGAATTCCTACTTTTTCTGGTTCAGGCAAAATGCAACTTATGATGAGAAATATTTTAATGAAAACTGTATTCGCAATTTAACGATTTTCGAGTCGCCGTAGTTTTTATTTCAATCCTGGCACAATCAATATATTCTCATATATCTGTCTAAAAAAATAATAAGATTAAAAAAATACCAACACTTTCGAACTAATCAAAGCATTGCAACAACTCTTTCCCATACTATCATTCAGGGACGCTGCCATATTTCATATATCCCAAAACAATATGTTATTTGCAATAAGGACCTCTACATACTTTTATACGTTCAGGTACACCTTTGTGGCTGAGCGCTGGCTATCTTTGGATACAACTCTCGATGCGAAGTTGTCTTCATGCCCAAAAGACCACCCGGTTCACTTTGAGACCCGGTTTTTCAATCAGGCCCGAGACAGGCTTTCCGAGAGCCACATGTGGGTCTCGATCGTATACAGACCTAAGTTCAGCACATTTACAAGAGTCCAACGAGTATCATGTGCCATGGTTTACATATTCCTCACAATGATTGCAAACGCTATGTATTTCAACCCAGAACCCGATTATGAGTCACCGCCACTAGTTCAAGCCGGACCGTTACGTTTTTCTCCACAGCAAGTATGTGCAACTGGGTACAATACTATACACTTTTCGTTTGTTTTTATAGTACAACAATTATTTTCTTCAGATAATGCAGCAGCAATAATATTCTTTTGTCAATACTAAGTTCATTGTCTTGACATTATAAACATTTGCACATAACCATTTTGCGTTACCAGTATGCATTTACTTGCCCTGATGTCATGATTAAAAGTATCTACATTATAGCTCTTTATCTCTGTGGTGTGTGCACTGATGACGACGCCGGTGGTCATGATACTTATCTTTTTGTTCAAACGAACGAAAAGGAGACCACATAACACGACCAAATCATCGTCCAGATCTTGTCTCGCTTGCTATTGTCGTAAATGTGTTTGCTGTACACGTAAGCGTAAAGAACGAAGTTATGAAGACATTCTACGATCAAAATTACTGACACCAGAGATACCAGACTTTAGTTCTGAATGTTTCCTTCCGTCATGGTATGAATAAATAGTTTAATTTGCTGTATTCTGTAATTGCTTGCAGCCAAAACAAGCTGTACAAATTTGTTAATTTTATGTAAGTTTGTGAAAACAATGTCAAATGAAAAACACAACAAAACTATGTTTCAGTATTTAGATACACGTAAAACAGTTCATTTATAACAAAATGTGAAGTACATGAATTTGTGTTGTTATTGTTGGTAAGTATATCTGTAAAAAATGCTCGTAATCAATGAAAAGTGCGATTTTCATTAAATTAGTCCTACCGCAAGCATCACTTGGTTTTGCGTAGACTTTAAAAGGAAACAACTTCCTATGGGACAGAACAAAGCCTAGAACTCAACTATTTACGTACACGGAATGTGGAGGTAGTTCTCCTACCACACACGGGACCCCCACCATTACCCCTGACCCCTCCACTAGCCCCGCCCCCACTAGACCCACCATCCTCGCATTTTTTCATTTCTTTAGTTTTGTGGATTATAAGGTACTTCCCAATCTTTTTCACCATTTTTTCATTTCTTTGTGTTTTTTATTTCTTGAATGAGTATGTACTTGCCATCCCCACCGCACCCCCCTCGCAACCCCCTCCCCGCAGCACGCACACAAATTCTGTTTTTCATTTCTTTAGTTGTTTTGGATGGGTTGGTACTTTGGTACTCCTCACTCCCTGCACGGGACCCCCCCCCCCCCACACACCTACACACACATATTGTTAGGTACTTTCCAATCACTGCATATACCCGCCCCCACCAGACCCCGCCCTCGCATTTCTTTTTTGGTGATGGTTATGTTCTTCCGAATCCCTGTACACCCCAGACCTCATCTTTCTGCATAGTTTTCATTTTCTAAGTTTTGTGGCTTGTTATGTACTTCCCAAAATTTGCACACACCCCCACCAGACCCCGCATTTCTTTAGTTTTGTGGATGGTTTGGTAATTCCCATTCCCTGCACACAACAAACCCGCCCAACCAGACCCCAACCTTCCGCATTTTTCTTATTTCATTAGTGAAGTGGATGATAAGGTTCTTCCCAATACCTGCACACCCCTTGCCCCCGGCTTCTGCATTTTATCTTGATTTATGTGGTTTGTTTCATACTTCCCAATCCCTGCACATACCCTGCCCCCACCAAACCACCGTCTTCCGCTTTTTTCATTTTTTTATTAGTTTGGATTGGTAACCACCATTTTATTATGTCTTTGTTGTTTTTTTAACTTCTTCTTTGATGAATAGGTCTCCATCTTCCACCCCCTTCCCCCGCACACAAATTTTGTTTTTCATTTATAAATATTTTTTAATAGGTTGGTACTTTGGTACTTTCTCCCCCCACTTCTCCGGCACTGCACGCCCCAATCCCCACCCAACACAAACACACACCACCGTGTCATATTTTTTTAATTCCTTATTGTATTTTTATATTTTTGATGGATAGACTAGCTCATTTCCGACAAATAGAACAGAAGAGTATTGATGCCGTTCTGCGGTGCTCTTGTTTATGTTATTAAGTCTTCTGTAATTTTTTTATCTAATATAGATTTTTATGTTACTTTGTCATGTAACACGTTTTATCTATTTCGTTAAAGGTGCGTTTACTTTGCTTGGCTCCTTGTTCTTGCTGGTACAACAGTACCAGCTTTTTTCATCCTTCTGTACAGCATGGAGTGGGGAAAACAAAAATCGGAGGAGTGGTTGACTACACTGTGTATGTCCCTACTTGAGTCAATGTTTTGCATTGATCCCATTATGGTAGGAGAATCATTTATATACCTTTTAGTAAAGTTAATCCATGTTGGTATGTCAATAGTTTTCAAAGTCACTTATGGTATTTTATATAGACGCATCTATTTATTTTATATACTACTCTAAGACAACGCTAGGATAGATGCATTATTTTCTTTCTAAATCTTAAAAAAAATGTAATACTTTGCCGTACTATGGTCTTGTGTTGCCAAAACAATGAATATTAATAGTTTGCAAAAGTTGGTTTACATTTTTATAATCGAACATTTGGACGTAATTTCTAGATTGAAAAAGTGAGTGTCAGTGATAGCTTTTACATTACAGGTGATCTGTATGTCGCTAGTTCTGGCTTTAGTCGTACGTACAAACAAAGAGGACATCAACATAGACATAGGTACTATTATCAGCAATTACAGGCGAAAAATTGGAGAGGACGAAGGTAACTACCCAGAATAAAATTTTATAAAAATTAACAAATAATTAATCATATATATAAAGCAGATTCATTTCTTAATTTGGTGAACTGTTTTAATCAGTGAGTCATCAACATTTTAGAAGTTAATTTGCAGAATAACACTTAAATACTTTTTTCAATACAAATTAAAATGTCCACCTAGATTATATATCATAAACAATTCAATTGTTAGGTTTCACGCCACCAGTATCACTAAAAGGAAACAATCTGAACACAGATTTTAACCTATTCTTTTACATACTTGCCTGATTTAAATTTTATATGCATGTATATTATATTTTATCTTGTTTCATTTACAGACACGATACGTTCGAGCATAATTATTATGAAGTCGATCACAGAGGAATATAGGTCATATACATGTACGTGTATTTGTATTCTATGTTTATTCTATACACAAAATTTGAACAATGAATATCTCTCACACACACACACACGCACACACACCCATAGAGATTTTTTTTTCTTGATAATAAACAGTTATTGTCCCTAGTTACTCTACGCTGTTTAGAGTTAACCCTTAACATGGTAGAACCGAAAGTAATTAGCCTTTGCCATCAGTATTGGGTCCCAGGCAGTCTGACAAGGCCCCATACTACGGTAGCTCAATTTTTGTATTTTGATATTGAAATCCCTTAAAATTTGAATGGACTGTTCCAAATGCAAGGTTGGGCAAACCCATTACAAAGATTCAGCGGGTTAAGGATTAACAATGCATGTTTAAATTGTTGGAATGGATCAGAATATTTTTGATTTTCACATGAATTATGAAAAGTGACGTAAGCTGCCCTACTGACACTTTTTTTTTTATTTCGGATGAGACGTTAAACCAAGTACCGAATTATTGATACTATGCACTGAACTTTTTAAATTTTTCAGAAGTGCACCAGGAATGTGGTGTTTTCTGTATCGTGCTATATATTAAATAAAACCTGCAAAGGGGGTTGGGGCGTCCGTCATAGTCTTATGAAATACCGGTACCTCCGATAAGCAAAGAGATATATAGAGATATTGACCTGTGCACCTGCACCGGCTAGTCATAATCCGAACTTTTTTCTAGGAATACATAGCAAGAAAGCTTTTTTTCTATGGAATATAGATTTCTGAAAGAAAAAAATGTGAATATACCTGCAATATGATGCTACTGAAATACACAGCAGTGTAAGCAATTTCAAAGGAATAATTACTTTCGGGTAGCTATATTAAAATCGTTCTTGACCTACATCTTTAACGAATGAAATTGTAATTTACAAAATCTTCAGCTAAAGAAGGAAATCTGCCATTGGTTAAACGTGTTTCTGTTATAAAATTTTAGGGAAAATTCGTAAGTGTTAGTTTTATTGTCTTTGAACATTATGAAATAATAATATTAACAAAACTGTAAGTTAAATATTAAAACGTTTTAACCATGAAAAATTATACTAACTATAAAAGATGTTTGATAAATATGACTAAATATTTAATCTATTTTTCTGAAAATGATATTGACACTTTAAAAATTAAACTCAACATTTTTGTTAATAGCCTAAACTGTTATGGAAATAGGACATTCCATTACAACGCACGAGCAATATTTTCCAACGTCCAAAAACTATACACTTATGGGAGATTAATTTTGTACTGTATCTATGCCGATCATCTTCTTAAAGACAGTTCTTATTTCAAATGTTTAAGTTGCTATACTGTTGAAATACATCAGTCTAGTTATCATTATATAAGACCTAAGCCCCTAGACTTGTTTTTTTTTCTGTCCACGTCGCATCAAAGTCGACGAGCTCATTTAGGGGCATTAAGCCATTAGAAGAAGGAAAAACTGGAAACTGCGGACACCATAATTATGTTCAGCAAAATTTCTGATTCTTTCTTCAGTATTTCTGTATAGTAAAACGATACTCTTACTCTATTTTGAATTTCAGCTAATCCGATATTAGTTAGCCCGCCAATGCATGGAAAGAACCTATCACAAGCTGCCTGCAAACACCGCCAACACGTGCAGTTACTAACCATCGCCAAGGATATTTTGTTAAACTTGTTTTTAGTGTTCATCGTCGTCAGCATTTGTTTTGCAAACAGGGATGAAAGATCTTACCATCATCACTCTGAAATAGTAAACTCAATAGTTTCACCCATAAAGCTACCACAGTTTTATTCGGTAAGTGATCCAGTTTATTACTGGAGGTTTAAGTTGTTGTTTTCATTTAATGATGTACGTCGAAAATAAAGATTTTGCTCTAGGTGAATATGTTGACGACCCCAGATGACGAAAATGATGAAGACAACCATGTTATTATCTTTTAGCCTCATTAATATTACTTATGGGGCTTCTAATTGACGAATAATATTCAAACTTAATGAATCATCATTGTAAATATTCAGAATAGTAGTTAGATATGTAAGTTAATGGGTGGAAACCAAATTTTATTATTGTTTCCACAATTAATTCTCTCTCTGTGTCTCTCTGTCACTCTTATAGGAATTATCTTTTTATTAACCTCATAATTATGTAAAGGTTTCATGTTCCTGTTTAGATAAAAACTCCAGGGGATCTGTATACATGGATCAATTTGACAGTGATTCCCAACCTATTTCCGGAATTTGATATAAATGGTTCCCCGCTTCATTGGTCAGTGAAGCAGTTTAGATCAGGATACAACGACCTTCGTCTAGGACCACCGAGACTGCGACAATTAAGGACTAAACGAGGTATTTGCTCTGTTTGATTTATCGAAGTAACATTATTATGAAAAAAGAGAGAAATAAACATCATCGGTTTCTTATTTTGCAAATATTTCTTTTGAAAAAGCAAAAAAAAAAAATCTTTAATCGTAGTGACATGTAAGTCCTAGATTTGATGGGATTAAATCATATTTATCTGCAATGAGTTACATGTTACAATGTTGTATATGAAATAACTTATTTTGTTTTATAGATGCGTGTGATGTGCCATATATAGGCAAAATCGAGTGTTACGGGGAATATACTCTTTCTGACGAAGAAAATGACAATTATTGTATAGGCTGGAAAACTGAGCCATGTGCGAGAACAGAACCTGTGTTTAATGAGTCATTTGAAGCATGGCAGTACACATCAGGTATGAATATTTTAGTTTATACCAGATTACGAATATTGCAGCAGTTAATGTTGTCAAAGTGATTTACCGCTTTACTTTTTTCGCATATCGCTAACTGCAATTTATTGTACAGGACCGTATGAGGCCTAGTTCGAATTCTTTATGAGCCCTTCTGGGAAATTGTACTTAAGAATTATTCAATAAACACTTACATTTTGTATATATAACTTATGCAATAATGCAGATATGAAAACTAAGAAAACAATTTAGATAAATAAAATCAGTGGTCAAGTCGCAATCAAGGGGAGTGACAGCAAAATATATGTATCAAAACAGTTCATGAATAATAGGTTATGAATGATTATGCAGTCTGTCAGTGAAATAATGATCACACCCTCTCCTCGAGATAAAGTTAGTAGTTTTTAATAAACACTGTTTTTCGTCTAGATACAGGTGTAAAATAACACACACTTATACTTTATATTCTGTAGCTTTGGCTGTATGGGGGTTACCCGTGCCAGGATTTTACACAACATACGGTGGTGGAGGCTACATATGTCCGCTTGACGTTAGTCGAAACGTGTCATTTAACATTATTAATGAACTCTTCCGTAACTTATGGATTGATCGCAAAACAAGAGCAGTAATGTTTGAATTCACCCTGTACAACGGAGCTACAAATATATTCATCTATAATCTTTTCATAGTCGAATTTCCACAAACAGGAGGAGCATTCACATCGTTTTCTACATACCCGCTACGAGTTTATGCCCATCAAGGGGCCACTGGAAAATATACATTGCTTTGTGAAATCATTTTCGTATTGTATCTCATGTTTCTCTCAGTTAAGATATGCATTCGGATCTATCAACAACACTGTAGTTACTTCAAACAATTTTGGCAAAGTTTTGAATTGGTTATTTTTATTATTGGGGTAGCAGTGTGCATTGCGTACGCTATCAGACTTGGGCTTGCCTTGGTTACAATTGAGGAATTCAAAAAAGATAAAAAGCTTTTTGTTAATTTCAGCCATATTGTCCTTTGGGACCAGATCCTAGTAACGTTACTTGCGATAATAGTGTTCATGACAACACTGAGGCTGTTAGAAATATTTGCGACATCAAAGAAAGTAAATGCAGTTGTGAAGATATTTCAAGACTGTGGAAAGGATCTTTTCTGGTACGGACTTAGTTTCCTGTATATACTTGTTGGGTTCTCTGGCCTTGCTGTGTTATTGTTTGGTTCCCAGCTTCTTTCCTATATGAATATTTACCAGAGTATGAGCTCATTGTTTATTGCTATGATTGGCAAGAGCCAATTTACCGAGATAAATGAACAGCAGCCTATATTGGCAAAACTTTTCTTTTTATTATATGTGCTGACAGTTGTGTTTTTCATTCTTACAATTTTTTTATCCATTCTTGGAGCAAGTATTGATGTAGTTATTCACAACACACGTGGTGATAAAAGCAAGGATTTAATTGAAATCATTATGCATAAAATCTCTTCCTTTTTCAAAAGACATTGATGAATATAAAGAGTATTTTGACACCGAAATGGATACGAAGGAGACATTAAGCATAAATAAACATTTGACAAAAAATAGAGAGGCATGCAATTTACGTGGAATATTTGAATATTTCTAAAAAGAATATGACTTGATAAAATGACGAGACATTTAGTACTCAAAACGAAGAGACATTTAGTCCTTAAAATAACGAGACATTTAGTCCTTAAAATAACGAGACATTTAGTCTTTAAAATAAAAGACATTTATTCCTTAAAATAACGAGACATTTAGTCCTTAAAACTATTTTTAAAGTCAGTTCTTGCGAGGGAGAATGACTTGATAATTGAGGAAGTGTTGTATCATTATCAACAGAACTATGAACAATTCAGCATTTTAACCAAGTCTCCAAAGTGAAGAAAATGGTACAAAAAGGAAAACAAAGTGTCAGTGTAATGGCTGTCAACCAGAGATTTATTTAAACAGACATTTTTTTACAAATTCAAGAGAAAAAGGTCGACAGCACATATGGAATACGTTATAACTTTCGAAATGTTAAAAAATATATTAAAATCAACTGTTCTTTTTTTCAGACAGAGATTGTCTTTGTTACACTAATGTTAATGTCCATATACTATGCGCAACTTCTTCAACAATTTTGATGATTTTTACCATTATTCTTTAACACAATGATCCTTATCAAGTACCGCAGTGCAAATACTATTTTAGTTTTGGTGGAGTTATTAATATTTGTTAAATTTTACTTGACATTGCTTCTGTGCACAACTCCTCTTACAATTCTCTTGCATTTTATAACCATTTTTCACAGAATGTTAATAGTTAAGTGCCGCAGCGCATATAATTAGGCTTTTGTGAATCAACCAGTTATTTAGCTTTTATATAATTTTACTTCATAATCCTTCTGTTCGCAAGTCTAACAATTTTATAATTGAACTATTTTTGCCTACGATGTTCAACTTGAGCAAAATTCAAACTTGCAAGGTCAGAAACTGTTTTGAAGCACTATTTCTGTAAAAGACATGTGGTGACTCGTGGTAACTTAACACTTAATCAGTACCTTTTGAATACGTCGGTTTTGGAATGTTTTTACATTTTACCAGAGTCCAAATATTTTGACACATTTGGTCAAGATAACATCAAGTTATAAGCCACCATGACTTTGAGTATTGCCACGTTTCTCTAGCATTCGTGTCTATGACATATTACTTGTTTTTAATCTTATCAATATTCTTTTGCTTTATCCTTTTAGAGACAAACACTGATTGTAATCAAGTTTTTGATATTACGTGAAAGTAAAAACATTCATAGAATGAGATGAGTCTTGTTTTTGATCATGCGTGATATAATATAAATCAACAAATATTTTAAGGAGTTCAGCTGTTTTTTTATCTAGTTTGGCCATATGAGTTTTGATAAGGGAGAAGAGAAATATATATCATATAATCTTAATATCTCTATCATCCGTACGGTACCCTGGCAGAATATGTGTTGAATTTGCACGTTTGTAACCTTAAGCTTTAATTATCGAATAGATTGTTTTTACCACTTTTTCTAATAAAAAACAACAACAACAAAACATTATTTAGTACAGTGAATATTATGTTTGTACAAAATTACTCATATATTGGATGTGAAAAAAATTTGATTGCCGGTGAACAAAAAAAAAAGGTTCAGTATTGTACTTTTACTAAACAAAGGGTATTTCAACCACTTATTAGCTGCAAACGTTATTTTTACGAATTCCAATAGCACTAATTATTCAACTTATGCAGAAATAACTTGAAGCATCAAACAGTGAAGTTTTCTTTGTCTTTTTTTATCTTTTTTTTCTTTTAATTAAGAACCATCAGTCTTTACAACCTGTATTTCCATCTCAAGTCAGTATTACTTAAAACGTAACCATCGTGCCATTTTTCGAAGTGATCTCAATATGTATAAGGTATATAAACATGAGATCAAAATAAGTGTTCCGTCTATTACATACAAGCTTGATGTATACATTCGCACAGAATACAGTCATGTTATTTACTTTAAATTATTTGGAGTGCGATTGTTACTTTTAAATTAAAGAGTTTGTATTTCTGTTAAAAAGTTGAGAGAAATTTACTCTAATGGTTATGTCCCTTATAATACGACAGAAAGGTGAATTCCATAGTATTAGATTGCTGTTAAAATTCAACAACAATGTAATTTTAATGATCTTGCATTTCCCTTATAATTCGACAAACCTCTTGCATTTCTATAGAAATCCGACGCTACTTAAGACTTGCAGTCCCTTCAGTTTGACGCGATTTGACTTTTAACGGGTTTGCCTTCCCAAATATATCAATTTCTTTTGGCGGATCAATAGCTAATCAAAAAAGGAGAAAAAATCTGGAAGGGTAATAAAACTTCATGGTCACGAATTTCCTTAAAAATTCGAACCAAAATGTTATAGTTTTTGCATTCCCTTGCATTTCTTAAGAAAACATTAAAAGAGTAAGCCTATGCGTACTCAAAGCTTATACGAACTTAACACCCATAGCAAGATTTTTTTCTTTATTATTATTATTATTATTAATGTTATTATTATTATTATTATTATTATTATTATTATCTTAACTGTTATTATCACTATTTTTATTATTATTACACAAATTTAAAAATGACGATTTCTTTGAAGTGGAAGAAAGGGTTTCTCTGCGTCACAAAAGCGCAAAGATAATAATTATGATTACAGTTAATATTTTAAAGAATGAGCTTTATAAAATACATAGCTACGCAGCTGCGATATCATATCGCTTTTTTCAGTATTGTACACGCATACATACTGTATATTTCATATTAAATATTTCATATTGAATGAAAATTTTTTACACAACTTCAGAATTTCATTATCCTGCTTAATATAGAGAGGTTTTTTTCTTTTGATCAATAAACCTTTCATCTAAATATTAAAAGAAAAAAAATCGTGTCATAAAAAATCACCCTGAAATCTGAAGTTCAAAATTTTGAAAAAAGATCGTGTCATAAAAAAATCACCAGGTTGATTTTTTTATGACACGGCTTTTTTTTTCGTTTTTGAATGTGGATGAACTAAGACATGTAAGAATTGCACAATAAATGGTACCAATAAGATGTTTAAATCATTTCATAAGGATCCAATTTCAACCAATTTAAAACACTGACAAAATTATTGACAGTCTTTGCTACGTCTACAAGATTTGTTTTTGTATTATCCATAAAATAAAATTCAGTTCTACAGTACGAATTAATGTTGCTAAAACAACTAGTTCTTGCATAATCTAGCAGGGTGCCAACTTTAACCTAAACAATGTTTCGAGGTATAGGATCATTTGCCGAGATGAAAAAAAAAATCAGTTTCAACAATTATTTCGCAGCCATTTCCTAGATGTGAGTTGGCATAAGTTAAGAAAGTTCGCAATACTGTTTTCTCTTTTCCTGTACTTACGATAGGGAACAGAAAAAGAAAAGGTTGTACTATTGCTATATCCCCGTCATTCGAAGAAAGGCGACGGGGCATTAAGCGTTGCACCTGTCCGTCAGACCGTCCACATTTCGTTTTCGCGCATTTAAAGGAAACCGCTTGTACAAATTTCATTCATATTTTGCAAAGATATGTGTGTTATAAAAACATTTCGAAATTGGGCATTTTGACATCTGAAATTTTATGATAGTTATGGCTCTTTAACGACATAATTTTTGTTCAAATGAAGTTTCCGCGCATTTTAAGGAAAACACTCGCACAGTTTTCGTTTATATTATCGGTGTAAATGAAACTACAGGTTTCTTTCGAAATAAGACGTGACACCTCCGATTCTTCCAAAGTAATGACTCTTTCTCTTCTTACATTATTTGAGCTAAAAGTGAAGTTTCTGCTTTTGAAGGCCAATACTTTGAGGGATTTCGTACCTCTTTATTATGCATATGTATCTGACTTACAGTCTTTTCATCAGTTAGCATGACACTTTTAATTTTGTAAGAATTTTCTTTTTCAACTTTATTTCTATAAATAAATATACTTTATTTCTATAAACAAATAAATAAATATAATATGCAACTATGAACGTTTATCAAGAGCTATATAATTTAGCATTGTTTTTCATATGTTTTTTTTCTCTAGCATTATGAAATATATTTTGCATTTTATTTAACGATATTGCTTAAATATCCCAGGTCTGATGCCCGGGGTGTAAATAATCCTGACAGCCATTAAAATATTAACTTAATTGAAACATCAGTCAATCATTCCTTTTCTATTCTTTCTATTAACGACTCAGTGGTATCCGGCATTAACTTTTCAATACATTTATCTTTCAAAAAGGTGAATGTTGCATGTCCTGCTACACGGCTTTTAAAATAATAATTATTTTAATCTATTAAAGCAACATAGTTGTGTTCTAGGACTCAAAAAGGATGTTACGTTAATATGCTATGCTATATTATCAATATCGAACTTTCTCTACATAATATAACTTAATCATCCAATTTTATTAAATTGGAGCAAAATGATAAGTTTTTCTCTATCATTAGGAAATATATTTTGTAATTTATTCTACGCTCGTTTATGATATTGTTCTACGCTTTTCAAGATACATATACAGGGGTTTTATATTAGGTAGTTTGCAATCCTTCATGACACATGTTGTCTGAATAATGTACTGTCGTCATTTAAAACGTTTAACTTATCGTAACTTTCCTCAGCTATATAAAACTATTACAGACATCTTCTCTGCACAAATGACCTATCATCCCTTTAAAAGACAATGGCTTCATCATTCTTTCTCTCTGAGTTTTACTTCTAAAACTATCCTACTAACTAGATTACTTCCTTACTAATACTATGTGCAATTATGAAATCAAATTTCAATTAATATAAAACATTTGTTTAAATTTAAAACCGTACATCAGTATGGTTACTTCTGTGCCCACTCCCACTCATAAATAACAAATCAATAAGTTTCAATATGTTTCGTTAAATGTACTATTGTTACTCATTTCACTCTTAATTAGTGTAATTATTTCATGTAAGTAACTAGTGTAATAATACGTGTTGTTACTGTACATTATGTTATACTTTTATTATTTACAGAAAAGAAACTTACATAAGTCTTTGACTTCTTTTTCAGTCCTGTATAATATCATGTTGCTGTACATAATTGTATATATTTGAACTATAGGAAATAAATACTGTTTAAACCAAAGTAAATTCTGATTCGAATAAAAATTCATGTATTGCACGACCTTGACCAAGGTCATTAAAATGAAATATGATGCACTATTTTCTGTTACTATATTTAGATATTCAAGATTTCATTTTGCACAAGTTTTTTGCTCAAAATTTAAGAAATTAAATGAATAAACCATAATGCACCGTCAAGGTAACAGTTATTTCTTTTTTCTCTACCTGTGGTTAACAAGTCCGTCTCTGCTATAACTATACGAGTTATGAAATACGTTTACTATCCTGGGTCAATAAGTGTCTATACAACCATGCCAGATGATTGCTTTGAAGGCTTTTAAAAAATCAAAACGAATCTGAGATGTCGTCTCCTTACTCTTAAATGTCCTATGTCCATTTTTTCAGAAAATGAGATAAAGGCACAATTTATTTTTGCTTTACTTTGCGCTCTCTTTTAAGCCATTGATTCAAGGTTGTGACGTTATTTAAACTGAGTTAGCGTGTATGTACTATGCTCAATGTCAACATGTGTTGTGGCCAGTATGCCTGAGTACTGGCAGATTGTTTCATAACACAGGACAATTTAACTGTAAAACTGTAACTAAACCAACCAAACAACAAGTTTTAATCAGGTGACTTTTGAAACTTTCACAATCATATTGCGCTTTGTCCAAACTTCCGGCAAGCATTTGTTAAGCTGCATCGAACACAATGTCGTGAATAGTTCATTTCTCCAAAGTTTCAACAACAAAATGTCGTGAATAGTTCATTTCTCCAAAGTTTTAACAACAAAATGTCGATTTATTTTGTTAAACCTTTGTTAATATGTCATTACTTCTGAATTTTTTTCCACAGCTGTCTGTCCAAGGCACACCTCAGTTCCTCTCTTGACTCAAATTTCGTACCACAAAGACTGTTTTTTAAAGTTTTTTAAAGTTGGAAACAGCCAGAAGTCAAAAATTGCTAGGTCCGGGCTGTAGGGTGGGTGTGGTAACAGTTCGACGTCGAGTTTTTCTAGTGTATCCATGACAACGTGGCTTGAATGGCTCGGCGCGTTGTCGTGATGTAATATGAATCCGGACCTAAGTAGATGTGGGCGCTTTCTCCTTATTGCCGCCATGAGTTCCGTTTTAAGTAATGTTGCATAATAGTTCCCAGTGACTGTCGCTTTCGTAGGAACAAAGTGGTTAAGCACTACACCGTATGTATCACAGAATATAATGGACAAAACCTTCCCGGCTGACTTGGAAATTATCGCTTTTGTAGGGGAAAGCGAGGAAGGATGCTTCCAGACAGAACTCTGACGTTTGCTTTCCGGTTAAAAAAGTGAATCCACGTTTCATCACATGTTATCACTCGATTTAGAAAGTAATCGCCTTCTTCACGATACCTCCTGTCGTACTGCTGACACATTTTCACCCTTACCCCCATCTGCTCCGACGTCAACAAACGAGGCACCCATCTTGCTGAAACGCGGCGCATTCCTAATCTTTCAGTCATAATGCTCTGAGCTGTACCATATGAAATAGCGAACTTATCTGCTACGTGCTCCACACTTACTCGTCTATCTCGGAGTATGTACTCCTGAATGGCAACCACTGTTTCTTCATCTGTTACAGTCACTGGTCTACCTGCACGACTGTCGTCTTCAGTTGCCTCTCTACCGTCTTTAAACCGCTTCATCCACTTTGAAATGGCACCTTTTGACAGAGCAGCCTCTCCGTAAACTTTTTGCAAATCTGCACGAATATCGGAAAATGACTTTCCGAGTTTTGTGTAAAACTTTAAAACGATGCGCTGTTCGTTGACGCTGTGTGACGCCATTTTCGAACGGACGCCCGTAACGTGACGTCGTTTACGGTTTATGACGTCATAAGTGATGACGTTGAAGTTGTGTACATAGTACGATTCAATTTGAAATAATCTGTTTTCACAGCATTTAAAGTTTCATTTTAAACGGACCAGCAGTTTTGCCGCTATTGAATTAGTTTACGAATTTATTGATGCACCATCGTATATTAGCATTCCAGACCCTTTGACAAAAGTAATCAGAACATGCAGGAAATTTAGAGATTCGATTAGTGATGGTTCAAGCCTTTGGTGTGGTTTTTAATTTCAAATTGAATATTCTATAGTCTTGACAGAAAATGTGTTACGTGACATTTTGAGCATTCCAGAAATTTTAAGAAATTTATTTTGCCAGAAAGCTCCACTATAAACTGCAAACACTGTACAATATAAAGAAGGAATGTCCGGTCATTCCCTATTATAGTGGCCTTTTTTGTCATTTAAAGGGGCTGTGCTCCAGATGACAAAATAAAGGAAGTTTTCTTGTATTATAAATTTCTTGTAATATTTATGACTAATGCTTAAAAAATAACTTACTGACAATAAATAAGTCAAATAATTAGATTATAAATTGATTGTTTTCCCTTTCAAAGTGCTATACCGTAACGCGACGGTATAACTATATCGTATAAGATTTAAAGTAAATATCAGTAATATTACATGCGGCGGTGGTGGTGACAGTAAAAGCGTTGGAAATATTTTGTTAACATGAGGGTCCAGAGTTCAAATCAGGCTGGAGCGAAAATATTTTTTTATTCTATTTTGACTTTTATAATCAGTTTTGAAGTAAAATATTATGTTGTTATAATCTCACGGCATCTAAATATATAATTTATGAAAAAACAATTATGTCAAATCTGCAGTAAAGCCTCTTTAAGGGTTATTTTTGTGTATGAAAATCAAAGTAAATTTACACAAATGACCATCTTTTAATAAAAATCATTGAAATTTCAGACACAATTTCTTCAACAGAACCTTAAATTACATAGACAACTCACTTTAATAAATAAATTTTTTATACATATAGCACTATATATATATATATATATATATATATATATATATATATATATATATATATAACTGTTTGTCACCGTAACTCGATCCCCTACCACTTAAGATGTTACGGCACCGAACAGTTTGCAGGAATTAAAAGTAAAAATGGCATTGTACAACATGCAAAAGTTCACTGAATACACAATAATAAATTTAAATGATGTAATGACACTGAAAAGCCTAAAGAATTTATGAACATTGTCACAGAAGATGTTACGGCACCGAACATTTTGTAAAATTTATCAATACAAATAATTTACTAACACTGAAAAACAAAAGCATGAATGAAAATTGCCACAGATGTTACGGCACAGAACATTTTGTAAAATTTTTAAAAAGAAATAATTTACTTACACTGAATGAAAAATAAAATTATTAAATAAACACTGCAACATTAACAGTATACACTGATTGTGTGTAATACCACGTATGTTTATATGTTTATTCTGGAAATAAATATGTTTAAACCAACAGTATACACTATTTTTAATAAAAGAAATTTGCTAATTTTATTGGATAGCTTTAAGCTTTAATGGATGGTTTTCAAAATAAATTTGAAGGGACATAACTTTTTGCTAACTTACACTGCATATTGTAACAATTAAAGACGACTGGAACTCCGTCAGTGGGACATGTCGCCTGACGATAGCATACCAATTATTTAACTGTTTCTATGGAATCGGGAATGTATAGGCCCCAGAAAAGAATTAAGTGTGAAAAATTACAAAGGGCAATGACTCAAAAACTATGTGAAAGAGAGTCATGAGTCTTGGGCACTGCAGCTTTCCACAGTGAGATCTAGTCAGCTATGAAGTTTCAAGTTAATATCTTCAATACCTTTCGAGTTATGCCCCGGACAACAATTAAGAATGAAAAATTACAAAGGGCAATAACTCAAAAATTATGCAAAAAAAATTGTTATGTTTCTTTGACATTGCACCTTTCCACAATGAGATCTATTCACCTCAAGTTGATATCTCCGGTACTTTTAGAGTTATGCCACGGACAAGCAAAATTGGATGCTGCCGACACGGACACCGCAAGTAATACCTATGTGTCCCTTGACTATAGTCAAGCGACACAAAGATGATTTACTTACATTAGATAACCGAAGTGTTTATGAAGATCTCAAGAGAAGATGTTAAGGCACCTAACTTTTTGCAAAATTCAAAAACCAAAAATGAAGGTTTAAAGCGCTTGTCCAGGTTTTCAAAGATGTTGTGTCACCCAACAGTTCTGCCAGATAAACACTCTCAAACATTTTCAACAATGAAATAAAATTGCTTATATAACAGATTTTATTTTCCCATGAAAAGAAACACAAATGAAAATTCTCAGTGACAAGATGCAACCTCCCAAATTAATATTTCTGAAAAGGTTTATGCTTACAAATGAAATCATTTAGAGTAACGTAACTGTATGCCTTCCTGTAACTTCGTGCACTCTTCAAGAGGAAATTCAAGTTCAAAAACTTTGATTCAGTCTCTGTTCCTTCAAATTTTGATCCGAAAATTCTTCAGTGAAAGAAAAAGGGACATAACTGAATCCAAATATCATGAACTGTGAAAGCAACTACCTTAAAACCAAATTGCCGTTTTGAGTATGCCCCTTTTTTAAGGTTTCTGAATAAAAAGAATTCAGACTACTCGAAAGCTGAAAAGGGTCTGCATAACTGGTTACTAATAAGTGACTTATACTATAATTATATGTTATACTTGTCTATACTGTATGATACATGGTATGCTTTGGCACCACAAATAATTTCACCACTAGTTTTTACTTTAACATGGATATAAATGCAGTTTTTAATCCACAAATGGACAATCCATCCTCTGCACAACAAACCAACTTGAATTAAATCTCTAACTAGAAGTTCAATTTCTGTGTTTCATGCAGTCTGGGGCGTTGAGATAATCCCATGGGATTTCAATTGTACATGGCATCTATATGAAAGAAGAAATGAATAACGAAATTATAAATATTACCAATATAACTCAAAAGGCAAATGCATACGCAAATACATCCAATAACTTTAATTCCGGGAAACTGAACAACTCAATTATGAAGTTTCAATTTGATATCTCAAACAGGTATGCCCAGACAAAAATTAGGCATGAAAAATAAAAAGGAAAAATAACTCAAATATTATGAAGAATAGAGTTTTCATTCTTAGACAGTGTACTCTTTCTCAATGAGATCTATCCACCTCTGAAGTTTCAAGTTGATATCACAAATACTTCTTGAGTTATGCTCCAGAAAAAAATTAAGCATGACAAATAACAAAGGGCCCCTAAAATTCAATGCGTTGTATATTTAAGTACATACCATCTGAATATGCAGATGTAACAGACTCTTCCTACCAAGTCTCCTCACCAGTACTTTCGTCCCTCCAAAAAGCCATTACTCTTTCGCCCTTTTTGAAAATATTTGTCTGAAATAAATGGCAAGCAATTGACTGGAATATACGCAATGCTGTAGGGTTTTTTAATTTAAACGAGAACACTTTCTGAAAAAAAGATGACAGATCTATTTCACCTTTTCTACTAATGTGGCTTGTCAAATCTTCAGTAACAGCAGACACTAAAAATGTTTACTGTTTTACTGAATTTTAAAAATGGGCTGATTCTGGGAATAAACAAGACAGAGTTCTGTAACTTGTCCTGCTGATGTGGCTTTTCACCTTGATCAGCTATTCGAAGTTTGAAGAAAATACCTTCAGTAATGCTTGAGGTATTTGAAAATGTATAAGTTTTAGTATGATGCCTGCAACCATAAGCCAGTGTTTTCTTCAAAAACAGCTGAGCTAAAATACATCCTACTTAATGAATTACTAAGAAATGTATTTTTCAACACAGCTGAGCATTACTTACCATATCATTATAAATACGGAGAAGATAATTAAGAAATGTTTTAGTGCTTAGTAAACTAAATGTCTGACTGGACACATCTGTCAGATACTTTCTCTTTTGTTGTGTTATCATTTGTTTACGAGGATTTTTCTCCTTACGTATATATGAAGTGACACAGGCTGACAGACAAACTGAACTCAGAATTCATATAAGTCAAGGGACTATAAATGTCAACACAAGGGGCTTTTGAAATCTGTAATTCTTTGACTTCTTGGTTCCTTCTGATCCTGCGAGGCCCTTTTCCACAAAAGGCCTACCTCTAGAATGTCAAGACAGTCAACATTGGTAAAACTTAAGTGAAAGCATAAGCACTTTATACTCACCAAACATCTTCTTCTTTTGCTTTCTATCTCTGTCTTCTCAGCTGACCTGTCTTTGCTGATCACTTCAGCTGCCACTGCTTGTTTAACCACTCTATTTTCTTGCAGCTCTTTCACTTCAATTTTCAGACTGGCATTTTCCTCTTCAAGTTGTTTATACTTTTCCTATAATAAAAAATTACTATTACTATTACTATTGTGATTATATTACAAATGCTATTACTGAGTTGCAGAACACTGCCCATTTCTATCCATGCACTTTCTAACAAATTACCTTTCTGGCAGAATCATAAAAATTCAACTGATTTGTCATACTCTTTCATTTTCACAAGTACATACCTTGCTCCAAACAACATATTGTATTACATTAGTTAAGTGTTACATAGTAGTTGCAATTTCTCCACACTACTGAAATACGCATGATTACAATACAGACGTTGTGGTTGGTTCAACATTATATCATGGTTTAGTCTGTCAGCACATAGCAGGTACCGAGTTAGAAACTTCATAAAGTGTATGCCCCAATCATTCAAAGAAAACTGCAAAGTTCCTGTAAATGGGTCCTTGGCATTTTGGGGAATATGTTTTAAAATGACTATGGTGCATTTTTTTCATGTACTTGAGCTTAAAAAGCAGTGAAAATGGCCAATTTACTGGGTGTATTTCTTTGTTTGTGTGTGGCATACTTAAAGTAACAGTTGTCACACTTGATGTAAGTAACCTGCGACATGCAGACCTGAACACTTGCATAAATTGTATGGGTGAAATTGTAATGACTATGTTCAAGATTAAAAACTTGCCTTATTTCACTAGGTAAGTACTGGTTTGCATACAATCCCCATTTGTTTTATGTGATAATCAAGTTTTACGAACAGTGTAGATCCAAACTTATGTCACCCAAAATTTCCCTGGGTAAACACAATAATAATAAAAAAAATATCTTACTATAAGCTCTTCATACATTAGTTTCCAACTTGACCGGTCCTGATAAATAAACACATATATTAAAATTCTCAACATGAACGGTACTGTTTACAAAATACATATATAAGTATAATGTATTAGATAGCCTAATGGCCTGATTCAGCATTATCCCACTGCAAACACTAGATGCCGTCATGTTACCTGCTGTAGTGCAGCTTAATATGAATTCAGTTTGAATGAAACAAGGTAATTCTGTAGGTGATTTATCTTCCTTCCACTCACAGTTGTATACCAACAACCGTCAAACAGATATAAATGCAGACAGTGAAGAATCAGACAAAAAGTGATTGTTTAGCAGAGGTGGCTGATTAAGACAGGCATAATTTTGAATTAAATGCCAATTTTGGAAGTTGTCAGTCTGGCTGCTTACGGTGGGTTTTTACTTTATACAAGGGACTACTTAGAAAACAGAAACAAAATATGAAATGTTTGGTACGTTTTGCTATTTAATGTAAGCCTATGTGGCTTATAAAACAATCTTAATTTAACAGATAGAAGGACACAATGAGAGACAGTTAAGGTGATATATTAAAGTGACAACATAGATGACGCCAGGACAGTTTACCTCAATAAGTGGCAGTTTTTCTGGAACATAACCATTTTTTTATCATTTGGATCAATATCTTCGATCAATATATGTGTTGTTTCATATGGCTGGATAAAAAGTATTTTTGTTCAGAATGGCAGAAAAGTAAGAAATGTACTATCATTGGTATTTCAATGACATGTGAAATTATGTACTTTTTTAGCTGTAGTAAGGATAATCATGACCAAACATATTTGACGATTTATAGAATAAAAACCACATTTGTGAGGACAGTTGATTTATTGCAAAAATTACCTGCTCCTTGTTTAATATGTGAACGTTTGCCATAGTTTTTTATAATCACAACAAGAAGTGTCAAGTTCTTGGCTGGCAAGTGTAAAAAGCAGACCTGTACTTCATGTAATCAGTGTTGTTCTCCAGAATTCCAGCTGATACGCCATTGATTTATCTACTGATTAGGGTTGCTATATTCAGTTTTATAAAGGGAGAAAAATTCAAAAACTAACTGATTAAAATGATGATTCTTTTGCACTGCACTTTCTCCCATTAGTCTTTGTAACTGTGTGAAGTTTTATTCAATTTCCTTCAATACTTTTCAAGTTTGTTTTTCTAACAAGCATTATAAGGTATTATTAAGGGAGATAATTAAAAAAACTATGTAATGTAGAGTGATGGATTTTTAACACTGCACTTCCTCTCACTAGTATCTATATGTATGAAGATATAATGAGATATCATCGATACTTTAGAAGTTATACTCCAGACCAGCATTATTTAACTTTTGTAATTATCAATAAGGGGGATAATTATAACCCACAATTTGGGTTTGGTCAATTTCTTCTGTATGATTTATTTCTACATCTGACGTAGAAGCTAGGAAAAAGGGCATGTTAAAAAAACTACTGCAAAATTAATGATGCCACAGGAATAGTACCACAGGAATAGTAATATTAAGTAAACAAAAGCAGCACATAATATTATCTAAAAAAGTACTTTTGACTTCTTACTGTAGACTTGCTAATAACTTAGTTAGTGTGGATAAATACTGCGGTGCATAATATAATTATTTAAATATGACCCCTCCGTCCTTTTGAGGAACTCATTGCCAAAGTAAAAGATGTCTTTCATAACATTTACATGTACTTGTAATTATTTAAAAATATCTTACCAATATTATATTCCATCAACATCTCTTCATGGCTGCTAGCTGGAAGTATCTGACTGGATGCTAAAAAGAATTGGACAAACAATAAATCAAACAGGAATTTTACATTTTTTTATTATATTTAAATATTTGTTCATACTCTGTCTTCTATTGTTGGTTATGTTATGGTATAGAGTGGCAATTGGTAAGAATAACTAGGAAAGCTTTAATCAACAGCCCTACAACAATGCTATGCACTGCCAAGCAATATTTCAAGGATCATGCTTGCAAATGTCTTAATGGCTTAGGCATGGTAGGGACAGGAGGAATTTATGGGAGATGAACATAGGGTATGCAGTGCTAATTAATTACAGGTATTACTTACTGCTACTCTCTGAATCAGAAGTTTCTCTTGCTGCCAAAATTCCAACTGATGTATCAATATCAATGTTGCTGCCTGAATAATACATCAAGCTTAAAATTTAATACAGACGATATATAAGACTGTTTTTCAAAATATAAATGTGAATCATTCACACACATTTCAGACAATTTATGGAGCTCACCAAAATTTTATTTTGAATCACATTTCTGAAGTTAAAACTAGAGAGTTCAGTGAGTGCAAAACAAATTCTGCATCACATCTGTAATAGATGCAAACTAACTAAACATAGGCGTAAAACGTAAAAAAGTTGTATTTTTGTAAAACCTTATAAAGAAATGTCACACTATGTTCTCTATACTTAGATAATCTGTATGGAGTTTAATTGGAATCCCTCTAAAATTGTACAAGTTACAAATATTTTGCCTCATAAGTAAACCAGAATTGAAACTGTTTGCCAGATACTTTCACAAAACTTCACGAGTTCGCTGATTTGCGTTTTTATCAGGTCATGAAAAGACATACTCCAACGAATAGAACTAATAAGTGATAGCTGATTTATCCTGTCAATTATTTCATATCCGATCCGAAGAAAGGGGTGCTGTATAAATTTTGTTTTATTCGACACATGAAACGTGATGGACTACTTTTTTGATGAAACACCAAAATATGGCTGTCGCTATCCGATCATCGAATATTTTTATACTTTTCTCAATTAAAATATGTAAACATTGTTAAAATTAAAAGAGAACTGGTCTTTTTTTAGCTGTCTCTTTTTCTTGCTACATTAAGTTATATTGAAATACAGCTAAATGTCGAAAAACAATACTGAACGTACATGTATATTGTTACCATAATAACATAAAAATTAAATATTTCAATATGTAGATCTTACAATACAGTGATCATTTAAGGGAAAAAATATTGAAACTTTGGAACTATTTTTTGTGTATATGTACCCCTGGTGAATGACCTTGACATTTGCTTAATTTGAAACATTTGAAAGGTAGATTTTCAATATTTTGAGTAAATTATTTCTAAATGCTTAGATGTGGCAGGATAAAAAGAATAATAGGAAATGTCTTAATTGAGAAAGTTTATCGACTCACCCGATAAATTCCGATCTTTATCCTTCGGCTCACCCGATAAATTCCTACGCCTTGCCAGATCAACTTTCTCATATTAAGACACCAGACTATTATTCTCTAAATATGCCTGTAAATTCAAAAGTTCATGAATAGCGAAAATTAACAAAACGCAAAACAAAAAATTGTTTCCAAATTCAGCCATTAAAAGTATGTTGCAACCTGATCCACTCCCAACAAAAGTAAGGCTGTTACATCTACTCTGTACCACAGACAATATGTATGAAGTTTCAAAGAGATCCCTTAGAAAATGCAGAAAGCATAAGAACGTTGTCCAAGCCTTTGGTCATTCTGTTATTCTTTGACATACCTCACTTACTTGTATTTGGGGGGATAGGGATTAGTAACAATTTGAAGGTTCTGCTGCATAATTCTTGAAAATTTGCTTAAATAATGATGTAAAGCATCTACTAAAACTATCTTCAAACTCCGACGAAGTGGTGCTTTTGTCAACTCCTGGAATAAGATCAGAAGAATAACAGTTTTAAAGATTTTTTTATATTTGGTGCTAACAAATAATAAGCATTTCCTTCGTCTTGTAAGTAGTTAAAACTTAAGTTCTGTCAATTTTTATTCTTTGTTTCGTATTAGATATAACACCCCTTAAAGGGGCTGTGCTCCAGATGACACAAAAAAGAAAGTTTTCTTGTGTTATAAATTTCTTGTGATATTTATGATTAATGCTTAAAAACTGACTAACTGACAAAAAAAAGAGTCAGGAAATCACATTATAAATTGATTTTTTTCCTTTCATAGTGCTATACCGTAACGCGACGGTATAACTATATTGTATAAGATTTAAAGTAAACAATATTTATTTCACATGCGGCGATAGTGGTGACAGTTAAAGCGTTGTTAGTATTTTGTTAACATGAGGTGGTCCAGAGTTCCAATCCGGCTGAAGCGAATATATTTTTTTTTGTTCTATTCTGACTTTTATAATCAGTTTTGAAGTAAATTATCATGTTGTTATAATCTCACGGCATCTAGATATTTAATTTAAGTAAAAACATTTTTATATCAAATCTGGAATTCAGTCTCTTTAATTTCCAAGGTCGTTTTCCGTTTTTGTGTTATAAATGCATGAATTTATTTAAATTTATCATTAGCTGTTATTTATTTGCCATATCACAGCATCCCAAAAACAGGTAAATGTATAAATCAAGATATTTTTCACAAGAAAATACTAATACTGGCAAAAAAATATAGATAACATTAAACTGGATAAAGCAGAATCATGCTTCATGAGCAATACACTTTTTCTTGTCACCAGCTATCTATATTTTTAGTTTCACATCAAACTACACATTTGCAGTTTTCTAGAGCGTTGATCTGACACATAACTTTAACTGATGGATTGCATATTTGGAAATAATGGGTGAACAGAATCAATAATTGCAAATTGACAAAGCATAATTTGTACCACCACTTTGGGAAAATATTAAATGTTTGCCATCAGAGTTCAAAATGTTTCAGCCATTTTGTTGGCATTCCCTTTAAGTTAGACAATGAATAAAGCAACCAAATACATACCATGGCTTTCCAAGTAGTGAATGAACATCTTATGGGTTTGTGGTGCTGCTAAACAGAAATCATTTGCTTCAGTCTTGAACAGACTCTTATCCAATCGCTTTATGCCCTTGGATGAAAGCATCATCTAAAAGATTAAAATAACAGGAAGATCAAACAGGGGAAAATTCACTAACAGCATTTCCACAGTGCACAACTGTATTGGATCACTTTCAGGATCAAAATGTGAACGTTTTTATTACTTCAGAATAGCAGAATAGACGAAATATAGGCCTGCCAGCCTAGGCTGCGAATTGATGATTCCAGATGTTTCACGTGGCAATGGTGTATTTGAAAATTATCAAATTCACCAACAAAATTTGAAAGATTTGAATATTGAAAGACTTTTATCAGTATACCATAAAATATGACTGTACATAACAAAAAAGTTTTAAGAGGGGAGATCATTCAAAAATGAGACCTGACAGAGACATATTTCTTCCACAATGCACTTCTACTTCTTACCTTATATCATTATTTTAAGTTCCAAAACAATCCCTTTCATTTTGACCAAGTTCTGTTCTGGACAAAAATTCTTATAAATCAAAGAAACATACATAAAATTAAACTGTATAAAGCAGAATCATGCTTCATGGACAATACACTTTTCCTTGTCATGAGCTATCTATATTTTCAGTTTCACATCAAATCACTTCATAATTAAATAGTTATGCTGCGGAAAAAATATTAAGAAGAGAGATTAATAAAAAATGTGACCAGGTTGAATTATGGTTCTTGTACACTGCACTTTTACTTTTTACCATCTGTTTGTATCCATATCTTAAGTTTTCAGGCTAGTCCTTTCATAGTGTTCAAGTTATGCTCAGGAGAAAAATTAGTTCTTGAATTTAATGAAGGTAAGCTTACTCAAAACCTGGATAAAAAAGTGTTTTCATATTTGGCACTGCACTTCTCCTTGTCACCTCAGTTTCACATCGATTCACTACACATATATAAAATATGCTCTTGTCGGAAATAAAACAAATAAAAAGGGGAGATAATTCAAAATCTCTGCCAATCAGATTCATATGCAATACATTTCTACTTTATCTTGTTATATATCTTTGTTTTTGGTTTCAAGTAAATTCCTTTTATAGTCTTTCAGTCATGATCCAGACAAAATTTCATTATGAAAATAGTAAAAGGGAAATAACTTAGAAACAGGAAGATGGAATTCGTACGTCTGCTTTTTCGTCTTTAGTCATTGTCCATACACACTACAGTGCCGTGTCGGCTTCTTTGATTATTAATGATTTTTTCGATAAAAGCGATCTTAATGCTGTCTTGTCTTTCTTAGATTACCGTGTACTTCAGATTTGTTTTCTCGTGGAAATTCCTTTAATGATTGAATAGCATCTTCTAAAATACGATCTTTGCTTTTCGGAGGATTCCAACCTGTTTTATTTGTAACTAATGCTATATCATTTTTATCCTCTTCGTCTTCTTTATAGAAAAATTCACTTAGTCCTAACCTTCTACAGAACTCTTTAATGTCAGCCTGCAATTCTGTTTTATTTTCCGATGGAGTTGGCGTAAATTTAAGACCCTTATTTGTAGACATATTTCAATTTCAGACAATGCTATAGTGATTGAAAGATTTCTAATACCTTCGGATGTCTTTCTTTTTCTGTTGTTTCATCTTAAAAAAATGATGTTCCTGATCTTTAGTATATATTTTATACTGAGTATAACAACTGGAATTGTACTTTTCAGTATTCAGTAGATTTGTCGTAGCTTGCAATGACAGTGACTTGCTTTCATTCTTGTTAATTTTATACAGGCTTATTAAGTTTAGGATTCTTTTGTCAGCTTGTACATAATTTCCTGCACTGTATTGCAAACTTTCTCTAGTGCACGATATTTGTAATTTTGACGTATTTGATAAGCTAGAAAGTGATATTAACGATTTTCAAGATAGAGGCGAAGTCTATGTTTTTGGCGATCTTAATTCGAGAATAGGTAAAAAATGTGACTATATAAAGGAAGATGTTATTGCATCAACTTCAGATTTAGCAAGCAGTAATGCAAAAATGGCAAGAACTTCAACAGACTATAGAACTAATAGATTTGGAGATCGCTTATTGGAAGTGTGTAAATCCCAAGACATTAACATATGTAATGGTCGCATTGGGAACGATGCTAACATTGGGAAATCAACTTGTTTTACACACAATGGAGAATCAGTGGCGGACCTATTATTAACAAACTATGCTAATTTTTCTCATATTTTAGATTTTAATATTCACGATTTTACATCTTATTCAAATCACGCGCCATTGTCATTTAACATTAGAATAAATACGGTAATATGTCCAACGCATTCTATGGGAGATAATCATTATTATAAATGGGATGATTCGTGCACAGGTCAATTTGTACAGGATGTAAGTCGTGATGTTTATCAATTGCGACAAGATCTACTCTTTTGTATAGAAAATAACTTGGAAACAGATGAAATGGTTTTAAAATTCACAACATTCCTTGATAATAAAGGAAAGAAATATTTTATGAAGGGTAAAAAACAAAACAAAGATATTTTCTTTACTAATGTACCGAATAGAAATAAAGAGTGGTTCGATGATGTTTGTAAGCTTAAATTAAAACGGTATAAAGAGTGTTTAGGTGTATACAATTTAAATAAAAATGAAGAAACAAGAAAATTATTGCATGAAGCAAAAAAAGATTTCAAATATCAATGTAGAATATCAAAGAAAAAATATAATAGAATCCAATATGATAAAATGAACGATATGAGGTCTAAAAGCCTAAAAGAGTTTTGGAAATTGTTTAGAAGAAAGCAAATTAATAATGTAAGTGAAAAGGTAGATATAGATAGTTTTTATAATCACTTTAAGCAACTAGCATCTGAAAACGACATAGTTGAAAACCCCGACATAGTCGAGTTTTTAAGTACACATGATAATAATAATACAGGAACAACTTTTGAGGAACTAGACTTACCATTTACTAGAGATGAAATCAGAAAAGCGATAAAACTTCTTGGAAATAATAAAGCGTGCTCAGTAGACAATATAATGTATGAGTATTTTAAATCATGTATGGACGTTTTAGACGAACCTTTGGAACTATTGTTCAATTATATTTTAACAAAGCAGGTGTTTCCAAAATCTTGGTCACAAGGAGTAATGATACCTATTTTTAAAAAGGGAGACCCGTATGACCCAAATAATTGCCGAGGTGTAACATTAGTAAGCTGTTTCGCAAAACTATTCACTGTTGTTATAAACGAACGTCTTAAAAAATGGGCTGCTGAAAGCGATTACCTAACAGATGCACAATTTGGTTTTAAACCTCATCATAGTACAGTTGATGCGATATTTCTTTTAAAATCAATTATAGATAAACAATTAAATGAGGGTAAAAAGTTATACTGTTGTTATATAGACATGATGAAGTGCTTTGACTCTATATATAGAAACGGATTGTGGTATAAGCTTATTAAAGCCGGTATAGATGGACGGTTATTAAATATCATTAAATCTATGTATGAAGATGTTAAAATTTGTGTTAAACATATGGGTTCACTGTCAGACTTCTTTGATTGCAATGTAGGCTTGTTACAGGGAGAAATAATTTCACCTATACTTTTTTCTCTATTCTATCTATTGACCAACTATCTATTTATTTATTACTGTTTGCTGACGATGCTGTCATTTTTTCAGACACAGCTGAAGGGCTACAAATTTCATTAAGCAATTTGTATGCATATTGCGAAAAATGGAAATTAAAAGTAAATGTGGAAAAAACGAAAGTAGTAATTTACAAGAAGGGAGGTAACAATGTACCAAATGAAGTGTTCTATTATAATAACGAACTGTTGGAAAATGTAAAATCTTTCAATTATTTAGGACTTGTCTTATCTTGTGGTGGATCATTTATGAATGCTACACAAATATTAGCTGACAAGGCTTTAAAGGCTCTAGGATCATTGTATTCAATTACAAAAGGCATGGAAATACCTGTTAAGATTATGTTAAATTTATTTGACTCTTTTGTATCTTCAATCCTTTGTTATGCCAGTGAGGTATGGGGTTTTTAAGTGCAGAAAATATCGAAAGAGTTCACAGAAAGTTTTTAAAACGTATTCTTGGTGTTAAAATCAGTACTTCAAACTCTTCAGTTTATGGTGAATTGGGTCGTTACCCACTATATATAACACGTCACATTAGAATCGCGAAATACTATATTAAATTATTTACTCTTAAAAGTAATAATTGTATATTATATCAGACTCTTATAAGCATGCAGCGTGATATTGAAAATAGCAATAGATGTGTAAACTGGATGTCAAAAGTAAGAGACATGCTGCAAAACTCTGGCTTTAATGAGGTATTTTTATTCCCAGAATCGGTAAATATTGAATTATTTGTTCCAGTATTTAGAAACAGGCTCATAGATATGTATATTGGAATGTGGAGAAATGATATAAATCAAAAATCATCCTAAACAATATACAAAGAAGTGAAAACAAATTTTGAAATAGCTTCGTACATTACATTTATGAATAATTTTAATTTGAGGAAATACATAACAAAATTACGACTTTCTTCTCACATGTTAAAAATAGAAACAGGTAGACATTCAAATATTATCAGAAATGATCGTAAATGTGAAATGTGTGCAAAAAATGATATAGAGGACGAATATCACTTTGTTTTAATTTGTCCCTTATATTTTTCCCTAAGAGAATTATACATTCAAAAATATTACTATAAACGACCAAGTGTTTATAAATTTATAGCGTTGTTAAATAGTACACGACAAAAGGTATTGATTAATTTGGCTTTGTATTGTAAGAAAGCATTTAAATTAAGAACTGAAACTTTAAATAATAATGAGTAATTCATAATATATGCTATTATTAATAGTAAGTTATAATATATGCTACATTTGCCTAAAAAAACTTATCATTTAGTTTATGTAAAATACATGTGTGTATGATATAAAATTGAATGTAATGAGTGTTCGCTCTCGCTTTGCTATGTGTGTTGTTTTTGTATGTTATATTTATGTTAATAACGATGAACTGTAAATGTTCAAGTTAATATAATAAACTTTATGTTCTGTTCTGTTCTGTTCTATCGCATCGCTTTGCTTTAATACACATTCACGCACGAATGACAACTCTTGAAAGCAATTAAAATCTGCCACTTCACTAGTCCAACTAATCAGACCTGTCGAAGAGACATCGAGAACAATTATTTTGATTCGATGTCTTTTTCCAAGTCCAACCACAAGTTGCATTTTTAAGCACGGAAAATGCTCAATTAGTCGCGTTTTCTTAGCGATAATTGGCGTACTTTGGGAGAAATGACCAACATTACCTTTAAGAAAAACAAGTTTTTTACAAGTTCCCGAAATACTATTTTTCAATGAAAAACTCAAGATATCAAAATTGACTTAAATTTCAGTCGCAACGCTAATCGACTATAGAGGCGGCCATTTTGAATAGTTGAAATAAGGTAAACGGTGCGTGTGTAATAATTAGCTACAAATCCGGATACCCGTCGATTGTCGGGTATATTTAATTAACTCTTCATTAAATACATCGAAAGTCGTACATTTGAAAACAAATTTTCCATTTCGTATAAGTGAACTCCATCGTTACCGGAAAGACATAGTGATTTGTTCTACCAGTTTTCACGGTATGATTATTTTTGCGGCGAGGTCATTTCGTTGCAGAAAGTGTTTCGCAGTGCAAATGTGAAATGTATGGCAAATACACTTTAGGGCGACATGTTTTAATGAACTGTTTTTGTTGTTTTACTAGAATAATTATATAATATATGTTCTTTCGATGTTAAGAGGAAATCGAAAATGCATTTATATTTTAACAGAAAAAAAATGAACCAAAACCACCGGCAGTGTTATCGCTAAATTTTCCGTGCACACAAATGACAGTTAAAATTGACAATTATTAAGAAAATGTCTATAAAATGGGTCAAACCGTCAACGCCAAATTAATTAGGCTACCAAAGGAACATCATACTGTATTATAACCATATGAAGTTTCATGTTGAAACCTTAAACACTTTACAAGTTATGAGACTTTTAAAGTTGTGGGCTAAATTTATGAGTAATCACTTATTAATACATGAGTCATAAAAACTAAAGTATGAATAAATAATAATTTAATAAAAAACTCTTGTCCCGCACTTTCCGGTGAACACATATACTAGCGAAAATCTAAAACCTCGCAGAGAAGTAGAGACGAAATCTAACATTTAAATTTTCGCATTTTTCACATGTGTCAAACGGTTAAGTTTTCACTTATATTTCTTTGCGAGGATTTAAAGCGAGATATGCGACATTCTTGCAAGGATTAAAGTGTCACATGCGAAACTTTAAATGTTATTTTTAGCCTGCTTTTTTCTTGAGGTTTTAAATTTTCACTAGTATATATGTTCCCCTCAAAAGGCGAGACAAGATTTTTTTAATCTCGCCTGTCAAACAGATATCTTACTCGGTCCGAACAGGATTCCGTACATAAAACATTGTCCCAAGGCACACCAATTTATCAAAACTTTCAGTGGCGTAACATTTTTGCATTGTCATTGCTAGTTTACAAAAGTTTATGATGTTAAAGTTTTTTTATCAGTTATAGGTAAAAAAGTCTTTGGTGAAAAAGAGTGAACTTTTAAATAAGTCATGAACATATTGTCCTTGCTGAAACCGAATTATCTATTTTATTTTTTTTTATTTAAATGATCTTGAATTAGAGATACAGCAACCGAGTCGGTGTACTATTATTTTAATATTATTTTATCTTTATTTTTAAACAGCAGAAACATTTTTGTTTATTTTTTATAGAATTAGTATTCATTAATACCATCTAAATATGTTTGTATATGCAGTTAGATAATGCGTTTCAGTACAAAAATACTTCCTCTCTAAAGAGGCTGTATATAGAGATTGTGTTACAGTTTTTATTAAAAACATTTATAGTAAAAATGAATAAGAAATATATAGTAGGGTATTAACTTATAGTCGACATTTTAAGCAATTGTCAGATGTATTTATATTTAAAAGGAAATAAAAAAAAATATAGTTTTAAGTTCTGTTTGGCATTTTGGGAAATTGATTTATGTCTTTAGACAAAATGAATTTTATGCATTAGTGCAGACTATTAAAGTGGATATAAATGTGTTGCATGTGCACGCCAGTATTTCGTTCCAATGACAACTATAGCTTATAAAATACGGAATAATTAACTAATGCAACAAAAACATCCAATAAGTATTCGATTTAAACCTTTTTCTTTCAAACGCAATCAAATTCTTGCCTGTATAGCTTACACAAAAGTTTTTTATTTGTATTTATAAACAATTAAACAATTATTAAATAGAACACTGAGTTTCCTGCTCATTATTATACAATGTTGTACTAAGTCTTACAAGCGCTACTAATTAGAAACAAAGAAACATTTTTTTTCTGTATATGACAAGAATTAAAATTTCAGTCTTGATTTTGCATCGTAAGTAAATTCCAAATAGGAGAAGAACAGCAATAAAACAGTTTCTGCTGATTACTTGACTTAGCTTTTATGTATTTTCTTAAATATCAGTTTTGTTATGTATGGATATTGAATAAAACTGTATATCCCATTGTCACCGGTACAATACGTTGGCGGAGTAATGACATTTTTTAGATTGGTTGAATTTGCGCTTTAAGTATCCTGTTGATTTAACCGATCGAATAGTTTTTATACAAAATAAAGGGCTGACGCAAGGAATAAAATAAATAGTCCATGGTCGGCTTCTGAAAAAAAAATCATTCTTCAGTCCCAATTCTATTGTCCAGTTATATAAAACAAGTATTTTAAAAACTTATAAGCTGCATGCTTCACATTCAATTGTATTTGTATTTTACTTGTATTTTATTTGTATTTGCAAATTACGATATGAATTATTAATTCATTAGCATTGATGTACTAGACATTTAAACATCAAAGAGCGAAACCTTTTTCATAGTGACTCTGTTTTGTTTGTTTTTAATTAACACACCCCACTAGTATTTCTGGTTTATGAAAATTTGTCAAAATACTTATTACGTTACCTTTTAATCATCATTGTTGTCTCGATTAGCTTTGTAAATAATTGTAAATAACACTTGTTTGACTGGATGAAACAAGCAAATACGGTTTTAGAATATGCATACTTTCCTATTACCTCCAACTGGCGAGATTAGTTATTATTATTATAATATTAATAATTAGGTGTTTTCATAATGGCCTAGTTAATGGCCTGAAGATAGTCATACTAGACTGTGGCTGAAGGCTTATATGACTGTCTGAAGCCCAAATTGAGTAACAAAGCCATTATGAAAACACTTAATTACTAAAAAATTTATTAATTAACTATACAATATTTACCAAAGATCATTAGGTAGTTAACAAATATAACTTCAGTATACGCTCACCTTCGTTCATCGGAAAAGTGTCGTCTGGTGTAATAATTACTTTTATATAACCCGTCCGGATATTAACCCGTACTTATTCAGCGAAATTATGTTGCAACTTAAGGATATCTCGAAAATATCTGACGTTAAACTTGATCAAACAAGAATCTAAAATTGAGTTCAGAAAATTCAAGATGGCTACTTTTTTCTTTAGGCCTAATGAAAAGAAGCAGTTTCATGATGGCCGAGCTGGTCAGCCAATGAGAAGGCTCGAATCTCATAATAGCCGAGTTTTTTCATAAAGGCCGAGTTTCTTCATAATGGCCGAGATTTTTGTTGATAATGTTTTGGAGAAGTTCGTATTGGCCCTGCATTTGTAGTCTAATATTGTATAGTTAATTAATAATGCCTCGCATAGCTTCGTAAATAAACTACAGATAACAATTTATTCACAGGATAAAACATATGCAAATATGTTTTTAGAACATACATACTTTACTGTAACTCAAACTTAGACAACACTAGTACTGTGGCAGTCGAATTTATAACACTTAATGTATTGAAATCTCTTGCATAGACGACCAGTTTACAACTTGAAATAATTTCTATTCATTCAAATTTCGAAGCAGTTGTAAAAATATGATCTCGTTTTTCTTTTTTTGTAAAATTCAGCACGATTTTCTTGGCCTTGGGTTTCCCCCTTAAATTCTACAGCATTGTGTCTTAAATACAGAATGATAAATATCAAAGTGATGAAGTGCAATGTGTTTACTAGAGATGAAAAAGTTACCAAGCCAACACTTATCGAGATGGCAATTATCATAGGCTGATTTCAATGTAGTCTGTGTTATATCTATGCTTTGATGCCCGTGAAACTTCGGGTCATAGACCCGTTTCAAGTTTGATCCAATATGCTTGTCATGGAAGAAAAACACAGGTTTTGAATGATCAGATAAAGTCAAAATAGTTTATTGACGTTGAAGCGACTGACTCACAGATGGGCCGATGATGAAAATAAAAAAAGAAAATGTTTATATATCTGGAAATTCTAGCTGTAACTGTGAAGAACATATCTAAACTAAGTTACTGACTCATTTTTGTTACAGAAAAACATAAAAATATAAAGTTTTACACACGTATAAAATTTACCCCTAGACACTTTAGTTATAAGATTAATTTTGACATGGTAAGATAACTTGTCTCGTAAACCGGCACTCTAATCTTTACCGACAAAAGGTCATGGGTTCAATTCCTGGTAAAATCAAAACTTTTTTTTTTCATTTTTATAGTAGTGTATAGAAGCATAATATTATGTTTTGTGCACAGTATATTAATTTCTCTTAAATTTTTAAGGGAAAAAAATCAGCTAAATTCTGTGAGTCAATCGCTTTAAACTGTTCAGTTCATTGTAAAATGATGATGAAAGACGAAACATATATTACAAGAGCTGTCACTGACACTTAACATAAGCCCCGGAAATGTAGCTTTGAAATGAAACTAGTGTAAATATATAATTGAATATGCCTGTGCAAAAGAGATCAGACAAATCATAGAGCATGAACTGGAGGTAAATGGTAAAGTAATGCTTTTCTGCTTCAGATTCTTATAATAGTATGAGGTTGAAGACATAATTATACAGTGAAATAGAAAGCTGTGAGTTTGGCCTTAAATACGAACAATATTGTTTAATTCCCAACACCTACTGATGTTTTATATTTAGCAAGGCTTAGTGAAAAACATTCTGGTTTCAATAAAATCCCATAAGCGGTTTTGGAGATGTAGCGTAGGCGAGATTTTAATATAAAAGTTATAGTAAAACTGGCTAAGGCACATAACACTGCCAAAAATAATCTGACCAGAAACTCCTGACGTTATGCACAGCTAGATTTGGTGAAAAACATTCCTGTGTAGTTTCAATAAAATCCTCCAGTGGTTTTGGAAATGAAGCGTGGACAAGATTTAAAATAGAAGTTAGAATAAAAAATGACTAAGTGCCCATAACACTGCCAAAAAAAAATCTGAGCAGAAACTCCTAATGATATGCACAACAAGGCTTGGTGAAAAACATTCCTGTGAAGTTTAAATGAAATCCTCCAAGCAATTTTGGAGATGAAGTGTGGAGAAGATTTTGATATAGAAGTTAGAGTATAAAATGACTAAGTACCCATAACTCTGCCAAAAATAATCAAAGCAGAAACTCCTGACAATATGCACAACTAGGCTTGGTGACAAACATTCCTGTGAAGTTTCAGAGAAATTCTTTTAGAGGTTTTGGAGATGAAGTATGGACAAGACTTTAATATCAAAGTTAGAGTAAAGAAATGACTTAGTGCCCATAACTCTGTCTAAAATAAATCGAGCGGAATCTCCTGATGACATGCACAACTAGACTCATTGACAAAAACTCCTGTTAGGTTTCACTGAAATCCCTAACGCAGTTTTGGAGATGAAGCGAGGACAAGATTTTACAGGACAGACGGACGGGCGGACAGATGGACGGCCAGACGGACAGAAAGGGCGATTACTAGAGGCATAAAAATACAAAGGGCAATAACTCAACAATATGCAATAAAGACTTATGGTTCCTGGGATATGCATCTCTCTATAGCGCGATCTATTTACCTATGAAGTTTCAAGTTAATATCTTCAACACCTTTCAAGTTATGCCCTGGACAAATGTTAAGTATGAAAAATTGCAAAGGGCAAATACTAAAAAATAGGTAAAATAGAGTTATGGTTCTTTAGAAATGTACCTCTCCACAATGAGAACTATTCATCTATGAAGTATCAAGTTGATACTTCCAGTACTTCCAGAGTTATGCCCCGGAAAATCAAAATTGAATGCCGACGCCGATGCGGACACCGTAATTATCACTTATATGTCCCCTGACTATAGTCAGGCGACACAAAAAGTAACACCATTAATTAAACTTGGTTTGTAAAACAAATACACCCCGCCATTACCTCGTTTAGAATGTATGCTTTCAGGTTTGGGCACAGACAATGATTCATATCCTTTTAGTTGAAAAGATTCTTTCTTCTTTGTCAAGTTTAACAAAAAATTATTACATCAAACGTGGTTATAAAAAAACTATCATCACATGTTTTTAAACCCTAAAACGTTCCAGGAAACAATATTAGAAGAGACCCATCGCACGTTTATCTTTATTCCTGGCATCTACTATCACGGGAGTCAGTCGGTTGTCTTTCATCTCCGTTGGATATTAGTCAGTAAGGTTAAAATCAGGATGGCGTAAATTCACAAACTTAAAAGCTTTGTTAATGGTACTTTTTGATTCAGATTCTAGCCTGGCTACCATTTTCTACGATTGTTTTACAGGAATATAACTTAATAATCTGGAGGAGACTGTAACGATATTTATAGATTAAGGATCAAGGATATTAAGCAGTTTCTTACAGAATTTGAAAATATTATCTGAACAATCAGCGACAGCTGCTTAAGTATCTGGAATACTGTTACATGTATCTTATCCATTAGGTGCTAAAAAAGGAAGATGTTTCTTCGTCAACATCGATGTGTGTGCGTTATTCTGCATTATCCTTACTACTTTGCCTACGCGTAATTGCCGTTTTGTCTATTATTTTAACGACATCGGCTAGGTCGTAATTCCTAATATTGACACTCGAAGATATGAATACAGAACCCATAAACCCCCCCTCCCCAACACACACACACACACACACACACACACACACCTTCCCTCCCCCAACCCCATCCATCACAAAAAGGTTTCTTTCATTGGTCGACATTTTACACAGGATTGATAATTGTTTTGGAGTTTTTACATAATATTTCCAAGTTTGACTGCAGTTTAAAAATATTAGTCTTGTTCTCATTGAAACTAACAGGTACACATATATTGCAAAGTGTTATGTACAATGCAGCGTCTATTTGGCTTCGTACTCCGACGGAAAAGCCAGATAAGACACGCATAGCGGCTTGTCTAATAGGGCTTATCCATGGCTTATCCAGTCCGGTACGCGTTCAAATATATATTCTCGTACCTTACAGTGCAATGTTAAACATAACAATACCAGGTTAGATAAGAGCGTCCCCATCCTATATTTTTTCCATGCTGCAAACAATAATTATAACTTGTATTTAACAAAAATCTACTGAAAGGATATGAGTATTTAGGGATTATGTATCAAAATACTTTTTCTCTGTCATAAATCCCTTTGTAATATTGACTAGCCTATTAGTTTCATTATTTCGTTCCAGATAAAAAAGACCGTGTTATCAACGATAATGAATTATGAGGTTATGCATAAATGATTTTCTTTCAAACAAAAACTAAGTTATTTCAAAAAAATTTCAACACCTCGTCAAGACCGATATCTGAGAACTTTGGCCTCAGAATTTGTCAGTAAACTGCCACTGGCGTTGAAATTGACTTCCGGCAAGGTACAAGGGTTCGTGTGTCCACTCAAACTGTCCGAAATCGTCTTCATAAAGATGGTCTGGATGCCCGAAGACCTGCCAGAGGACCAGTTCTGACCGTAGCTCACCGGAGAGCTCGCTTAGAGTTTGCTAAGGAACAAGTCACTTGGCAACTGCGCCACTGGCGACCTGTGCTCTACACAGACGAGAGCCGCTATCATGTTTCGACCTGTGACAGGCGTGTGAGGGTGTGGCGACGCCGATGAGAGAGGTATGCGGAATGTAATATTATTCCATATGACAGGTTTGGCGGTGGGTCAGTTATGGTGTGGGCTGGGCTATCCATTGACGGGCGCACAGACCTTTATCTGATTCCAGGAGGTAGTCTGACAGCCCTGAGATATCGGGACGAGATCCTAGAACCAATTGTTAGGCCATATACTGGTGCAATAGATGAAACGTTTCGTTTAGTGCAAGAATATACTCGAGCACACACTGCAAGAATCGTCCGGAACTTCTTTGATGATGAATGTATTGATATCCTAGACTGGCCAGCGAGGTCTCCCGATCTTAATCCTATAGAGCATGTCCGGGACATGCTTTCTCGTAGACTTTCTTCGCGTCCGAACCCTGTGCAGAACGTCCGTGAACTTTCTCATGCTCTTGTAGCAGAATGGGATGCCTTACCACAGGATATAATCAGACGTGCAATCAGAAGCATGCCAAGACGATGCAGAGGGTGCCAAGAAGCCCGAGCCTGAAACGTTTCCAGGCCTGAATCTGCTTTTACAGACATTGGTTGTCCACCTGTAAGTCATCCATTTCAAAGTTAATTTGATAGTGTTCATATCCTTGACACTGTCTCTGTTCAGGAATGTGCCTGTTGGCGATGAAAATGCCAATTTATTTTTTGTAAAAAGAACGATTTTGTTATTTCTGTAAAAGATATTCATAAATCTACTCAACGCGTATGTTATTTTATAGATTATGTGGGCGCCCCTTTAATTAATTTGAACAGTGCATGAACAAAGCACTCAAACTTCATGTTTATATTTACCTATAGACTGTGATACAATGAGTGATATTTTCAAATAGCTGTGTTTTAAGTAAAATAATTTTTATAGCTCTAATTTCGATCTCTGCTCTATATCTCCCTGTATGCTGTGAAGCTCGTGAAAAAAAAACAATATGGTAATTCTTTCAAATAGCTATGAAAACATTGGATAGGATTTTCATTACTTAGGTTATCATATTTATCTGTATGTAAGTACGCAAACATTTAAACATGGGTGAAGGAGGAGTTGCGCACACAAGATTTACTATATATGGCACGTATGAAAAATCAACAATAGGCAATTATCCAGTGAAAACTGACTAGAGAAAAAAATGTCTTTACTTCTTGCACAACAACGCGTCGTGGTCTATTTTGTGTGCGGGTTTGGTTTCAATCCACCTATGGGTGTAAGAGAAGTTGCTTAAACAAGATTAACTATATATGGCATGTATGAAAAACCAACAAAGGACAATAATTCAGTGACAATTAATCTGCGAAAAAATCTGTACTTCTTGCACATCTGCGAATCGTGGTCTATAATATGTGCGAGTTTGGTTTCAATTCACCCATATTTGTAGGAGAAGTTGCGCACACAAGATAAAAACTTTAAAAAATCAAATTTTGCTAACTCAAGGCCACGAGTTAATTGGCTAATAAGTTATTATTTCGTGGCCAAGAGTTAGCAAAAATTGATTTTGTTCTGTCTTAGTTATTATCTCGCGGCCACGAGTTAGCTTTATTTTGTTCTTAAATATTATTTCGTGGACACAACTTAGCGAGATTTTCGGGTTTTTTTCTTACTTATATCTCGTGTCAGCGAATTAATTATCGTTTTTTTTCTTAGTTACTATCTCGTGGCCACGAGATAATATAAAAGAAAATCATAGTGTCCGCTCTGTCTTCCATACCTTTGTGAATCAATGAAATTAAAAATAAAATAAAAATAAATGAGCAGAGAACAATTTACCAACATAACTATGAATAAGTTATTACATTGATAACACGAACAAGAGAAGCGATAAATAATATTCAAATGCATGCGTGTTATGAATGATTTTTAGTTTTATTGCTAAAGTGAAACGTGGAGTGCCAAGGGAAAATTGATTTTTTTAAATATTTTATGCTGACTTTGGCCTCTTTTTTATTTCTATTGCACTGGAACTAGCTAGCAAGCAAAGAACAGGTAAATAAAGCATTGTTATCATGAAAGACCATTACTAAAAATATATATCTATTAAAGTGTTTTAAACAACTTTGATCAAGAAGGGGGCATAAATAATAAGAATATCTATTGAGTTTTGCAGGTAATACCTCAAGTAAATAATGTATAGTTTTTCAAGTATTACATACATTTGAAATATCTATGGACTTATTGTTTTTTTCAAAAAGCGAAGTATCGACCTTATCATTGTAATAATAGATCTCAATTGTTCAATACAAACTGACGTAAGAAAGGACCCAATCGTTATTACTAGTTTAAGAGCTGTTCATAAAGAGATCCTCGCAACGTTGTTTGCATATATATTTTTAAAAAAATCCGTACCAGTCATTTAAAATAGGATGGTCTTGGAATATTTCTGCTTCGCTTCTGAGTTTTAGAATACGTGTATAAATGCAGGTTTAGATTTAATCAGGATATTTTTTTTTCATTTTTATTTTTTTCTTATTTTAAGTATATTTATCATATGTATTCTCCTTCTTCTTCTTCTTCTTCTTCTTCTTATTATTATTGTTATTGTTGTTATTATTATTATTATTATTATTATTATTATTAAGATAAAAATGAATATGAACAGTAGAAGTAGTAGTATTAGAAATCGCTCCTTTACGAAGCTTTTTGACATTTGTAAATGCAATGTAAATAAATGGTGACATAGGCATATATTTAATAGATCAGTTTAACAAAATTTTCTTTCTGACAATGGTCTTTTTTAAGGAACTAGAAAACAATATGAATGAAGTATCCTCGCGTTTACACAATCGTACTATCGCGTTCACACTATCATGGAAAGCGGTTAAGAGTTTCAGTCTATAAAAATCAGGACCGACCAAACGGACACTGTGCAGTCTTAATACTTTTATATTAAAAGTACTGTCAAGATGAACAAACAGTTGGCCATTTCGCTAATTCGTATTGTATTTATGATATTTCTTTGTTATTATCATTTACATTGAGAAGTTCGTATTTTTTTTACAATGAATGATTTAACAAGATGTGTGTGTACGTTTAAGTGAAAATAAACAAAAAGCATGCTCACTAATGTTTTCCAGATCAACAAGTTCCGAGCATAACGCAGTCTGGAAAGTACATGGCTTTTCTAGCAAGTGATCATACCACGTCTGGTAAGTACATTAATTATATACATGATATACGTCGCCTTCAAAGCATAATCAGAGGAAATGTCAACATAATCAACATGTGAAACTTTTCATAGACATCTAGACGGCGTCCTGCAAATGTAATTAAATGAAAATAATAATATTTTGTTACATATGTCGATTATTTGTCTTTCTTTTTCATAACCGTTGTAATTTTTTTACGTACAGTTTTTATTTGGCTTTTCCGTTTAACAAACTGCATTAGGTCTGTAAACAAAGTCTAGTTAACGATTTTGAACAGAAGGTTAAAGTTGAGATAAAAGTATCGTCATTTGCGTGTCTGGTATTTCGTTTGGCTTAATAATGGCTTGCGAGTAATCAAATATAGAATTCTTTAAGTTATGCAATCAAAATATGCAAAACGAATTCCATTAATATTATGTCAACCTTTTTTTAAAAAAAATAAACCAAATTAGTATCAACTAAAGCATAAACCACTTATTTTCTTAGTTTCAAAAACTCTGCAAAATTAAATACAACTTAATATGCCGATTTTAACTGTTCATTGTTTTAATCTACATACGATTCAGCAGTTTTTCATCTTTAATAATGATTAATATGATTATAGTGCATTTATGTGCGGAACAAATCTTGACAAAATTTATGCCTTTAAATAATGAATATAGTCGAAGAAAGAATTTTTATCGTTATAGTAAAGTGTCGTTAGTTAGTTTGCCGCATCATATAACTGTAGTTCTTCTTCCAAAAACAAGTACGCGAACAGAAACTAAGTAGGCAAACAAGAAGATTTTACCTTCTAAAAATTAGTTAACAGACAGACAGAGAGACAAACAGACAGACAGACAATTTGTTTACTTAAACAATGCAGTTTTTTGTTACAAATAATTATAGTAAACCTTTAATAATATTGCAAAAAAAAGACTTCTCATATTAAATGTCTTTGTACCGGACTGGTGAAAATGGTCAACATCATTGTTTTCTAATTATTCTTTGACTAATTATTCAGATTTGTTGAACATTTTCAGTATCTTGTTCGGAAAAACTTAAAAAAAATGAAGGTGAAACATTAAAAAAAAGTTATACGAAAACTACATATTTCAAATCCGTATTCCAGCATAGCATCGATAAACGAGGCAAACAATTTACAAATTACCCTTCGCCTTAATTCAAACCCTATAATATTTTGCATCAAATACATGAATGTTGTCAACCTATTTTATCAGCTTGTTCCAGGTAAAATAATAAAAAGAACATAGATACCTAAAATGTCTGTATATAATTAATTACAATTTTTATCTCTTGAGTGTTCCTGCACCATATTTTGTTTATCTAAATGAATGTTCCAAATGAGCTGGCTGTTTTCTATGTTGTCTTTTCTACCATTGCCGAATACCCTGTTTATAGCAGTTTCGTGTTTTTTAACATACTTTCACGAAAAAAGTATATCATGACAGAATTTCAATAGAAGATATTTTAAAAAAGAATAATATTCATATTTATAATATTCCTAAAATATCAATAGAAAATAATATTTTTCGAATTACAATTGCTGATTTTCGAAAGAGTTTGAATTACTTAAAAATTTTAAGTTAAAATACTTCTAATAGCAGATCATTACTATTCATGTGTTCTTTGTTTTTACTCTTGTTAACACAGCAACGCTATCTAGACTGATACAGACTTCAAGTTAAACTTCTATATTTTCAGTGATGAAGAATATATTCCATACAGTCTGGCTGCTCACTCTTCTTCCAACGGCATTTTCTTACTGTAAGTTATATCTAAGACTATATTTGACTCATATTTGCTTAGTTTTTATATCTGTTATAATACCTTTTTATGATTGCCTGTATAATAATATGACAGACACCAACAACTGTAAAACAACTCTCTACATAAGGTAAGTATCGATGTATTCAGATTACATATTGTACTTGGCACGCTGACATTGGAAATGTTCGATAAGTATTCCAACAGATTTTTATTTTTTTTTTTTCATAATGATTTTGAAAGCAATGGATTGTTTTGAATTTAAGGGTATACCTGTTTAACTATTAGTATGCACCAAACTAATTATTATATAATTTCGCTTCGATTTCTTGTAAAAATGGTGTCATTTTCATGACGGAACAAAAGTGAAATGAAGAATTCAGCACCTTTAATCAAATTCAAAGGATAAGTTAAAGAAATTAAAAGAGTTCATCTTCGTATATTGAATCAATTTTGTAAAAAATGTATTATACGTTATATAACATAATATAATCTACTGCATTTCTATTTGAGCTATACGTAAAGCGAAAATTAGTAACATTAGTGTTTACTTGAGTATCTTATTTCTCTTTCAGTCACAAATCCTTACACAGTACTTGGTCCCGGTAAGTATCCATTTTGAAAGACCTGAATTTGATACTGTATGGTAGATATCTAAAATAGTTTTAAAAATGACGCTTGCAATTCCAGGTTAGTGCATATCAAAACTTACGGTTACAATGCCCTGGTAAAACAGTTTAAAAAGTAACTGTTACTTTTGCAATGAGCTTGTAATAAAAAGATGAAATATGCTTGTTTTTGTGCCCTGGAAAGTGAATATTAAAATAACTATTGCGATGCCATGGTAAGTGAATAGTAAAATAAGTGTTGCGATGCCCTGGTTAGTAAATATTAAAATATTAAGATAACTATTGCGATGCCCTGGTAAGTGAATAATAAACGTTACCGATGAAAATTTATCTGACTGACCAAGAATCACTGTTCTGACCTGACGTTCATTCAATATAAAAAGTAAAATAAAATAAATAATAAAAAATAAAATAGAAGAACCGATTGAAATATTTTGTTAAATAACTTTTGAAAATTTAGAGACATTTATTGCATCCGGTTGTACATAGGTTTGATTTCTGTTAATCTTAAAATTTCAATTTGTTTGATAAATCACCCAGAATAGTGCAAATATTCGACAAGAAATTTTTTATCTGTTTTCTTTTCTATAGAAACACGATTAAGATAAAAGACTGTAGGCATTTCGATCAAATACTTCGAGATTAGTCAATATACTTGTTATGCTTTTAAACATATAAATGTATTAAACAACGTTGTCATAAGATATACAAAAATATATCTGTATATAATGTTTTATTGTTTAAAACTTTCAACCATGGTTCAGTACTTCAATATTGAATTAACACTGGTTATTTTTTTTCAGGAGGAACGTTTGTCATTCAGAATTCACCAAGTCAGATACTAAAGTCCAGCAAAATTAATACAAATGTCATTCCAGGTACTTCTTCACTTGATGTACCGGACACGTCGATTATTACGGATAGTAAGTACGGATTTATTTACTGTTACGTACAATCACTGTTTCGTACAACCATTGATCGAAAAATAGCGGAGTGGCATTAAGTGTTGCAACGCACCTGTCTGTCCTTGCGCCCAGATTTCGTTTCCGCACATTTAAAGGAAAACGCTTGGCATTCACACAATTCATTTATATTTTGCAAGTGTTTGTGTCATGTAAAGCATGAGGTTCTTTTTGAATGAAGTTTGACAGACAGCTCTAGTAGAGTTATGAGTCGACTTACTTTCTGTTAATATAAAGTTTCCACTCATTTTAAGGAAAACGCTTGCATATATTTTATTGATATTTTGTGTGTATAAGAAATTTATACAACTACAGGATCCTTCTAAATTAGGCGTGACATCTCCAACTTTTTTTCAGATTTATGACCCTTATTTGACTACATTTATCTGAGTGAAAAATAACGTTTTCGCATATTTTAAAGCCAACACTTGGACTTTTTTTCTTTTATTTTACTCTTTAGTATGCATATGTATCATATCAACTGACAGTATCGTTTCGAAAGTCGGCATGACACTTCGAAATTTGTAAAAAATACGACTTTTGCATCTTATTCTTCTTATATAAACCACATTTCTTCACATTTTAAGGACTATGTTTTGCAGTAATATGGTTATTACATACCTACAACAGATAATTTGCTTTCCACCAGGATCTTGGTACATTTTAACCATTTACTCAAATGATCTTCTTTAGGCATGGCGATGCACCCATTTCTATTTAAACCTGAGGCTCTGTTCCTTTTATACAGCAATGATCTTGTTATTGTTAACAGTAAAATGCAACATTTTTTCTGAATAACAATGCTAATAGATTGCATGTTGCACACAAAACACAAACAGACTTCGTATTAAAAAGCAGGGGCATTACCTAAATACTGAATTCGGTTGGAGTCATACATAACATACAAAGTTGATAAAATTGTGCACCGTGTTACAATTATCTTACATCGCTACTTGCATCCCACAGGGTACACGTGCGGAGCCTATCAAATGCTATTCACAGTACCAGAACCATTCAATAATCCGTACAAACTGACACTAGACATATATGTGTCTGGGGCTAATAAGACACACGAGAAACACGTGTGTAAAATTAACTGGGCGGACGGCACGGCACAAGCCAATCTGAACATAGACGATCTTCATTTGTCGAAAAACCACACATTTACGAAAGTAAGTTTTTAATAATATGAAAGAAATTAGACGTAATTCATGAATTTATGAGTAAAAATTGAGATTTAAACGTCAAAAGGAAATGTATGTTGTTGTTGTTGTTTCTGTGCTACAACTGCTGTTGCCGCTGCTGATGATGACGATGACGACGATGATAATGATTCGCATGCATTCGGTATAAAAAAAGAAAAAAGTTTACATTGAGCTCACCTGCATGTGCTATTTTGAATCCTTCGAAACATGTTTTAGCCTTTAGTAAGTCTTGATTGTACATTTCTTTTATATTTTTATCAACAAAAATATATATTATAAACACTATGCCGTAACTTATCTTTTGAATGGGTGTCTCGAAGTTATCTGTCTAAATAACCTTTGTTCTGCCACCTTCAAGTGTTAATGACCAACAGTAAAATACTTGCATACAGTAAGCACTAAATCACTGAAGTTTGATTAGGAGAATAGCAACGGAGATGACATCAAACATGACATCACAGGAGACAATCTGGCTAACCTTCAACATTGCTTTAAATTCCACAGAAAACGTATTATTAAACTGAGGGATTAATTGTCAAGCGACATGTTCTGAACCTGTATCTCCGTCCACTTTTCTGAACTTTGTTTGTCAACATTTTTTAAAAACACTAAATCATTTAGTTTTGAATAATGATGCTTGATATGCCTGTTCCTTAAGACTATTTTAATCGTTTATAAATACTTCTGAAACATATGGCATGTGATACGTTGCAATATTTAATGTTTTTATTTGTTTTGTATATTTGTTTATTTGAATTGTTAAATAAATTCAGTTTATATTTTATATTTTTGTAAGGTTTTAAAAAAATAATAATAATTTTGTATATTATACTTTTCCTTCCTATTCAATAACCGCAGTTTGTATGTAAAAAAGTCAAATGTTGAATTATATAATTATATTATAATAATTAATTTGTACTGTTTAATCGTTGTTTCTATTGTAAAAAAAAAACCCAAAAACATATGTATTAAATACTTTTCAGTTCTCAACTCATTTGCATTTTATCTATATATTTTAGTTTATTTATCGGTACCCACATCCCCTGAAAATTAGTTAGTTAAGGTTGTAGGGGATAGCACAAGATACAGAAAGTAATCCTTTTCAGAGACACCACTAGCTCCTTTCAAAGTTCACTGTATAGTTCTGATGCATGGGACTTAGGTTTAACGTCTCACTCGAAAGACAATAAATATTGTTGGAGGAGGATGGGCGGGGGAGTGGGACCGAACTCGTTACACCTCGATTATCAGTCAAGCGCATAACAAAATGATGACATCATGAAAACAATGAAGCCATACTAATGGAAAATATACAATACAAATTAATATAAGTAGGTCTTTGAAACAATTCAGAACACAAATGTTAACAATGAATATAGCAACGTATCACGCCAAGGGGAGTTACTAAAGAAAAGACTATTACAAATAATATACGGAGCTTTGAACCTCTCTTCATGCCCTTAATATCGAATTGATAATGGTATTTTGTGTGCGTGTGTGTGTGTGTGTGGTGGTGGGGGGGGGGGGGGGTTTCAGAGAATATCTATTTTGCGGTGGTTTGAACGTTTACGAAAGTTGATATTTTTCTTGTGTGCAGATCGAAACGCAAATCAAAGTACAAATATATATTAAGCATCCAGTGCGATATGATTTAGGTAACGTTAGAATGCCGATTAAAAAAAATCTTTATTCATACTGCGATTCATTTAACGTTATGGATAATTGGACATAAGCAACGGAATTTTAGATCTGCGATGGTAACTTACTTAATAAATACAGTGCTCGTCTATTCTGAAAAATATGACATTGATTTTACTTGAATGCTAATCGCAGTTTTAGAACGTTCGACCAGTTGGTTCTACTTTTTTTGCAATTTCAGTAAGTTATATTTGTTTTAACTTTTTGGTTGTGTTTTGTTATGATGTTCTGCCGATTTTATTGCCATTCCAGTTAGGTGTGTATCCTGTGAGTATGACATGTTTTGACAAGCAAACAAAGAACAAGACGTCATGTCCAAATTATAATTCAAACTGCGTCACCACAACCAACTTCCTGGATGATATATACAAGGACTTTCAAACACCAATGAAGTTCCTCACCACTGAAGCAATACTGGTATACATTTTTACTTTAAATTTGATAGAAAGCGATAATATACAGTTCAGTTCAATGTTTTTCATTCAATGCAGCTGTGTTATATTCTGTCTGTTTCGGGTTGGTCTATTCTTCTGTCATTCATATTTATATGTTATGTTCTCTGTTTTCTTTATCTCTGCTCTGTTTGCCCATATCTTTGCTTATGACTAGACAGTTAATTAGTTAGATATTATTATTTGCAACATCGTATTTTGCCATGAAACCCTCGATGGAACAGTTGTCACTTTCAACTCGTCCTTGCGAAGTGACAAAATGTACAGTCATCGTTCAAATTTCATTTAACTTGCGACGGCTAGGATTTTTTTTAACAATTTGTAACGTTTCACATAAATTTTATAATGAAGCATTTTGAAGTCCTCCATATTTCAGTAATAACAAAATTGATGAGAATCATGAGTCGCCAATAAACTCTGAAGACACCGTCTTCAACAGAAGCAGTGCGTGTGAATAGCATTCCCTAACAAATAAAAAGGCAATTGTTATTTTCCTGACCATAAGCATCAAATTTTCAGTTGTTTTCTTTCAGATAAAAAGCTACATGGAGATAGCCTCAAACAGTTGCGGTACGCCAACAATCAACTGGAGAATAACTAACATTAGAGAATCAAATTTTTCTCTTATTTCAAACTTTGTACAGCCCAAAACATCAGTATTAAAGGTGGAACCAGGATTGCTCGACCCTGGAGACTATGTTTTCATCATGGAAGTCGTTTTCAAAGACAAAAGCCTGGAGCACTGGTCTGAAGATATCATTGTCATACAGGTGGTTCTTCCAGAACTAGTTACTCATATAATTGGTGGAGAATTCGTAGATGTTGTACATGGAGGGGAAATATTTATCGATGCGAGCGTTTCTTGGGACCCGGCTTTGCATGTGAATTCAATTGCTTCCACTCCGCTGTATGCTTTTTGGAACCTTACACACTTTCCATTCCCACCAGATGCCGACCAGATGATTATCTTTCAGAAGAACTTTCCGGCTTCTCCTTTACCGGGTGGTTCCATAGGTTACAGTATTGGAATAGGAAGTGATTATGCATTAAAAATAAATACAAGTTTATTTCCGGTTGACACGTACGCTGTAGTAATGTTTACCTTGTCACGTGGAGATAGAATTTCGTCTGCGATGCAGATGATAAGATTCATAGCAAATGCTGTGCCGGTCAGTATAGAGTAAGTAAATATGTTGTGCAAGTAGTAAAGAAACATTAACAAATTCTCGTTTACTTATGTTTTTATATTTTATTTTAATCATATCGTGTGATTTACAGTACTTCTTACATTAGATCAAATTTTAATGTTTTTTATTTTGACTTTATCAACTGAACCGTCTGCTTTTACCTCAGTTCAGTGAAAGAAGCAGAAATATTACTCTCGCTAAAGTGGCTTTTTTTTCTTATCAGTTTGCAATATTTCAGATTCTCTGATTAAAATTTGGTTAATCATTATAACTTTACAAATCCAGAAATTTTGAACACTGATCTAAACTATTCTGAAAAAAAGCAATATATATTAACCTAAGTCATGGAGAAACGAAATCATATCAAGACAATTTACAAGTGCATCTTCCATGGCATTTTATATTTAATGTTTTGTAAATTTCTTCAATGAATATCTCTAGCACAGAGAGATATGTATGTCAGTTATGCAAACTAATTATGATGTCTGCAACCAAGAACTATGATCATTTCTCACAGCGAAAATGGAAGACCGTTACCGTTCAAAATTCGAACCAAAGACCTCCTGGTTAGGAAACTAAACCAACTCCTGCCACCCTTAAGTGAATCTAAAGGCCGTAATATATTGTCAGTTTAAAATATCAACATATAATTCTTTCTCATTTGCAGATGTGTATATAATTGTCACGTTGGAAGGGAGAGGTTATTTTACTTTGATAAGATAGAGCTTGACCTGAAACTACCAGACAACTTTGACACGTCGACGATTTCCTACAGTTGGCAAATCTTGCGTTGGCAGAATATAACACACCCAAATGTCACTGCAACTGAAGCTGTCGTAGAAACAGGTTAGGGTCTATGTTATTTACCTAGGAAAACGATTTGACCAACTTCTGGCAATTTAAGTATCAAAGTTTTCAAAGAAGAACAAAATGACAAATTGAATGAATCACCTGGTATTATTTCCCTATCATTTAATTCTGTCATGAAGCCCGAATGTATTTATTTCTGAAAAAGAAATAAAATAAAAAGAGGATATTTGACAATGTTTGTTTCAGTGACATATCAATTTTATTTCACGAGTGGCATAGCCACGAGTAAAAATGTCAGTTTTTGGTCTTCAAGAGTGAAATAAAATTGATATTTCACTGAAACAAACAAATTTTCATTTTATTTTCTGTTTTGTTGACAAACTAAAACTTAGAATTTCTTCTTCCATTTGAAGGAACACAAATTTTAGCCGCTTTATTTCCAATCTTAATGCAATAGAAAATACTGTATAATTGGGTTTTTTTCGCGACCGAACATTTTCGTGATTTTGCCATTATTTAAATTTTTGCGATTGCAATTTTAGCGAGCTTGTGCCCGCAGAAATTAATTTTCGCGTTTTTAGTGGTTGTGGTGCATATATATTAGGCAATTTGCTTAAGCTCTGCTACTTTTCCTGTAATCTTTACTTAATAAAAACCGCTAGATTTCGACAATGTTTTTCTTTACATCAGTGTGTTTACAAATGGACGTCGCATGAGAAGGGAGACAAATGTGAATTGTCGGAGTGACCAAATTGTTATGGTGTGAAAGCTGTGCATTTAACAGTGCACTTTGGTATTTTATCAAATTGTTATAAAAGCAAATTGCCCGTAGCATAATTTATTATTTGGACCAGGACAATGGCTATAGTCTAGCAATTTAAAATTGGCATTTGTTATGATAACAATAGTGTTTATGTTTATATCGACGGATCAGTCAATGACCGTGACTACCGCAATACCGCAGATATAGACGTTATGAAGTGCTAATTAACCCTTAGCTCGCTGGGGTGATTATATTAGCCTTTGCAAACAGCTTGGAACCAGACCAGACGACGAGACTTATTAAGTAACGATCGTCTACATTGTTTGTACGGCATTGTAGCGTCCGTTTTCTTTTTTGTTTACATATTTTAACATAGACATGTTAAAGTGCAAGCGTACACAACAGTTTTTTAGTGACAAATGGCAAATTCACGGCGGTCGCAAAAATAGCAAGTAGGTATTTCTGACATTTATTTCAGATACAAGCATCTCAAACACCTTATCTATTAATATATTATCTAAAGAAACTGAAACAAAAATTAACTTTATTTAAATTTTCGCAATTGTCAAATGAAAATATAAAACAATAGGGCCAAGAGGGCCCTGGATCGCTCACCTGAGAAATAGATCAAAAGGTCAAAGTGGAGCCACTTTTCAACTCAGAAGCACGATTTGACTTGGTAGACATCCACTAGAAGATGTTTAATGCCAAATATCTAATCTAAAGTGCTTTTGGATTGTCACAAAAAGATTTTATAAGTTTTTACTATATACATATAAGGAAAATCAATGATCCCATGGGGCGGGTCCAATTTTGACCCTAGGGCTTTCATTTGAACAAACTTGGAAGACATCCACTAGAAGATGTTTAATGCAAAATATTAAAACTCTAGCTAATTTGGAATTTCACAAGAAGATTTTCTTAGTTTTTTCTATATACATGTATATATAAGGAAAAACAATGACCCTCTGGGGCGGCGCCAATTTTGACCCCAGGGTTTTTATTTGAACAAACTTGGTAGATATCCACTAGAAGATGTTTCATGCCAAATATCTAAGCTCTACCTCTTTTGGATTTTTACGAGAAGATTTTTTTTAGTTTTTACTATATACATATAAGGAAAATCAATGACCACCTCGGGCGGGGGCCAATTTTGACCCTAGGGCATTTATTTGAACAAACTTGGTAGACATTTACTAGAAGATGTTGCATGCCAAATATCTAATCTAAAGTGCTTTTGGATTGTTACAAGAAGATTTTTAATTTTTTTTACTATGTACATATAAGGAAAACCAATGACCCCCTGGGGCGGGGTCAATTTTAACCCTAGGGCTTTTGTTTGAATAAACTTGTTAGACATCTACCAGAAGATGTTTCATGCCAAATATCTAAGCTCTACCTCCTTTGGATTTTCACAAGAAGATTTATTAAGTTTTTACTATATACATATAAGGAAAATCAATGACCCTTGGGGCCGGGCCAATTTTGACCCAAGGGCTTTTATTTGAACTAACTTCGCAGACATCTACTAGAAAATGTTTTATGCCAAATATCTAAGCTGTAGCTCTGTTGGATTGTCACAAGAAGATTTTTTTTAGTTTTTACTATATACATGTATGTATGAGGAAAATCAATGACCCCCTGGGGCGGGCCAATTTTTAGCCTAGGGCTTTTGTTTGAACAAACTTGGTAGACATCTACTAGAAGATGTTTCATGCCAAATATCTAAGTTCAAGCTCTTTCAGTTTTTTACAAGAAGATTTTTTTTGTAAAAAAATATTTCGGTTGCCATGGCAACCAGAGTTCTTTATGGAATTTAATTCTTTGAACAACTTTGGTAGAGCTTCATGCAAGGAACATCCCTGCAAAGTTTCAACAAATTTGGCCAAGTGGTTTAGGAGGAGAAGTTGTTTAAATAAATTGTTTACGCACGGACGCACGGACGATGGACGACGGACGATGAGCCATCACAAAAGCTCACCTTGAGGACATTGTCCTCAGGTGAGTTAAAAATATACAAAAATTACAAACAAAAATAGTTCGGCAAAAACAGTGAAAATAAAAATGGTATTTCGCAGTTTCAAAACAGTGGATTATCAATTTTATTTCACTGAGAAAACTCTTTAATTTACTGGAAAACATAAAATAATGTATTTTCTGCCAAAACCTCTCTACTCCTTTAAAATGGTGTGTGAAGGTTTTGTTTTCCTATCTAAAAATACATTGATGGCAGTTAAACTAGTCATAGCTTGTTCTAATAGTAACCTTACAAGTAACTTCAGTATAGCTAACCATAGTTGAATTATCCAGTTGCAAACGTTTATCATTTATACTGTGAATTTGTAAGCCAATCACCATTCAATGTTTAATGACCATTATACAATCATTCTTTATCTATAGCTGAGAATATTTTTATATCTTACCCTCAAGGATATTAAATTTCTTCAGTGTTTCTATTTATAGACACACTCATTGTTTTCATATCTGACGATATTACATCTCCTCAGTATTTCTATTTATGGATATTACATTTCGTTAACGATAATGTTAACAGATATAGCACTTTTCCTATTTGTATGTTTAGCGATAAAACACATCACTTTAACGTTTCTACATCTTTTCAGTATTTCTTTTAGAAAGGGTGGTCACATTAACCGTGATAGACGTAGTTCGTTTCTAACGTACTTACACGTAGTTACACGTACTTAAACTAACCACGGTTAACTTGGTCGAAGTACGTCGAAAACTAATCTAAATAACTGTTAATATACGACTAATTACGGGTACGTACGGTCAACTATGTTGAAGTACGATCAAAATGGCACGGTTAAACGAAGTAATCAGTACGGCTAACTACGGCTTATTACAGGCCATTACGTACTGTCTACGGTCGAAGTACCGGCGAGTACGTTTAACTAGGGTTAACTACGTGTAGTTACGGTTTCATATCCGGTCGCGCCTGCGCGGAATGGGTAAGCCAAAGAAAAGGCACGGTCAATGCGTTCACTGCACGCAAGAATTGCATGAAAGCTTGAGGGTCTTCAAATTGCAATTCTGCCATCAGAACCTTATATTTGTTGTAAATAGGTCTTCGTAGAAGCCAGTCCCTGGCCCACCATCTCCGTGTTTTTTGTTTTTTATATATTTATTTTTTTCTCTTCTCTCCTGTTCGTGCAACAGTTCTATGTCCACAACATACTTAGCCAAGTTTGCAAGTTCTAAATTTTTCTGAGTCAATACGTTTACAATTGCAAGTCTGTCAACCATTGTTTCATTTAAACAAAAGAAAATATACATCAAACTGTTGCAGGACAGACGTGGTCAATTTGTATTATACACATTGAATACTCATTTGACCGTACCACAAATGTAGCTTGACCGTAGAAGACCCTAAAACCGTAGCGTTACCCGTAGGAGTTATCGTTTCTGTATTTGTATTACGACTAACTACGGTAAATTGTACATTGAAGTAGGTTTAAGTAGGATCAACTACGTTCAATCTACGGTAACGGTACGTTCGTTCAGTCGTAGTTAGACGTAACAACTTTTAGAACGTGTCGACAATTTTTAATTCTTCTACGGTCAAATGATACATTAAACCACGTTCATTACAACGTGTAACTACGGTTAATGGTACAGTCATACAGTACGATAAAAATTGCTCATACGCTCGCATACGCAGATATACGTTAGGGTATGTTAGGCATAAGTCGTTTACGTTCCAAGCACGCTGAAATACGTCAGTGTACATTCTTATACGCAGAGGCCAACTGTTTTTTGAAAATGTTTAAAAAATTTTAACGTATGCGAGCGTATAGCATATACGTTACGCATATGCTCATCATACGCTAGACTTAAGATTGAAACACTAGAGTGGTGCTAAATGTACGTCACTCATATGTCAAGTTATATATACATGTATATTGTCCAATTTCCTCATCTTCGTCAGTTGTAGATCAACAGAGAGACGATGGAGGTAGCATTTCTCCTACACCATTACGAACTTTTCAATTTAATAATTTATTATGCTCCACAAAATAGAAGGCAAAAAAGAAGAAGAAGGAGAAGAAGAATAAGACGCCAAATCTGGTTGAGACCATGGATTGAACGACGACGTCAGTTTGGCCACTACCTTCCGTATCTGTATTGGACGGTGTCTCACGAATCTCCCCCGCTGGAACAGCTATATCAAAGATGGGATCAGCAGGTTTATTTTTTGCCTTTTCCTTTGCGACGGGCCGAAGACTTTATGCAGGCATATTTACACCTCGAAGTCTAGTTTGGAAATGAAGGAACTGGGACTGTCCACAGTCGAAGGGGGGCGCTGCACATGCGCTACTCAAACGTTACTCATAAGCTCACATACGTTATGCATACGCCACCAATACGCTGATAAACGCTACTCTTACGGTGACTTAAGTTGACACACGCTCACACAAGTACGCAAACGTTTCTCATGACCTGTGCGCCGGCTGTACGTTATAAAAACGTTGTTCATACGCTATTCATGCGTTTGTAAAGGACTGTCGTCAAAAGCTCGGATGTAAACGCCCGAAGGCGGTGCGTAAAAGTATTTTTTCTAAAAGTTTCACACGCAATACATACGTTTCTATCATCTGCTAGAGAAAGACTACATCATAACTACGGTCTACTATGATCGGTACGTTTAAGTACAGGCTGCTACGGTCTTCTACGGTCAAACCACGCTACGGCTTACTACGACTTATATGACAAGGCCTTACTACACTACACCTTCTCTTATAACTCTTCAATGTATGAATTGTAGGATATTACACCTCTTCGATTGGTATAAGAAGTTATTTGCACCAAGGCTACACATACAGAATTATTGCAACAGTCAGTGGTTCTGGCTACACGCCAACAACTGTGGAATACATACGGACGGTCAAATACACCCCTTATGGTGGAAACTGCACGTTGAACAGTAATGAAGGTATGTCGTTGCATATTAGAATGTTAGCCTTGAAGCCGTTGAACGTTACTGAGATTACTGGACATAAAAGTCTTTGAGGTTTGTAGTAATCAAAAATTTAAAGTTTTGAGTGTTTTAAGGATACTAAGAGGGGTATTGACCAGGGTTTGTGTACTGAAGACTGTAGCATACTAAAAAGTTTGGTGAAACGTTCATAAACTTTTTGAAAATAAATTATTTTTTTTAATTAATACAATTGCGTATTTTGTTTTGAAATTTAATGGGCACTCGAGATAGTTTTGGACACAGTTTCCCCGATACAGTAACCATTTGGAATTTTACGAAAAAAAGTATTTCAACATTGACATTTTTATCAAAGTTGGGTGTTCTAAACCAGTTGTTTCATAACAGGCAGTTTTTAAATGCTCTTTTTTAATGTCTTTAAAAAAGAAAAAGAAAAAACAAAGAAAAAAGATTTTTAACGTGTCAGCTGAAGATAACGTAACTGAATTATACAGAGGAAGTTCAGACCTGCTCTACAATATTGACAAAGTCATAATTATATAGAACACGATAAAGTTTAACCTCATAGAAACTTACACAATACGGTCATGTTATTTTTCTAGCGATCTTAATTCAGCCCATTAGCATACATTCAAATGGCTTTTAAAATCTGATATAATAGAACAGGCATTAGATATTTACACAGGAAAAGACAATATTGCTCATATTGTTAGAGCTTAAAACCCGTAGAGATTAATCCAAAAATCAATGACAAAATCCAGGTTGTACCTATGACCACGGATTAAAATGGGGAAATGTTCAAATCATAGAATCAGTACCAGAAGTTGGGTCTGTATGTTAATTTGAAACATTGATTATTTATCTATTCCAGTAACATCAGCACGTGACTGGCTGACGATCACGTGCTCAGGTTGGAAGGGGAACGATGACAGAAAAGTACAAAATGTGGCTCAAGACACAAATCCCATATTGACATATATTGTTCGCCAGAGGACCACTGGTGCCCTATTGCAAGAGGAGCCAGTATTACAAACAAGTATGCATGTAGAACCACGTGTTATTTTAACACCACATGGCTTGTCAAAATTACAAACGGTCTTTATTCACTATTTTTGGATTTCTTTACGTACTGTACATTGTTTGATGTTCGTCATTACCCTTGAGACATTTAGTTATCGTACTGTGTTTTTCTTCAGAAAGTTTTCTGGGCAACCATAAACAATGAATAAATCTATGACCGTTAAAAATTGTGAGAATAAGTAAATTAATATTTTACGTGGGATCAATAGCAGTCACAGGAATACGTTTATTTTACTCGAGAGTTATACGCATGGAACTGAAGTTCGGTTGTAGCTTAAACATAAATAGATATCTTATCATCTAGGAAGACACGCCTGTAAATGATTTATCTATCTAGTTATATCAATTACGTGTCAGTCTTAGCGCTGAGTGGTCGTGGATCTGTCATCAGAAATTGATTTACTAGAATCCTTTTACCCTGACTGTATAGTATACGATTTAGGATTTAACAGCAGGAAATAATTTCAAAGTCCAACCTATCTCTATTAGCAGCAATTTGCTTAAATTTAGTAATTATTTATTTGCACAGAATGACATTGTTGATTTGAAATATTTTGACGGTAAGCTACAAAAAGCTTAATTTAATAAGTCTTCCACATCCCTTCTGTCGTAGGGCTTGTTAGCACTTTATAATTCAACAGTAGTGAGAATGTATAAAATGTTTCCTTTTAAAAGATGAAAAAGAATCTTAAGTTTAAAATGGCCCGGAGAAATATAAGTACGATGTGGATTTAGCATGTGTTTTTTATTGTTTATCTTACAGGAGCACAGCGTTCCCACCTCATTATAAAAGTTGGAGATCCAAGCAATGCGTACTTTACAACATTATTCGTGCAAGTTGTCGACATGTTCAAAAACTACTACGAATTTCAATTGTGGGTCAAGGTCAGTAATTTTATATAAAAAATCCTGCTGCATAATACAGGAACTTAGTTTAAACATTATTTGTTTTAGCTCGAATGTGAAGAAAACTTAAAGTCCGCTTCCTGGAACCAACCAGTACAGGTGTCATATGAGAAAACATGGTCGTGACCCTGGTATGGCTCAAACCCACGATCCCTGGGTTGAGAGGAAGACACCTTAACCACTAGGCCACCGCTCCCCTCTTTTATTACAGGAAGTTATTATTTGGATAGTTCGGTGATTTGTATATTTACATCGTTTTATGATTTTATGTCACCGTTTATTCGTTGACATGTAACATTTAAATATGGCCGGTAATGATTCTGCAAAGAACACTAGACTGTAAAAAAGAAAACTCTCTTAAAAGATTTGTCTAGATTTCACATGTACTTGTAATTAGATAACTGAATAATAATGATTGTCTGAACATTAATAATTGGTAGAATACAAGTTGGTTGAACTAAGGATCTGAAGTAAATCATTTCTTTTTGTTTTGTTGCTTTTGTTTTTTGTTTCTTTAAACAATGTTTTACTTCCAGACACCGACAAAAGCTTAACACATATTGTTTAAGGGCTAAAACTGATTGACGAATTGAAAAACATGTCTATCTATTTTTATTTATTTATACACAGAATTCTGGTTGCCTATATAACTTTCATGTCTTCACAAAAGTGTTTTCGGTCAACCATGAAGTATTGATAAATCTATGACCGTCAAAACTCGTAAATAATTGAATTAATCTTTTACATTATGGCGGTAGCTGCCGTAGGAATAAGCTCAGTTTACTCGAGATTCATACACAAAGTTCAATTTAGTGTCACAAATATGTGTAACATTAAAACATGTAAATCCATCAGTTAACTGTAAAGCATTCTATCTATCTGAGCTTATCTATCGTCGGTACCGGTTGCCCATATGACCGACGTCCCCTGAAGAGGTAAGTTATTTTATGTTGTGGGTTAGTGCAAGATACAGAAAGCATCCCATTCCAGAGACACCCCTGGTACTTTTGCATGCTCATTGTATAGCACTGATATATAGGACTTAGGTTTAACGTCTCATCCGAAAGACTATTGGTTTACCAGTCCAGCACTGGACGACATCCGCTCCTGTAAAGCATTCTCTTTTGTCTAAGGATTAGGTTTACGTGATCACGTGACCGCGTATACGGATCAGTCAGGTCTGTAGCGGCTGGTTATTCAGAATAAAATTGTAAAAGGGATAGGAAGACAGATTTTCGTCAACTGTGTATTACCTTTTTTGCAATATATTTACAAGTTAAATATTTTAAACAAACTATATTGTTTATTTTCAATATTTGTTCATTTCCTCTCTAATTTAGTCACAAGGCAATGCAAGTGCCGTACGTAAAAAAGTCAACTCAATGATCTTACTTCCAGCTCAAACAATAAGTTATACTCCGTTTTAGCAAATGGTTTTGTAAAACCAAGAAACCACATTGAAGCGGGGTGCTTAATTTACAGTCAAGTGTCGGGTTTTCAGTGGTAATTTTGCAAGCGGTAAACGTACTACTATTTACATTTTCTAGTCCAGTCCCGCATTTGATGTCGGCAATGTTACTCCAAATGAGAAAGGGGCAGAGCTGGTTAGAAAATACACGGAAGTAGATTATCCATTTGATGAGACTCAGCTAAGAGATATGGGGAAGAGTGACATGATTGTCTCCCTTGTATCTGCTGTCTGCAGCAACCTGCATCTTGTTTCTGTAAGCACTAACCTTTTTTAACCAAATTATGCTTCGACTGTCACATCGTATGTTTTGAACGGGAAACAATGTCACATCAGTCTTGGCGCTGTTACTGAGCTACTCTGATAAAGTAATGCATCGATGTAAGGTGATGATTAAGATATGACAAGTTATTTTGACAAGGTAGTAAGTTCATGTTAAAGAAAAGTTTGGGTAGAGCTGTCAAAGCAGTTTTTAGGAGCGTCAGGACATTTTGACTTCATGTATTTACATTTTGTATTATTTTCTTAATTGTTGTAGCAGCTTAGTTCATTTCTTGGGGGGAAAAGCTCCTGAGGTACTTCCTTTATCAAGTTCCAAAGGCTTAGGTTGTTTTGGCTGCTTTCTATTTTTAGAACAAAAATCTTAGTTTTTTTACTACTTGTTTCATTCTGCTGAAATTATCAGTCGAGTAAAACAGGTTTAAGTTTTTAGGAAGTCAATTTTGGTTATTGCATTGTTTTCTTAATTTTACATTTTCGTCACAATTCAACGGTGCCTTATTACATTGGCAGTTATATTTTTAAGTTACCGCAGTGGCTACCACCTGTGTCACCTGTTCTGAACAATGAAGGATACATTGTAGACTTACATGAAAACGGTAACAAAGATGTCGGCACACTTGATGACGTCACGGCAGCCGCTAATAACGATACGATCAACCCTGCCACACTTGCTATTCAAGATGTGAGGAAATAGGTCATTGTGTGCGTGCGTGCGTGCGTGCGTGCCTGTATGCGTGTGTGTGATTTATTCTATACTTAAAGTTGTAGGCATTAAGTAGTATCTGCCTCAGTGCAGTTCATTTTAAAGTCTGAAATAGTTAAGAACACTGTGACATAGACTTTAAAACACAGTGAACCGATAGCCATAGTGTCATTATAACTAGTTTGTAAATTAGAAGATCTTAGATCCAACTGCGTAAATAATGTAAATAAAATGATTCAATGTAACTTTTTACTTAATGTTCTTTTTTTGCAATCATTTAAATAAATGCAGTCATTGATTACTTTGTGTCTAAATCGAAATATGTTTCAATTGATAAAACAATATCATTATTAATGTATAACACGCGATTCTATCAGGATTGTTGTAAATTGTAGGTGCTGGAAAAAATGACCAAACTCCTACGAGACGTTGTTGAAATCGACCTTGTCAACGGTTCGAGGAGTTCTGACAAAATGTTCACTTCAATTATCACAAATGCCTTCACGAATATTGCTGCGAAACCAGAATTTGTTAACATAGAGGCAAAGGTTTAGTATTATTAATAATCATCTTATACAGTTTTACAGCATTTTTTACAATTAAACAGAATGTACATTTATCACTTGTCTAAATGTTTCTCAAAATAATGTTAATAGTTCCTTTAGATTTAGTTTGAACTTATTTGTTTTATATCGATTATCAGATCAAAGTCTTGCAACGTATTTTGCTATCGATCTGTTACTGTCTTTGGATCCAGAAAGCACTCGCAACGAAAGTGTGATTTTGGAAAAGCCATCGGAGACACACACCTTTTGGAATTTAAACAAGCCACATCCAGACGGGGAGACTTCACCCTTCGACCGCGTTTCCTTTAAAAACGAAAATAGATGGATAAATGATATACTTTGCTCAAACTAATTATAGGAGCGCCCATAAAAATCTATAAAATACCATAGGCGTTGAGTAGATTTATGAATATCTTTTACAGAAATAACAATTTTACTTTTTTTACAAAAACAGATCGGCATTTTTATCGCCAACAGGAACATTCCTGAACAGAGACAGTGTCCAGGATTGAACACTATCAAATTAACTTTGAAATGGTGGTTTTACAGGAGAACAAGCAATGTCTGTAAATGCAGATTCCGGCCTGGAAAAGTTTCATAGTCAGTGTCAGTAATGAGTGTATCCCCCTCGGGCGTTTAGGCACTCTTTGCCTCGTCTGGGCATGCTCCTGATGACACGTTTGATCATATCCTGTAGAATGGCATCCCATTCTGCTACAAGAGCATTAAAAAGCTCACGGACGTTCTGCACAGGGTTCGGACGCGAAAAAAGTCTACGTGAAAGTATGTCCCGGACATGCTATATAGGGTTAAGATCTGAAGACGTCGCTGGCCAGTCTATGACCTCAATACGTTCATCACCAAAGAAGTTCCGGACGATTCTTGCAGTGTGTGCGCGAGCATTATCTTGCACTAAACGAAAAGTTTTATCACCAGCATATGGCCTAACAATTGGTTCTTGGACCTGGTCCCGATATCTCAGGGCCGTCAGACTACCTCCTGAAATCACATAAAGTTCTGTGCGCCCGTCAATGGATATCCCTGCCCACACCATAACTGACCCACCGCCAAACATGTCATATGGAATAATGTTACATTCCGCATACCTCTCTTCTCCTCGGCGACGCCACACCCTCATACGCCTGTCACAGGTCTAACCATGGTAGCGGCTCTTGTCTGTGAAAAGCACAGATCGCGAGTGGCGCAGTTGCCAAGTGACGTATTCCTGGGCAAACTCTAAGCGAGCTCTCTGGTAAGTTACGGTCAGAATTAGTCCTCTGGCAGGTCTTCGGGCATCCAAACCATCTTCATGAAGACGATTTCGGACAGTTTGAGTGGACACACGAACCCTTGTAGCTTGCCGAAAGTCAATTTCAATGCCAGTAGCAGTACACGGACGATTTTTGAGGGCCAAAGTTCTCAGATATCGGTCCTGACGAGGTGTTGTAATGCGGTGACAACCTTGCCCAGGTCTTTTTGTGAATTCTCTAGTTTCCTGATAACGACTCCACAACCTGGCAACAACGCTACGAGAAACGTCTAGAACGGTGGCCACCTCACGTTGCGAAAATCCATATTTGTTCATCTGCACCGCCCGAGCAACATCAGTAGTTGCTAAATGTTGTCGCACACCCTGGACCGTTGTCAAAAGCGCAGATACAATAAAAAGTTGCACTAAAACATTATTTTGTCGAAAGTGCTCTCGTGAACGAACTGTATACATGCAAAAGTCTAAATCTTATTCGGGGGTTACACAACAAAAACAAAAACAAAATGCCCATGCTTTGTAAATTTATTGTAAAGTGCACAGGTTTCTTGAGGATATTGACCGTCGATACCTAGAAACGAAATTTTCAGAGAATATCTAGTATGGTGGGTAATTTACGCCATAACATAGTTGCGCTCCTTTAATTAATTTGAGCAGTGTATAAACGGATGAATAAAAATATGATATAGAAACAAGTGGAATCGCATTTACAAATATTATTTTATCAGGATATCATAACACCTTGTGTTGAAATTTCCAATTATTTGTTTTCAGAATTTTTCAGACAGGTTAAAATAGGTATTGTATCAGGCGAATATTTCATTATAATGAGAGCACGGTAAATTTTACATTGTTTTATAATTAATTAATGAAATGCGCTGACTGACTGCCGTTATATACGTGATATTAAACTATTTTTGTGTGTTTCTATCAGTATAACCTCATATACCTAAGTGAAATTGTTGGAATTGATGCACTGACGTTACCAAACACAACAGAAGATATGTCAGCCCAAGTGGAGACAACTGCTGGAGGTAAAAAGGCAGAATCATCGTGTCGGATTCGCATTTAAACGAATTTGAAAACAAATTTGTTAACATAATATATATATAGAACCTGTAGCGCTAATTCACGTGTAATTTTCTACATTTTCGTTGTTTTATTATAAGACTATAAATACAAAAATACAAGTAATTCTGTAGAGCATGGAACATAATGTTTCCAGGATGACGGTAAACTTTATAAAACATTTTCAATTCAAGCTAGCTAGAAATTTCTTTCAAATAGCGTCTACAAAACAGCTTGGTAATTTTAAACAGGAAGAGCAACCCAATAGACCAGGCAATAATAATAATAATAATAATAATAATCAGGCAACACGTAAATGTACGCTAACTATGATCTGCATCGGCCCTAAAAGCAATATTATTGATGCCAGCTCTGACAGCACGTACGAACCACATCGTCTGATAAAGTTTAAACTTTAAGGTTTGAAGCTACTTTGATCTGTTTGTTTCAGAGATATACTATATGTTTCAAGCAGTGGTCGACGCGGTCGTACCCGACGACCTTAGACAAGTAAGATCCGTCAACAGTCTTCTATCCGGCAGAACACAAGTACGTTTACAATCTGATTAAAACCAGCTCCTAAATAACGCTCTGAACGTCACCAATAGAAGGTCACCTTCTCATGACCTTTCAATTAGCCAATCAGTGCTCAGCTTTCAGTTTTTTAAAGATGTATCAATTTCTAGTTTTAACCATTTGAACGCATGTTAAAAATCTATATTTACCTGGGATCCCCAATAACTCAGTCGTTTTCTGTCATAAACATCGCAATAAGAGCGTCTGACTCCATGCATAAAAACAGTAAATGTTTATAAATGTGAAAAATCTAGGTATAGTAGTGAAGAACATACCTATACCAAGTCACTTTTTCAATTTAAGATACAGAAACATTTGTTCACACTTTTATCGGTAAAAAAATCCCTAGTTAGTCATGGGGTAGGTATTTTGTTTATATAATTAATTTTACGACTATAAAAAAAAAACATTTCGTATGGATCAGTGAACTAGGTCGTTGTTCTTAGTTTCATTAACCTGAAGAGCATGGGTTCGAATCCTGTTAAAATCAAATTCTTTCTCTTCAGTTTCATAACGTATAGAAGCAGATTTGTTTCTCAAAGAAAATCAACCTCTCTTTTTAGAGCAAAAATAATTTAAGCTTAATTTTGTGAATCGGTTGCTTTCATTGAGGCAATCTTGTATAATACTGAGATAATTATATGTGTGGGAAAATTTCCAGTAGCTTTTGACACGTGATAAATACTGAATAACAGGTCCGGTTACTTTCGTCACCATGCTAAATACTCAAATATTCATTTAGAAAATACAAACCGAAACTTAAATAAGCTTATTTTAATCGAAGGAGAATTCATTTATCCTACAAAACACAAAATATTTTCAAAATATTCAAGATGATTTAAACATGCTATAAAAGTGTACACGCTCAACATTAACGGTAAACCATAAAGACGCGTCATAAGATGCAGTCTGATTGGCTGGGATATAAATAACAATACTGGAAATCCTGATTATCGAGAAAAAAGAATTGAATGGGTCTCTTTCAGATCTAACCGTAGTTAGATCGTGTATTTCAGTCAGATTGAAGTACGTTATGAATTCAGGTGTATCTACATATTTTTTCTTCTGTGATAGCAATTATCTGTATGGCGAATGTCCCCATATGTCATTGTTTTAAGGACTGTCCCTGGTACAAGAATTATACAAATGTATTTGTGACTATAATTCCATAAAAAGTAATTAGTTAGTTATATTGTTTTCTTTGACCAGGCTTTAGATATGGCACTCTATGATTAAATAGAGGCTTATTGTTTCTATAACTACATCAACAATACAACAATACATCAATAATGTCAAAACGTTCAAAAATGTTTTAAGTGTTATCCATGTAAGACTTCTTGGTGGAGGTTGGCCGTGTGACCAGTGTCCCAGTACGACTTTTCATCAGTGCGATACATCATTTTATAAGACATTATGGTTAAGGATGGTGAAGTACATGAAGGCTTTTAGCTGATTGAATATTTCATTGAAACAATCGACAGATTTTTTCGTTGATGAAGTATTAGGAATCGAACTTGATTCCAGGATTCAGTGTCTGGCGTTTCTTATTGATAACTGATCTCTTTAATAGCAATATATTACTGCGATACGCTGATTTTAAAACAATCTCAAATCTATAAACTCATTTTTACTTTTTTAATGTCAAACACTTATTCATTTCTAAATATATAGACAAAACGCGTTGGAAATGAAAATGTTTCGTCGAAACTAAAAAGTTTTAGAATTTCATGTCTGAAATTTCATTGTTATTCTCACCATAGGAGGTGTCTAATGAAATATCCTTATTATTCGATTTTTTTTCTGTAGATTGGTGATATGATGTCTGTTATCGGTCAGAATATTAATCTAGACGACTCAAAGATGTCTCCTGATGAGAGGGCATACCTGTACTTAAAAATGCAACGGAAACTGCGATATCAGACCGACGAAAGAAAGAAAAATGTTTGTATCAAATACAATGGAAAAGAAAAATGTTTCTATCAAATACAATGGAAAAGAAAAATGTTTGTATCAAATACAATGGAAAAGAAAAATGTTTGTATCAAATACAATGGAAAAGAAAAATGTTTGTATCAAATACATGCATCTTTGGTTTTCCTGGAAAGGAAAACATAACTATCAAAGCCTTCATTTAAAAGCCATTTTATGTAACAAATAAAGTTTTAACAGATTAAAGGTTATTACAATTGTGATCAAAACCGAACGTTTTGCAAAGTAAAGACCAGTTTGCCTAATATCATTTGCTGATCTATGTGTCGACCTAGCCCAGTCGGCATAAATTTGTTTGTATGTGGGTCAATCCGATGCCAGAAAGGTCAACTGTAACAAAAGTAAATATCCTAGATATTTGTGTTTTATTTAGGAATATAAATATATATATATATGAACTACATCTTCATGTGTATAATGACCAGGTATCAAGTGCAGTATAATAATGTAAAACAGTATATTTACTGATAAAAGAATGCTAACATTATAACATAATATTATAGGTCAAAGTTCACAATACATTTCTGACTATTTCAAATTACAATCTTGAACAATTATCTAAGTAAAACAACGGAAATCTAAATGGAGACTCTTAGTATTAAATACAAAAATAATTTACATTTTGTAAATAATCTGTTAAACTCAATACTAACCTGTAACAAAAGTAAATATCCTAGATATTTATATTTTATTTAGGAATATAAAAGAATATATATATGAACTACATCTTCATGTGTATAATGACCAGGTATCAAGTGCAGTGAAGCATTGCACTCAGTACCCGATCATTTGAGATATAGTCGTGGGTGAGAGGTTAGTAACGGTTAGTCATGAATGAAAAAGATTTGGGGATTATTAGTACTGAAAATAACGAGTAAAATATAGAGCTAATATTGAATGTTACTGTTACATATACGGTTGATGTGGTAAATTTAGGGGTATTAAATTGGCATCCTATGGCATATGGATCAAAATAAAAAATAACACGTCACAGAAATCTTAGGACTTAATACAAATTTTCGACAGACGGATAACGTTGACTTACACTCTTGATAAAAACAGCTATATGACAGTACTTGTAGAACATGGAATAAAATCGGCATGTGTATTGTCTTAACACTTTTCTCATCTACTTTATGTTAGAAACTTGGCATCATTGTGTGATCATTTTTATGCCCTTTATTCATACGCACATGTTTTATTACAGAAGCTATTAGTACAACAGAGGCGGAAATTCGACGTGCAAGTCGTTTATCAATTAAAGAAAAGTTAAAAAGTAGTACACTTCAACAAACGATTGTATCTTTTACAGGCAAAGGCTGCCGCAAAAATGGCGACAACTCTAGCTAAAGAAATTCAAGGAAAACTCAAAATATGCGCCACATGCAGCAATGAAGGAAGCAGCAAGACTAAACAGTTAGTGAAAAAGAACAAGGCAAAAATGATAAAAGACGACCTGGCACAAACAGAGACATCAAAGTTCCGGCTCGATGGTATACAAGAGTCTTTGAATGGTTCAGAAAGCGAGGATGAAACAATTTCTATTTCTGTAAGTTGTGTATTGAATCCGACAAAATAATTTTTCTGAATACATTGTATATTATATTTTCACAGCTTTAAGACGAACGCTTGTGCGAGTGTGCGTTTTTTGCAAAGGTTTGAGAAAAAAAATGTCAAGTCTAGTCAACTTTATTGGCAAATCGGCAATTTAAATATACTTTAAGCCTTTGACCACTATTTCATAAATACATTGGTTCACGATATAAAACATTTCGATCTAAAATGGAATCTACTAAATTTTAAGGAAAAAGACAGTGACACAACTAATTCATTTAGTTGCTAGATCTAGATATTGTTTATCATATTACTGTTGAACATAAATTTAAACAAATAAATGATCATGATAAATATATTTTTAGGCTTATGAATATAAAGAAAATGTATACATGTATGACAGTGATGGAACTTCCAGTTTAGTTACGTCAAAAGTTCTAAAAATAGACGCAAAAACGTCAAAGCGAAGTATAACTTCTGGTTTCATGACATTTGAGCAGGAAGTATTGACGCCGCCAGCAAAACTTGTGACGCCACATGTTGACGAAGAAGACGCTTCTGAATTTATGTACCATGAATTCATTTATCAATCTGTGACGGATAATATTTGCTTAATAATTCTTCCCATCGGCGATTTCCAAATTACAGAGTATATTGTTTACATAAAGTTTAAAAGTGCGCCATCTATAATCGAGTACGACTTAAAATTCCAAATCAGGCAGGAAAACGAGTGGCAGTTTTGTATACTTCCGGAGCAAATGAAAGGTCACACGGGAGCTACTTTCTTAGCTGTCGGCCTTCCAGGAGACAGTGAGTATAATTTTAACTTTGACCAATTGTGTAAATAATTTCCCTGGTCTGTTGCATGATGAAATCGTTCCTCTTTACTGAATCACAGAGGTAGCATACAATGCTGTCAGTTTCAGAGAATAGTTTTGCCAACGATGCTGTATAAATAAAGATACAATATATATGAAATGCTATTAAATGAGTGCTATTTTCATTTTGTTAAGGTACAAACAAAATTGATGACAAAATGTTTCACATCTGTACAAAAAGACTCTGTCTTGTAAAGTTTAAGACCCACAATTTTTTAATAAAATTTATTATTATGTATTTTAGTTAAGAATTTTCAGTACAACTTAACAATAATCACCGTGGCGTGTTTGACCTGGGAAGAGGAGGCTACGAAATGGCATTCGGACAAGTGCGATGTAAGTGCTATTTACGATTATTGAAACAAAATATTGTCATCTAAATACTCAGACCAACAGAAAAATACTATTTTTACGCATTCTGTGCAGATATTTAAGTTAACAGTCTTAATATTTCCATATTAATACGTGGATTAATTTCATACTAGGACACAACACCTCTTTAGACCAACCCCCCCCCCCCATGATCTATATTTGTTTGACTGACCCTGAATGACCTTGGACGTCCAATTGGTCATAATTTCCGTATTAATAAATGGATTTAATTCATACTTGGAAACAACACCCCTTTAGAAAGACCTATATTTGTTTGACATTGACCCCTGAATGACCTTCATCTTGATAATCTGATTGTCAAGTAACTTTAACATTGGCCGTAACTTCCATATTAATAAGTGGATTTTCTTCATACTTAGACACAATACCCCTTTTCCCTGACCTATACTTGTTTGACCTTGACCCTGATGACCTTCACCTTGAATATCCAATTGTCCAAAAACTTTAACATTTGGCCATAACTTCCACATTAGGAAGTGGATATACTTCATACTTGGACACAACACCCCTTTGGACAAGACTTTTCCACTGACCTATATGTACTTGACATTGACCCCTGAATGACCTGCATCTTGAAGGTCCAATTGTCTAAAAACTTTAACATTTGGCCATAACTTCCACATTAGGAAGTGGATATACTTCATACTTTGACACAACACCCCTTTGGACAAGACCTTCCCACTGACCTATATTTATTTGACCTTAACCTCTGACTGCAAGGTTCTCAGTTCAAAGGTGAAAGCACCACTTCGGGGGCATAGTCATCTTACAGTGACAGTTCTTGTTCATACTTGATCCGTTAATATGTTTTCCGTGCATGTTTATAATATGTATTTGTCCCGCGGAAGACCGCGTCGTAGATTGCTTCACCTCTCCGACCGTTCTTGACGAAATCTTACCAGACTTACCGATTGCGAAATAGAAAGTGAGTTCTCCTTCATTTCTTACAGATTCGATAGGCATGAACTTGAGAAAAATATTTTATTTTGATATGTTTGTTGAAGCGGGATGAGTTTTTTTCTTCTTTTTCAGCTTGAATGGTTTCCAAAGCAGGATAAGATCAGATGTTATTGTCGTGAGATCTCGGATATGATATTTTCAAACACATTTGTCGTCGCTCCTAATTCCATAGACTTTTCAAGCGTATTTCTCAAATTCTCTCCCTTGAGTCAAGCTGCAGTAATGGGAACTTTAATATGCATATTCATTATATACGTGATAGCTGTAGTATTTCTGCTCAGATTGGATAGACAGGACACGTTAAAGGTATGTTCTGATTATTGTTACAGCTTTCCATATTTCAACTACCATTGCTAATGGGGAAAACTGTTTCCTCAAAATGCACTTTCAAATTTTTTTAAAGGTCAAATGTTACATAAGGAGTTAAACTTTTTTTTCCAAGTTTCATACCATGCAGTCAGGTCCCACTATTCATAGTAACAATGTGCAATATTTATTACGGGCATGCTTTTGTTAAATTTGCGCCTCATAGACAAAATCTATTTAACATTGAAGAATTTTATATATTTTCATGACCCTTGGATTTATTTTAGTGGGGAATAACGCCTCTTCGTGACAATAAGATATTCGACACACACTATTACATCATCAAAGTTTATACGGGAATGAGGCGGAATTCTGGTACAAGGTCACGCATTGCCTTTGTTTTGTCAGGAGAGAAAGATGACACGGGTCCAAGGGAGTTATTTGATGGAGTTAGGGAGGTAAAACTCTCTCTCTCTCTCTCTCGGTTTATACCTTTTGTAACTTTATGCATCTTCTTTACTTCAACTGTAGGAGATTCTATAATACCTCAATTATGATTATTTTTGATTGGGTTGTTTGCAGTATGTGTTGTATAGCTATGTAATAAATTATTTTGAAAATGTGTCGCTATACAGTGGTTCATAGTTTCCGTGAGCTATAATTTTGTAGAGAAAAAATGTTAAAAGCGATGAATGTTTTGCGAGGTTTAAAAGTTTGAAAGTTAATATTTTGTACAGTCTATTTGAATGAGTGCCTTGATACTTTTTCACGCTGCGTCTCATAATGTATTGTCCATAGTCATGTCTCTGTTCATGTCTCTGTTCTCTCTGTATATATATATATATATATATATATATATATATATATATTTCTCTATCTTTATCATCCAGGAGTTCAGTACTGGGAGTGTTATGACATTTTTCATGGCGACTAAGAAGCATTTAGGGGAATTGTTACACTTGAATATCTGGCACGACAACACTGGAGGAGGCGACCATAGTTCGTGGTACCTTGACCAGATTTTAGTGTACGATACTGAAAAACAAACAACGTAAGGACCTTTGCTGATATGCTGGCATTTTTTCAGATACATAATTATTTGTTATGCTGAATTCGTTCATTTTCTGATTCTGGCAATATGCATCTTAGAGGAGAGATATTTTCCATCGAAAAACGAAATCGAAATTGAACGATTTTAGATTCGCCGTAGTTATTAATTCAATCTTGGCACAAGAAATATGTTCTCACGTATATGCCTGAAATATGAAAACATTTAAATAAATACTAATACTTTCGAAAAAATAAAAGCATTGCAACAGTTCATCCACATACTACCAGACGCTGGGACGTTGCCATATTGAATAAATGTCAAAACCATACGTTATTTGCGCTAAAAACCTTTACATACTTTTATACGTTCAGGTACACTTTTGTGGCTGAACGCTGGCTATCTTTGGATACAACTCTCGACACGAAGTTGCCTTCATGCCCAAAAGACCACCCGGTTCACTTTGAGACCCGGTTTTTCAATCAGGCCCGAGACAGGCTTTCAGAGAGCCACATGTGGGTATCGATTGTATACAGACCTAAATTCAGCACATTTACAAGAGTCCAACGAGTGTCATGTGCCATGGTTTACATATTCCTCACAATGATTGCAAACGCTATGTATTTCAACCCAGAACCCGATTATGAGTCACCGCCACTGGTTCAAGCGGGACCATTCCGATTTTCTCCACAGCAAGTATGTGCAACAGAATAGTATACTACACAGTTTACGTTTGTCTTTAAAGTGCAAAAAATATTTTCTGCACATAACATGCATAATGCAGCAGCGCTGATATTCTTTTGTCAATACTTAGTTAATTGTATGGGCATTATTAAACATTTGCACATAACCATTTTACGAAACACATATGCATTTACTTGTCCTGGTGTCATGATTCAAAGTTCTACATTTAAGCTCTTTATCTCTATGGTGTGCGCTCTCATTACAATGCCGGTGGTCATGGTACTGATCTTTCTGTTCAAACGAACGAAGAGGAGACCATATAACACGACCACATCATCGTCCAGATCTTGGCTCTCTCGCTGTTTTCGTAAATGTGTTTGCTGTCTCCGTACTCGAAAAGAACGAAGTTATGAAGACATTCTGCGATCAAAATTACTGACACCAGAGATACCAGACTTTAAGTCTGGATGCTACCTCCCGTCATGGTATGAAATAATATTTTGCTTTTCTGTGTTCTGTAATGGTTTGCAGCTTTAAAAAAAGCTTTTAAGAATTTATTTTTTACGTTAGCTTGTTAAAACGATGTCAAATAGTAAACACACTAAAATTATGATTCAGTACTTAGATACATTTATTACAAAATGTCAAATATAGGAAGTTTTTGTTCTTGTTGTTGATTTAGAAAATCCGTAAAACTTGCTTGTATTCAATAAAAAGTGCAATCTTTATCAAATCATTTTAATTATAATAATAAAAAATAACTTCTACATTTGAATTAATTGTAAGTTCATTCCGAGATAAATGTTTTTAATTTTCTCTAACAAAACCAAATAAAGACATGATGTTGACGATGATGGTTATGTTTGTTATTGTTTTAGTCTTTAACAAAAAATAGTTTTTTTATTTCTATCGCCTCAGCTGTAACACAAATAGTTTTAACTCGTCTATCAGTCAAGCTTTTGTGATTACTGAGTCGTCGTTGTCGTCGGCGTCGTGTTAAAGAGTATTATTACTGATCACTTATAAATCATATTGCGTAGTGATTAGATACTTGATACATTGCATTTTCTAGCGAACCTCTATCAAGGTGGCTAAAATTATGACCCCAGGGTTAATGTTCCACTCCACTCTTCGGGGTCTTTAAAGTTAGAAATAAAAAAATAAATACTCTTCAAAATGTAAAAACAAAACTCTAACAAAGCGTTGTTATTTGATATGAGGCATCCTCCAGAAGAACTCTCCTCTACTAAGGTCTTTTTTTATATAATGTCACTGAGATCAAAATAAGAACCACTGTAGGAGTCACTTGTTTTTGCGTATATTAACATAGAAAAAAAAACTTTCTATTGGAAAGAACAAAGACTTGAACTGAATTATTAACTCATATGTAATGGTTAGGCACTTCCCTCCGCACGGGCCCCCACCACCACTACCCTAACACCTTCAGAGTCCCCGCCACGCCGTCCCATTTATTTTTTTGCATTTTTTTAGTTTTTTGGATGGTTAGTTGCTTTACAATTCCTGCGCCCCTCATGTCCTATTAGGTCTTCGTCCCAGCATTTTTTTTTTCATTTCTTTAGCTTGTTTTATGAATGCGTAATTTGGTACTTCCCATCCCCTGCACGAACCACCCCCACCAACACACACACTAGCGTACCCCTATATTTGTCATTTCCTTATTTTGTTTTTTATCTTTAATGGTTAAGTACTTTCAAGCTCCATTCTGACAAAGAAAACAGATGAGCGTTAGTGCCACTCCGTAGTGCTCTTGCAACTTTTTTATTTAGTATATTTTTGAAGTTACTGAATCTTGTAATTTCTTTATCTATTTTGTTAAAGGTGCGTTTACATTGCTTGGCTCCTTGTTCTTGCTGGTACAACAATACCAGCTTTTTTCATCCTGCTCTACAGCATGGAATGGGGTAAACAAAAATCAGAGGAGTGGTTGACTACACTGTTTATGTCCCTATTTGAGTCAATGTTTTGCATCGATCCTATTACGGTAGGAGAAATATTGGTATTCTTTGTAGTTAACTGAACCCAATTTTGTTGGAATGTCAGTATTTTTCAAAGTCACTTATTGTATTTTATATAGAATCATTTATTTATTTTATATTCTAAACTAAGAAAACGCTACGACAGATGCATTACTAGTATTTTACTATTAGAGAAAATATATAAAAGTTCGCCATAATATGAACTCCTGTTGCCAGAACGATGAATACTAAAACTTTGCAAAAGTTTGTACATTTTGATGTTATTTCTTAGATTGAAATGGCGAGGGTCAGTGATGATTTTTACATTACAGGTCATCTGTATGTCGCTAGTTCTGGCTTTAATTGTACGTACAAGCAAAGAGGACATCAACATAGACATAGCTACTATTGTCAGAAATTACCGGCAAAAAATAGGAGTGGACGAACAAGGTAACTATTCTGGTTAGAGTTTTGTAAAAACTAACAAATAATTAATGTCGTACGTGAACAGTTTAATTTTATTATTTTGTGAACTTGTTTTAATCAATCAGTCGCCAACATCTTTCAAATTTGATTTGCAGAATATCTCTTTTAATACTATTGTCTTACAAACTAAAATCCCTTCCTAGTTTTTATATCATAATTAATTCTGTTGTAAGGTTTCAAGCCACCAGTATCACTAACAACAATCAATTTGAACACGGATCTTAACCTTTTTTTGCATACTCATCTGAATTAAAATTATATATATTTTAACTTGTTTATTTTATAGACAAAATACGTTCGAGCATCATTATTATGAAGTCGATCACAGAGGAATATAAGTCATATACATGTAAGTGTGTTTTTAGTAGTTCATGTTTACTCTATACATATGTTTGTGCATTGAATATCTTATGCACATATTTAAACATTAAATACATCTTTGCCAACTGCGTCGAGTACCGAATTACTGATACCATGTACTGAACTTCTAAATGATTCAGAAGTGAATCAGGAATGTGGTGTTTGCGTTATCGTGCTGTATATTAAATAAACCCAACATAGGGAGTTGGGCGTCTGTCATAATCTTATGAGATACTTTTACGTCCGATAAACAAACTACGAGATATATAGAGATATTGACCTTTGCACATGCATAAGTCATATTCCGAGCTGCTTTCTAGTCTTTTTGTTTCCATGGAATATAGATTTTCGAAAGAAAAAAGAAAGAAAAACAGGAAACTGCGGACACCATTATTATGTTCAATATATCTATATTTTTTCTTCAGTATCTCTCTATAGTAAAACAATACACCAACTCTCTTTCCAATTGCAGCTAATCCGATATTGATTAGCCCGCCGATGCGTGGACAGAACATATCAGAAGCTGCCTGCGAACACCGCCAGCACAAACAGTTAATTACAATCGTCAAGGATGTTTTGTTAAACTTGTTTTTAATGTTCATCGTGGTCAGCATATGTTATTCAAACAGGGATGAAAGATCTTACTACCATCATTCTGAAATAGAAAACTCATTGGTTTCACCCATAAAGCTTCCGCACTTTTATTCTGTAAGTGATCCATTTTTCACAGAAGGTTAAGTTCTTTTTTCTTTTAATTATTTACGAGCAGTGTTCAAATATGAATGCATCTAGAACGTTAACGTTTTATTGTTCAATATTGCGAAAAACACAAGGAAATGAAGGTTATCGGGTAGTTATACATGTTAGCTTTACACTGATACCACATTCATTAAAATCCGTTCACTTAGATGTGTTTATAGCTCGCTATACATTGTCTCGTATACTCTAATACAAATGTTTGATAGAAGATAGTATGGCAATGGAATACTATCTTATATTAAGAATCGTTGTCTCCTTGGCATAGGATGTAAAGACATGCTTGATGACATCTGTTCTGTAATTGGACAAAATTGAGATGTTTTTTTTTCATCAGTTATTTGTTGGTTTAATAAATTCAAATGTTGGTTAATTTCGACTGAAGATACACCCCATGTCCGTCGGCCTAAAACAGCAACGTCTGTCAAGATAGAAATAGTTAATACGAATACAAGATACAACACTTGGCACATAGCTAGTATCGTTGGCATCCCATTAGGAGCAGCTCATACAATTCTCAAACGTGATTTGAAAGTGAGAAAGATCGTTGCTTGATGGATTCCCCATTTGCTGACAGATGAGCAGAAAAAGACTCGCGTGCAATGCGCTAAGTTGCTTAAACAGTATCCAAATTACAAAGAAAGTTTGTTTTTGCAAATGTCGTCACTGATGACGAAACATAGGTTCATTTTTATGAGCCAAAAAGACAACACTAAAACAAGATTTGGTCCACAAAGTCTGGTAAAAGACCATGCATTGCAAAAAGGACATGTTACCATCATTAAAGAAGGTAATGAATGCCATTTTCTTTACAGCTCAGTGTCCCACCATTCATGATGTTGTTTCTATAAGCAAATATGTTAATGTTTAATTTTACAAGACAAAATTTCTTCGAAAACTAAACAAAACCTTTCGAAAAAAGACCCGCAACATGTTTGGCCAATGTCAGATTGCTGCATGACAGCACGTTGTCGCACAAGGCGTCTATAATGCAAGACTTCCTGAAGCAGAAAAAGTCATTGTGCTCCCCCGTCCTCCGTATTCACCTGACCTTGCCCCTTGTGACTTCTTTTTGTTTCCAAAGCTAAAAAAATACCTTTCAGGTCAAACATTTGTTCAGCGCAAACACCGCGGTTCTGCAATATTCCAGTGTCTTTTAAGTATACCTTAAAACGACTGTGAAAATTCCTTCAAAGATTGGATCCGGAGATAGGAACTTTTATATCTCTATCTGTTGGACGTGAATACTTTGAGGGAAGAAAATAAAACAAATAAGTGAAACCTAAGTATGAAGAATCACATTTTACGTGCTTAGATGCATTCATATGTGAACGCTCCTAGTACACCGAAAATTAAGATTTTACAATAGATGGGTAAGTTGACAACTCCAAATGGCAAAAATGATGACGCAAACCATGTTATTATCTTTAAGTGTGGTTATCAATACCTATATAGCTTTTAATTGACACATAATTTTCAAAATACATACATCATGATTGATAATGTTCGGAACTGTTGCAAAACATATTGTGTGGTAGAATATGTAAGTTAAAGGGTGGAAACAAAAATTTATGATTGTTTCCATTTTTTCTCTTATAGTCATGTTTTTATTAACATCATCCGTACAGGTTTCATTTTACTGACTGTTTCAGATAAAAACCCCAGGTGATCTGTATACATGGATCAATTTGACAGTGATTCCGAACCTATTTCCGGAATTTGATATAAATGGTTCCCCGCTTCATTGGTCAGTGAAGCAGTTTAGATCGGGATACAACGACCTTCGTGTAGGGCCACCGAGACTGCGACAAGTGAGGACTAAACGAGGTATATGCTAAGTTTGATATTATCGTAGTAATATATTTAAAGGGAAAATATTGTAAGTGAGCTGTAAACTATTCAATGAAATGAGCAGTTCCGTTGCACAGCTTTACAAGAAATAGTTGAGGGAAAATACTGACAGCTTGCTTATCTGTAGAAAAACTGCTATCAATCTATACTGTTAAAAGAATAGGTTCGCCGTTTTTCTTTCGGAGAAACAGCGCGATCTCAAACTATTTTGTTCTATGTCACACTCGTATATAAGCATCTAAAGTTGATATTTATTCTTTTAAATAAGCACTGGTATTTTCGAAAATAGAGAAAATAGAAAACTAAGAACCGGAAAACACCTAAGGCTACAACGCTACAAATAGAAATGCTACATATAGATTTTGCTAAATCTACTGTAACAAATGGGTTTTGCTAAATTCAATCGAACGATTACAGACTTGCACTCTGTAATGTAACGAAGCTGAAATTGATAGTTTTTTGACGAATTAATAGAAGCCTAAGCGACGCTATCCGTCCGTCATGTATGTAAACCAGTATAATCTGCGGATTCAGGGGGGAGAACAAAAGGAACGGATCTTTGATGATGGCTCCATCGAAAATCATTTGATGGAAGGACGATTCAATGGACTAGTCCGTGAACGTTCTGTCGCCTCTCCTGGCGTCACTCTTAAAAGAGCTGCAGCTTCTTTCTTTTAAACTCTTGAGGCCATGTATTCTTCAGTGCAGGGAGGGGGGATCACATTACATAACTTTAAGAAGGTAGTTTACATGCTTATGGATTAAAGGAATGCATTAACTGCACAAGAATAACTTGATCTTTTTATTATCCCCTGCCGCATAGCGGTAGCGGGATATAGGAATGGTCTTAGTGCGTTCGTCTGTCCAAGTTTGTGTGCATCTTGATTTCTTGCCCGCTCCTTAGCTTCTAAACCTGTGGAAGGAGTTCCGTGATACTTTGGTTAAATGTTCATCCCATCAAGACAATGTGCGAACACCTTGCCGGCTCAAGGTCAAGGTTACAGGTAGAGGTCAGAGGTTTTAGCGACATTAAGCAGCAAGCCAATCAAGTGATGGTACTTATGTAAAATCACTGTAAAAATAATTTAAGTGTTATTACCCCTGATTTTTTTAAAATGAACATAATAATAATTTATGATACAGTACAAGTTTAAGTTGAGTGGGGAGGAAGGGGGAGAACCTATATTTCAATCATGATGGCTCAAGATCATGATAACCACTGGTGTTCAAAGGTTTAGGCCATACATTTCGTGTCTGTTTCATATCTTTTAATTACATGTAAGCCATTTCATGAAACTTTGGTCTTGCCTATCTGCCGAATTTACTCTACACAGAACTTTTCCTGCCATAGATTGTACTATTACCTTAATTAACGGTGAGCCCCGTGTGGAACATTTTTCATTCATACATAATCAAAATTTTCACTTCATATTTCCGTTTCACCATAAATAACCTTTTCAACATTTGCTAATGCACCAAGGCATATTGCTGTCCTTCAGACTGCCTTGTGAAATATGTCTTTAAAGAGGGTGGTGCAATATTTTTGAAAAGTCACAAAGGCGGCACAAAGGCGGCACAACCTTTAGTCTGTGAATCAGGAAATATACAATACATTATCTACATGTTTTATACGTCCATGGTAGTTAACTACAGTTATAAACATGGTCAATCCTGTTATTAAAGTATAAATATAATACAGAAGTTTAGGAAACCTTTCTGTTTATAAGCATTTGACCATGTTGCGACGGTTTACTGTTCTAATTCACATGCCTTTTTGAACATTCCGGTCTCGAAAACATTATAATAGGTAGTAGATTAGTCAGTTTAATAAGATCATGTTCTTCTAGGGCTACATGCATGCCTTCCTAATGCAAACAGGTAGATTTTCTAAGCCCGCACTTGCGCGGGTCTCCATCTAGTAACAATTATAAGTCCGGTGAAATTTAGATACTAGCTTTTAATGGGATTAAATCCTATTTATCTGCAATGTTTTATGTGATACAATTTTATATATTAAACATGCAGTTTTGTTTTATAGATGCATGTGATGTGCCATATATAGGCAAAATCGAGTGTTACGGAGAATACACTCTTTTAGATGAAGAAAATGACAATTATTGTATAGGCTGGAAAACTGAGCCATGTTCAAAAACAGAGGCCGTGTTTTTTGAGTCGTTCCCAGCATGGCAGTACACATCAGGTATGAATATTTTGATCAATTCTAGGTTAAGATAACGAGTAATGTAGCAGATTGTGTTGTCAAAGAGATTTACTGTTGTACGATTTCGCGTATCACAAATTGAAGTTTATTGTACTGGGCCGTATGAGGCCTAGTCTAAATTCTTTTGGAGGCAGTTCTATATCAAACACGAGCATTTGGATTTATTCAGTTGGGACATTTCACTTAATAAGTACTCAGTAAAAACTTGCATTGTGTATATATAAATTATTACACAATGAATATATTAAGGTCAAGAAAATTTGAATAAATAAAATCAGTCGTCAAGTCGCAAGCAAGTTCAGTAATAGCAAAGCGTTTTTTTAAGTAGTGAGAGAAAACAAATGCTTTTTTTGTAATAAATGCTTATTTTGCGGTCATGATTTGACATCTGTCAGTGAACTTTTTTCACACCCTCTCCTCGAGATAAAGTTAATAGTTCTAACAATGCACACAGTCTTTCGACTGATATAAATACAAAATAACTTACACTAATTCTTTGTATTCTGTAGCTTTAGATGTTTGGGGATTACCCGTGCCAGGATTTTACACAACATACGGTGGTGGAGGCTACATTTGTCCGTTTGACGTTAGTCTACACGTTTCAATTAACATTATTAATGAACTCTTCCGTAACTTATGGATTGATCGCAAAACCAGAGCTGTTATGTTCGAATTCACCCTGTACAACGGAGCTACAAATATATTCATCTATAATCTCTTCCTTGTCGAATTTCCACAAACAGGAGGAGCATTAACATCTTTTTCTACATACCCGTTACGAGTTTATTCCCATCAGGGGGCCATTGGGAAATATACATTGCTTTGTGAAATAATTTTTGTATTGTATCTTGTGTCTCTCTCAGTTAAGATATGTATTCGGATCTATCAACAGCACTGTAAATACTTCAAACAATTTTGGCAGAATTTTGAATTGGCTATGGCAGTTACGGGGATAGCAGGGTGCATCGCCTACGCTATAAGACTCGGGCTTGCCTTGGTTACAATTGAGGAATTCAAAAGAAACAAAAAGCTTTTTGTTAATTTCAGCCATATTGTCCTTTGGGACCAGATTCTAGTAACGTTACTTGCGATAGTAGTGTTCATGACAACACTGAGAATGTTAGAAATATTTGCGACATCAAAGAAAGTAAATGCAGTTGTAAAGGTATTTCAAGATTGTGGAAAGGATCTTTTCTGGTACGGACTTAGTTTCTTGTATATACTTGTTGGGTTCTCTGCCCTTGCTGTGTTATTGTTTGGTTCCCAGCTTTTTTCCTACATGAATATTTATCAGAGTATGAGTTCACTGTTTATTGCAATGATTGGCAAGAACCAATTTGCTGAGATGGATGAGCAACAGCCTATAATGGCCAAACTTTTCTTTTCGATGTATGTCCTAACAGTTGTATTTTTCATTCTTACAATTTTCTTATCTATTCTTGGAGCAAGTATTGATACGGTTATTCACAATACACGTGGTGATAATAGGAAGGATCTGATTGAGGTCATTATGTTTAAAATTTCATCCTTTTTCAAGAGGCATTTATGAATAAACAGAGCACTTTGACACAAGATTGTTTATTTAGGAGACATTAAGCAACGGAAATAAACGTTTGATATTTTAAAGAAAACGACAGGCACGTACAATTCATTGAATATTTTTATGAAGCATATGACATAATGAATAAACAAGAAATGTATCCCTAAATTGTTTTTAAAGTCAGTTTTTTAAGAGGGAGTATTACATATAACTAAGGAAGAGATGTATCATAGTCAACAGAACTATGAAAAAAAAACATATGATCAAGTCATCAAAGTGATGATGGTGCATACAGGATTTGACAATGTAATGGTTGTTAACCAGAAATTCATTGAAACAGACTTTTTGTCTGTTTACAAATTTAAGAGAAAAGGGACAACAACACATAAGAAATAAGTTAGTTATAACTATAGAAACGTTAACAAAATGTATTGAAGTCGACTGTACGTATTAATTGATAAACAGTATCGAAAAACCTAGCTCATTTTTTTGTAAGTAAACTTGTGTATTTTTTTTCTTGACAGACGGCGATTGTCGTTGTTACAGTAGATGTTGATTCTTGTTTTCTATGCGCAATTAATTAATCAATTCTTATTTGATTTTAACCATACTTTAACACAGTGATCAAGTACCGCACTTTTTTCTTTTTTTGTAGAGTTATTGATATTGTTAATTTTTACCTAATATTTCTTCTGTGCATAACCCCTTCTACATTCTCATATGATGATCACCAAAATGTCATAAAACGATCATTATCAAATGCCACTGTGCATATTGTAAGGCCTTTGCGAGTCAATTATTTCTGGCATAGTTACTGCCGTTTGTTAAATTTTACTTGATATTGCTCCTGTGCACAACTTCTCTAACAATTTTCGTATGATATTCAATTTTTCATACAGTGATCATTATCAAGTGCCACAGTGCATATTTTCAGCCCTTTGCTATTAGATTATTTCTGGCATAGTTATTGTCCTCTGTTAATTTTACTTAATATTACTTCTGTGCACACTACATTTCTCTTGCAAATTTTAACAATCTTTCACAGATTGATAATTATCAAGTGCCGCAACACATACTGTAAGGCATTTGCGATTCAACCATTTCTAGTGGATTTGTTGCCCTTTATTTAATTTTACTTCATAATCCTTTTGTGTGTAATTGTGTGATTGAACTATATTTCAACTTGAGGAAAACCCAAAGTTAAAAGATCAGAAACTGTTTTGAAGCACTTTTCTGTAAAAGACGTGGTGACCCGTGGTTTCTAAACACTAGATAAATATTATTTGAATACGTCAGTTTTGGATTTTATTTTTTAATTTTACCAGACTCCAAATATTTTGGCACAAATGGTCAAAGTAACTTCAAGTTATAAGCTACCATGATTGTGAGCATTGCCATGTTACTCGAGAATTTGTGTCTGTGACACATTACTTATTTTCAATCTTATCACATTTTTTGTGTTTATCCTTTTAGAGACGAACACTGTTTGTTATCAAGTTTTTAATATTGCGTGAAAGTAAAATCATTCAAAGAATGAGATGGGTCTTGTTTTTATCCATACCTGATATAATATCAATCAACAAATTTATTAAAGGAGTCCAACTGTTTCTAATGTAGTTTGACAATGCAAGTTTTGCTAATGTAAAAAAGAAATATATATTACATAGTTTTTAATATTTTAATAATCCTTTTAGTACCCTAGCAAAATATGTGTTGATTCTGCACTGTTTGTATCCTTGCAGTTTAATTATCAAATTGTTTGTTTTACGCCCTCTTTCAGATGATAATAATAATTAATAAAAAATAATAATAAAAACGTAGATTATTTACGTGACGTTTTGTTTGTACAATATAAAAAATTTGACTGCTGGTGAACAACTAAATAAATCAGTATTGTACTAACATGTTCTAAATAAAGTGTATTTCAACCACTTTTTACCTGTAAACGTTATTTTTTACAACATTTAATTCCGATATGACTAAACATTTTTTATTTAACATGTATAGGATAGAGTCTATTAAGACGTTTCTATTGAAAATAGAAGCCGAAACGAGCGTAGCGAGTGCAGGCTTCTATTTTCAATAGAAACGTCTTAATAGATTCTATCCGACTTAGAAGTTTCCGCCCACTTCTACATGCAAACTGTCAATCAAACCACTGCCTGTCACGTTGCAATGAAGGCGCGAAAACTCGGCCCGAAGTATCGAAATGGACGATTATATTTTGACGAGGGATGTTGCATGTCAATCAATACCTGATTGTTTAACTGAAGTCAAACTCCGCGCACCGGTTACGCTACGCTTAGTAACCACTGCATTTACACGCATCACGTGATGATGGTTTTATCACATGATTGTGTCAAGATGGCTAATACGCCAAAGCAACAGAAATTGTTTCATCTGTGATAAACAGCGACACTATAATTTGAGTTCTGGTGTCAAGTCTGGCGATATGATTGACACAATTTCATTTCTGTTAAAAAAGAACTTTAGTACAATAGTGGAGGTAAACGGTTGGAATGATTTCTTTTTCAAAGCGGTCATATTGCTTTGAAATAAACGGTGCTATATTAAAAATCATTATCATAATAGTTATGTTTTCGAAATTATTTTTTAATTGAGTGCAATCTAACACCTTACAGACTTGAAACATTAGCAAAACCGTGTTTACTTTCTAAAACAAATCAAAATTAAAAAAATCATATCGTCAAAAATCTTGACGAAAATGTTGTGATGGCAGAGATCTAATCCTATAAGGGGAGATCACTGCGTGGGAGATTGAATTGAAGTCGCTTACTGCAGAGGAATTCACCCCATTTTACAAAAATAGATTAGACGTCAGAAGTGAAAGGAGTCGAGACAGAAGGCGTGGTTATTTTGCAAATGTGCAATTAAATACAAGTCATCTATTTCAATAGAACGTTCTATTTTGTACAGTTCAAAATAGAACGTTCTATTGAAATAAATGGTTAAAAATTTAAATGTTTTGAGCCACTGATTGGCCAGAAATATAAGTTGACTTCTAAATGCAGAAAGAACTTGAAATATCAAAGGGAAAAGTTTTTTGTTTTCTTTTTTTTAAATCTTTTTTCTTTTAATTAAGAACCTTCAACCTTTACAACCTGTATTTCCGTCTCAAGTCAGTATTACTGAATACGTTACCATTGGATCCATCATGCCAATTTTCGTAATTTTCTCAGTATGTACAGGGTATATAAACTTGAGATCAAAACAAGTGTCCCGTCTATAACATATAAGCTTGTAAACATTTGCACAGAATACTATCGTGTTTTTTACTTTTAATTATTTGCAGCTCGATTGTTTCTTTTGAATTGAAGAGTTAGCATTCGAAAACAATATAACTTAAATGATCTTGCATTTCCCTTATTCTTCGACAACCTCTTGCATTTATCTTGAAATCCGACGCTACTAATATTATTGACTTGCAGTCCCTTCTGTTTGACTCGATTTAACTTTTAACGGGTTTATCTTCCCAGAATATAATTCATGGTCACGAATTTCCTTGAAAATTCGAACCAAATTTGTTACTTGTTCTTCCAATACCTTGCATTTCTTGAGAAAACAAGAATAGAAAATACCTGCGCGTACATAAAATCCATACAAATTCAACACCCATAGCAAGCTTTTATATGTTGATATTACGAATGGAGACCCAGCACTGCAGTCAAAAACTGACACTGCTTTTTAGCTTTTGACATGAGACACGTGACATCTGCATCTTCAATGGCCATTTCTCAACAATCTATTGATTTAAACGAAACCTGCTTATAAATCAATTTGACATTAATCTGTAATACATCATTGACAACTAGATTGTATCAGAATAGACAAAGCGGACACCTTGTTGGCAGGTATATTTCTTCAGTATTTTATTGTATTGTAACAGTTATCAATATTTTTTACAAAATAAAATGACGATCTTTTTTGAAGTGGTAAAGAGGGTTCCTCTGCGACTTAAAAAGCGCAAAGATAATAATGATTATACTTTATTTTAAAGAACGAGTTAACAGCTGTGGTATCATATCGCTTTTTCAATATCGTACACGTATACATATAGTATATTTCGTATATTAAATATATTACATTGCATGGATATTTTTAACAACTTCAGATTTTCATCATCCTGCTTTTAGAGAGATTGTTTTCTTCTTTTGATTCATATACCTTTCATTTAATTATAAAACCTACATTTTGGGATTTCACTTTGAATTGCTATAAGTATTGTAGACAAAATCTAGTTTAAGCATTGAAACAAAAGATTAGACTCGACACAAATGGGATGAACTATGAATGACACTATTAATGCTACCAGTAAGATGTTAAAAGCATTCCTTAACAAACCAATTTCAACCAATTTAATGACGAATTTTTTTACAATCTTTGCTACCTTTACAAGAGTTGTTTTTAAACTACACATACAAATAATTTTCAGTTCTACAGCTAATAAATTAGATTCCACAATTGCAACATAAAGGAACCATAGTCTGTTATATTTAAAACTCTCTGACTGGTCATTCCAGTGACATGAAGTGTTGCCCCTGTCCGTCCGTGTGTCTACTTTTCTTCTCTGCGCATTTAAAAGAAAACCTTGCTTAAATTTCAGTCATATTTTGCAAAGATATATGTCTAACAAAAAAAATAACAACACAGGATCCTTTTGCAATTTGGCGTGATATCTGAAATATTTTCAGAGCTATGGCTCTTTTTCGACGATATTTCTTTTCAAGTTTAGTTTTAAGGAAAACGCTCGCACAGGTTTCATTCTTATTTTCGGTGTATATGAAACTACGGGTTCCTTTCAAAATGAGTCTAGACACCTCCGATTCTACCAAAGTTATGACTCGTTTTTCTACTTCAATAAATTGAGTTATAAGTAAAGTTTCTTCACATTTGAAGGCCAGCACTTGAGAGATTTCATACCTCTTTATTATGCAAATATTTCCTACTTACAGTCTTTTCATGAGTTGACATGACACTTTTATAAGAATTTTGACTCTTTTTCAACTTTATTTTTGATTATTTCTTCTTTCATTTTATCCATCTGCTTATGATCTTCTCTTTGAGAATTTGAACGGGGCACATTTCTTGCTTTTTATTATTATTTTATTTTTATTTTTTATCTTTTTTACTGTCCCGCTACCACGCTATTCGTACGTACACCAGTTAGTGTCACATGTAACTCAAAACTGTTAGAGTCATGAAAAAGCTTATTCTTATTTACTCATGGACAGTGAAAAACAAAACACTAATAAAGCAAATTTGGTCTATACTATTTTTATGTTCCCGTCTTTAACAGGTGTATGAATAAGTTGTGTTCCTTCTTTTATATTATGATTTACAGATTCAGCAAGTTTGTTAATTTAGCGTAGCTGTATAACAGCCAGTTTTTGACATACTAAGCACACTGATAGAAGAGATGCTTGATTATAAGTAAATTAACTGCGCACAATGGTTCATGATTAATATGAGTCACAGAGCGGTAAGTACCATTTGCCCGTAAAGCCCATGATAGGAGATATTTCCACGTGACAAGTATTAAAATTGTTTTGCTTCTCATCCATCTGTTGTTCATTCTCTCGTATAAATAATAGGTAAAATGAAACGAAAAAAATGTATCTAATAGTTACTGAAAGAACTGTTTAAATATTTAAACTACGAAAAATATTACTTAGTACAAAGTTGGGATTTTTTCGCGCTCAATTTAATTCCATTGTTATGTTCTACAGTACCTCTGTTATTTGCATATATAATAAGTGTTTTTTTCTGTAACGCTTCGTCGGTTAATAATATATCTAATGTATTCATATGAGTTAAGTCATTTATATAAGTTACTACCTATTCAAACGCTCACAAGTTATTGTGAAAGGGTTTTAAATTCATCGCTTTTACTAAAAACAGCTAAAATTATGCCTAGTTAGAAGTTGTGCTAAAAGCATTTGTTTTCAGAACAAAAGGAAAATTTCTAAGAAAACAGCAATTTCCCAGGACAGTTCGAGCCCAAAATCAATAAATTACAACATGACAGGAATCCTTATAATTACCCCAGTTTTCCGCGTATGTTGCATATATCATTACCGTTAACAGTACAGTGTAACAAAAGTCCTTAAAAACATATAATGAAAATATAAGTTCATCATAAAAATTCAAGGTAGACATTCCCAATTACAGTCCAATGCGATTAAACGATTACATTATGTGCATTATATTTACTTTTATGTATTAAGGAACAACATACAAAGCAGAAGAAAAGAGAGAATAAGTAGCAGTATAATACTTAATTTAAGTAAGGTATATATCATATCAGTGTTTTCTTGTGAGCAAATGCATATACTACATACTTGACAGAAGCTAACTTATTATTATTATTATTATATTTTTTTTTGTTTTATTGCCCTGATGATAAAAGAAAGCGGTTGGCAATTACATATTCAAAATCCCATGTGATGCTTTTATTTTTTCATATTTAATTACTTGCCCGGCACATTTTTAAATTTTTATATACATAAAGTTTAAAAATGTGCCGGGCAAGTAATATGTTCACTTCAATAATATATATTAATATATATATAATTATTGAAGTGAACTTGTTTGGTTATTATTAACACCGAGCCTCAACAGTATCGTCAACAGGTATATACAGGCCAAGCCAGGACGAAATGATAACCATATTCAATGTCTCTGCATTTGGAATATTGAAAATTACGTTTTGCTCTAACTTTATTATTTCTTCTAGGGCAAACAGTTTAAATATTTAGTATATTTATTGTGAAGGTTATTTTAACGTAGAGCATAATTCTAAATTAGATGTAGAATTTCTTTATCTTGCTGGCAAATATCCAGAAATATCTCATATAAAAAGTGTTTTTTTTTTTTTTTTAATAATAAATGTCCTATATCAAGTTAGTTTCTTATTCCTTATGCCTTATTCTTTTTTTGAAAAAGGAATAAGGAACCAGTTCCTTATTCCTTTTTCAAGTAAGGAATAAGGAACCAGTTCCTTATTCTTTTTTTCAATTAAGGAATAGGGAACCAGTTCCTGATTCGTTATTCATATTTGAATAAGAAACAGCAGCAGAAAAATTTATCCAAAAATATTTACGGTTGATCAGCAACCAAGAAACACACTGAAAACACAGAAGAAATGAACAAATGATACAGCAAATGAATTTGCTTTATTAATCTTTATTAGAATTGCAAGAATAAATCATCAAAATCATGGCATAAAGCATTTGCATCTAAAAATTTTGAAAAAAATATTGAAGTCGAATAAGGAAAAAGGAACGAGTTCCTTATTCTTTATTCAACTCTGAAAAAGGAACTGAAGGAGATACGCAGAGAAATACAGCAATTGCAATAATTTCTAATAAATCTGCATTAGAATTGCAAGAATAAATCACCAAAACCATTGCATAAAGCATCTGCATAAAAATGTTTAAAAAAATGTTCATGTCAGTAAAGAATAAGGAACCAGGTCCTTTTTCCTTATTCAACTCCGAATAAGTAACATAAAAAGATACGCAGAGAAAGACAACAGTTGCAATTATTTTTAATAAATCAGCATTAGAATTGCAAGAATCAATCATCAAAATAATTGCATAAGCCATCTGCAACTAAAAACTTTAAAAAACGTTCAAGTCGAATTAGGAATAACGAACCAGTTCCTTAATCCTTATTCAACTCCGAAAAAAGAACTGATGGCGGTACGCAAATAAATACAGCAATTGCAATTATTTCAAGGACCAATCATAAAAATCATTACATAAGCCATCTGCAACTAAAAATTTTGAAACAAAATGTTCAAGTCAAATTAGGAATAAGGAGTCACTTCATTATTTAACTCCGAATAAGGAACAGAAGAAAATGGGCAAAGAAATACAACAGTTGCAGTCATTTCTAATCAATCTGCATAATAATTTCAAGAATCAATCATCACTACCATTGCATAAGTCATTTGCATCTAAAAATTTTGAAAAAATGTTGAAGTCGAATAAGGAATAAGGAACCAGTCCCCTATTCCTTATACTCCAAAAAAGGGACTGTTGGCGGTACACAAAGAAATACAGCAATTGCAACTATTTTTTATAAAACTTCATTAGAATTGCAAGGACCAATCATCAAAATCATAGCATAAAGCAACTGCATCAAAATATTTTGAAAAACTGTTCAAATCGAATAAGGAATAAGGAACCGGTTCCTTATTTAATTCCAAATAAGGAACAGAAGAAGATATGCAAAGATAGACAACAATAGCAATCATTTCTAAACAATCTGCATTTGAATTGCAACAGTCAATCATCAAAGTCATTGCATAAAGCATTTTCATCTAAAAATTAAAAAAAATACATTGAAGTCGAATAAGGAATAAGGAACCAGTTTCTTATTCCTTATTCAACTCCGCAAAACAAACTGATGGCGGTACGCAAAGAAATATAGCAATTGCAACTATTTTCATAAAACTACATTAGAATTGCAAGGACCATTTATAAAAATCATAGCATAAAGCAACTGCATCAAAATATTTTGAAAAACTGTTAAAGTCGAATAAGGAATAAGGAACCAGTTCCTTCTTCAACTCCGAATAAGGAACAGAAGAAGATACGCAGAGAAAGACAACAGTTGCAATCATTTCTAATCAGTCTGCATTAGAATTGCAAGAACCAATTATCAAAATCATTGCAAAAAGCATTTGCATCTAAAAATTTTGAAAAAAATGTCGAGTAAGGATTTAGGAACCAGTTCATTATTCCTTATTTAACTCAAAGAAATACAGTACACATTTTAATAAAATACATTGAAATTTATCGATAAACTAAAACAAAATATACTTTTTTCATATACAAGAGTTCCACATAAATAAAGGCGATGATCTTGCTTTTATAGTTTAAACTTTGCTTCGGTATGTATGCATGAAATAACCACTGATATTTAAGAAATGTATTGTTAAACGATAGTGAGACTTTTTATGTTTAAGTAAAGCTTATGCTCGACGCTGAAAGGTAAACAACCTGAAATCTTCATAGCTTGTTACTCAATAAACTCCAGGCATTTAATCTTTACGTTGATCCTTTCTCAGTTAAATATACCTCGTCTTCGTTGGCATTGTGATTAGCATGAATGAGTACGAATCAATATATCGCCATATTTATTACCTTCATTAATATTTCATGCAATCTTTGCACCAACAGATAAACTTGCACATCATTTGTCAATAAATTATGTCTAGAATTATTTTTTAGGTTTGTACTTTGTAGATGCAAGCAACACTCATAGTATATCTCGGGGATATTCATTTGATAAAGTAGGTGGGCAAGGTTGATATTGTTCCACTCCTGGTTAAAAAATGATTTCAGTTTAAACACTATTCTAACGTTCCTGAGATCCAAACAGGGATGTTTACACATTGTTCATTTACTGCCGCCTATACGTTTGGCAAAGTTTAAAAGATTGAAAAAAATCAAATATTGCAAGAGAAAGACTAACTGTTTGTGGTATAAAATAGGAGTTACCAGTATATCATATAGATTTATTACAGGATGCGGATGACATGACTTCTTTTATAAATTTTCATATTTTTAAGCGACTGACTCACAAAATTTTGCTGTTTTACTATGGAACAAATATATTAATATTATGCTTCTATACACCATGAAAACTGAAAAAAAAGTTTTGACTTAACAAGGATTAGAACCCATGACCTTTCGGTCAGTAAAATATTGAGCGACGATCTACACCACTGAGCCACAGCGTCTCGATATGAAAATTAATGTTATAACTAAAGTATCTACGCCGTGACTAACGGGGTAAATGTTTTACCGATAAAAATGTATAAAACTTTATATTTGGATGCTTTTCTGTATCAAAAAATGAGTCTGTAACTTAGTTTAGATTCTTCACAATTACAGGGAGAATTTTAGGATGTATAAACATTTCCTTTTTTTATCGTCGGCCCATCTGTGAGTCAGTCGCTTTAAGGAGATAAAATATATCAAAATCAGAATAGAATAAATGAATGCAACTCAACTGTTCCTGTCACAGCACCCACATAAGAACCATAGTGTTGTTTAACATTTAAGTAAATGTATGTGAAATAGACCGCTTGAATCTGATTCAAAGAGTTCTGTTATTTCGCTAATGTTGTTTTTCACATAAACAAACATAATTTTCCTGAGAAATTACAGCATGTTCTTGTGCTTGAAAAAGGCGTACAGTTCTAATGCTTTTCAGAAAATGATAATTATCGGATGAAATGTTTGTTGTACGTCCTTGAGAATTTCGAGTTTTCTAATATATCAAAGTAATACAAAGATAAGAAGGCAAGGCTCAAGATTCATCAATCAGAAAGCTGCATGTCTGCAGTTATCAAGAAACTGTTAAAGCAATACCGAACCACTTGTTTGATTATCGTCAGCCATTTGTTTTCAAACTTTTAAAACAAGATTGGTAAATTACTTAATTTAAACATTAATGATAGAATAATTTATCTCTGTTTATAAGACAGTTATAGTATTATTAATGATGATGATTATATAAATTTAAATATACTTTTGATTATTCGAGGGCTATGGCTATTCCTTACCTATTGTTTTATTTCTAAATATGTTCTTAATAGCAAAACCTGCAAAAAGGTAAAAACTTGTAACAGCTTAATATTCATTCTGAACAAATGTGATAAGAAAAAAAACTTGTTCCTGGTAATAAAAAGTTATTGTCCCTAGTTACTCTGCGCTATTTAGAGTTAACCCTTAACATGCTGGAACCAAAAGTGATTAGCATTTGCCACTAGTATAGGGTCCCGTGGAGTCTGACCAGGCTCTACACTGTTGGTAGCTCATTTTTTGTATTTTGATTTTAAAATCCCTTAAACCTTGAATTGACTGTTCAAAATTCAAAGCTGGGCTAATCCATTACAAAAAATTAACAGTTTAAGGATTAACAATGAATGTTTAGCTTGTTGGAATGGATCAGAAGATTTGTGATTATCACAGGAATTATGAAAAGTGGCGTAATTTCGGATGAGACGTTAAACGGAGTACCGAATTACTGATCCTATGCACTCAACTTCGAAATGATTCAGAAGTTAATCAGAAATGTGGTGTTTGGTGTATCGTGCTATATATTAAATAAAACCTGCATAGGTGGTTGGGGCATCTGTCAAAATCTTATTACATACCGTTACCTCCGATAAACAAACTAAGCGATATATATAGATATTGACTTGTGCACTTGCACCGGCTAGTCAAAATCCGAACTGCTTTCTAGTTGTCGTTGTTGTTGTTTTTTATGGTCTATAGATTTTTCGAAAGAAAAAAGTAGGTGAATATACCTGTAAGATGATGCACATCAGTGTAAGCAATTTAAAAAGCTTTTTAACCAAGAAAATTGATACTAAATGTAAAAGATATTTAATAATTATCGCTACATGTTTAATCTTTCTTTTTTGGAAAATGATATTGACATTTTAAGCATTAAACTCAATATTTTTGTTTACAGCCTAAACTCTTTGCCAATGTTCGAAAACTATACACTTATGGGGCATACTTTTGTATTGTATAAATGCCGATCTTTTTTTTTTAAAGATAGTTCTTGTTTCAAATGTTCACATTCCTGTACTGTGGAAATACCTCAATGTAGTCATAATTATATAAGACAGAGCTCCTAGATTTGGGTATTTTTGGCCACGTCGCATTAAAGTCGACCAGCACATCCAGGGGCATAAAACCATTAGAAGGAGGAAAAGAAGAAAGAGGAGGCACCGTGATCTAGGGGTAGAGCACAGAGCTCCGGATCCGGAGGTCGCGGATTCGAATCCCGTCAGAGGCGAGATTCTCTCACTATCCTCACATTCCTCCACGCTGCGCGAATACTGGTATGGAACCCAGGAAGCAGTCATCGAACGTGATGAATCTAAGTTGTAAGAACTTGTATCGATGTAAAATAAATGAGTCTTAACTAAAAAGAAGAAGAAAAAACATGAAACTGCGGACACAATAATCATGTTCTGCAAAATATCTGATTTTTTTCTTCTGTATCTCTCTATTTCGAAATTCAGCTAATCCGATATTGACTAGCCCGCCAATGCGTGGAAAGAATCTATCACAAGCTGCCTGAAAACATCGCCAGCACATACAGTTAATAACAATCGTCAAGGATGTTTTGTTAAACTTGTTTTTAATGTTCATCGTCGTCAACATCTGTTTTGCAAACAGGAATGAAAGATCTTACCATCATCAATCTGAAATAGTGAACTCAGTAGTTTCACCCATAAAGCTACCGCATTTCATTCGGTAAGTGGTCCATTTTTTTAACAGTAGGTTAAGTTCTTTTTTTTCTTTTAATTAATTAAGAGGAGTGTTCAAATATGAATGCATCTAGAACGTTTTATTTTTCAATACTGCGAAAAACACAAAGAAATGAATGTTATCGGGTAGATATACATGTTAAGTTTACATTGATACCACATTCATTAAAATCCGTTCACTTTAGCTGTGTTTATAGCTAGCGATACATTGTCTACTCTAAAACAAAATTGTTTGGTAAAAGATCAGAGTATGCCAGTGAAGAACGGTCTTATATTAAGGATCGTTGTCTCCTTGGCATAGGGTGCAAAGACATTTTTGATGAAATCTTTTCTGTATATGGACAAAATGAGATGTCTTTTTCATCAAATATTCGTTGGTTTAATGAATTCAAATGTGGGTTAATTTCAACTGAAGATGCACCCCATGCCCGTCGGCCTAAAACAGGAACGTCTATCAAGATGGTTGCTTAAGTGAAAGAAATAGTTAATACCGATGCAAGATACACCACTAGGCAAATAGTTAGTATCGTTGACATCTCATTAGGAGCAGCGTATACCATTCTCAAACGTGATTGTAAAATGAGAAAGACCTGTGCTTGATGAATTCCGCTTTGCTGACAGATGAGGAGAGAAAGGCTCGCGTGCAATGTGCTAAGTTGTTGCTTAAACAGTATCCAAATTACAATGTACGGTCTTTTGCAAATGTCGTCATTAGTGACGAGACATGGGTTCATTTTTTTGAGCCAAAAACCAAAACACCAAAACAAGATTTGGGCTACAAAGTCTGGCAAAAAACCATGCATTGCAAAAAGGGCCATCAGTATAAAGAAGGTAATATATGCCATGCTTGTGTCGCCTGCTACGAAGTACAGGCGACATATAGAGATCACTTCTCCGTCATCTGTCTGTCCGTCTGTCCGTCCGTCCGTCTGTCCGTCCGTCACAAAACTTGTCCGGACTACTCCTCAGAAACTACTGGTGCGATTTCATCCAAACTTTAAAAGAATGATCAGTATCATGTCTTGCTGTGCATGTTCTCGGCATTTTCCAGTCCAATGATTTTTGTGAGAGTTATGGCCCTTTTATGATTTTTATTTTTAAAGTTTGTCCGGACTACTTCTCTTATACTACTAATGCAATATGAATGAAATTTTACAGGATTGATCAAAACCTCAAGTACTTGCGCATATATAACTAGTTTTTTTATTGAATGATTTTTTGGCTGAGTTATGGCCCTTGAATGAAAAAAGGCGTCTTGGCCAAATAACGAATTTTGTGTTGCAGGCTTCACAATAGCTGCGATATGAATAAAAGTAGCCATGACATATAGAAGTCACTTCCCCATCATCTGTCTGTCTGTCTGTCCGTCCATCTGTCTGTTTGTCCATCACAAAACTTGTCCGGACTACTCCCCAGAAACTACTGGTGCAATTTCATCCAAACTCTACAGGAATGATCAGTACCAAATCTAGTTGTGCATATCTTCAGCATTTTCCAGTTTAGTGATTTTTGTCAGAGTTATGGCCCTTTAATGAATTTATTTGTAAAGTTTGTCCGGACTGCTTCTCTTATACTACTAAAGCAATTTAAATGAAATGTTACAGGATTGTTCTGTACCTCAAGTACTTGCGCATGTCTTACAGGTTTTTCGGTTGAATGATTTTTGGCTGAGTTATGGTCCTTGAATAAAAAAATGCGTTTTAGCTTACAAACTGTCCAATCACCTCTCAATACTACTGAAATGGTTAATTGGCTATCATCAGGCGACACATGTGATCACTGATTGCCCTCGTCTTTACAACTCAGGGTCCCGCCATTCAGGTTGCTGTTCCGAAAACGAAGACCTGTTACAGGTTTGGCCAATGTCAGATTGCTGCATGACAACGCGTCATCGCACAAGGCGTCTATAGTGCAAGACTTTCTGAAGAAGAAAAAAGTCGTTGTGCTCCCAAATCCTCCGTTTTCACATGATATTGCCCCTAGTGACTTCTTTTTGTTTCCAAAGCTAAAAAATTACCTTTCAGTTCGAAAATTTGTTCAGTGCAACACCTCGGTTCTGCAATATTCCAGTGTCTTCATAGTATACCTAAAAGTTTGTTGGAGGTGAATACTTTGAGAGAACAACAGACTATACTTTGACTGAGACTTACTCCAGTCAGTGGAATGATCTTTGAGTGTGATTATTATTACTTATGTAGCTTTTAATTTACGCATAATTTTCAAAATACATACATCATAATTGAAAATGTTCAGAACTGTTGCAAAACATATTGTGTAGTAAAATATGTAAGTTAAACAAAATTTTATGATTGTTTCCATATTTTTTTCTGTCTCTCTTATAGGATGTTTTTCATGATTTTTATTAATTTCATCTGTAAATGTTTCATTTTACTGACTGTTTCAGATAAAAACTCCAGGTGATCTATATACATGGATCAATTTGACAGTGATTCCCAACCTATTTCCGGAATTTGATATAAATGGTTCCCTGCTTCATTGGTCATTGAAGCAGTTTAGATCGGGATACAACGACCTTCGTTTAGGACCACCGAGTCTGCGACAATTGAGAACTAAACAATGTATATGCTATGTTTGGTATTATTGAAGTAATATAATTATAAGAAAAAAAGAAAAGAAAAGAAAACATCGGTTTCTTATTTTGGAAATACTTCTTTAAAAAACAAAAAACATTTCTGTAACCGTAAGTGAGCTGTAAACTAATAAAGGAAATGAGCACTTCTGTTGCACAGCTTTAAAAGAGATGGTTGAGGGAAATCACTGACAGCTTGCTTAACAGTACAATCTATACTATTAAAAGAATAGGTTCGCTGTTTTGTCGGAGAAACAACGCGATCTCAAGCTATTTTGTTCTATATCGCCGAAGCACTCATATAAGAGCATCTAAAGTTGATATTTATTTATTTTTATAAGCAATTGATATGTACGGAAATAGAGAAAAAAGCAAAGAAAGTAAATGAAATCACCTAAGGCTAAAATAGAAATGCTACAAATGGTTTTTGCTAAATTTACTGCAAATAGATTTTGCTAAATTTAATCGAACGATTACAGGCTTGCACTCTGTGATGTAACGAAACTGAAATTGCTAGTTTTGAAGTTTTTTTCACGAATTTAGATAAGCCCCTGCGACGCTCTCCGCCCGTCTTGTATGAAACCAGTATAATCGGCGGATTCAGAGGAGAACAATAACTTTTTAACACATGGAAGAAATTTCATGAAACTTTGGTCGGTCTTACTAATCTGGCGAATTCACTCTCCTATACACAGACCTTTTCCTGTCATGGATTGTACTATCACCTTAATTAATGTTGAGCCCAGTGTGGAACATTTTTCGTGCATACAACCATTGTTTCACTTCATATTTCCTTTTCACCATCAAAAACCTTTTCAACATTTGCTAATGCACCGAGGCATATTGTTGTCCTTCACACTGCCTTGTGAAATATGTCTTTAAACAGGCTGGCGATTTTTTTTTTGAAAAGTCACCAAGGTGGCACAACGATAAGTCTGTGAATCACGAAATATTAAATACATTATATACATGTTTAATACGTTTGTGGTACTTTACTACAGCTATAAACATGACCAAGCCTGTTGTTGAAGTATAAAACAACTAGATTATTAGGAAACCTTTCCATTTAAAAGCATTTGAACATGTTGCGGCGGTTCACTATTCTAATTAAAACTCCTTTTTGAACATTCCGGTCTCAGTTTACAGATAAATAAGTTCATGTCCTTCTCTCGCTACAGGCATGCATTTCTAATGCAAATAGGTAGATTATCTAGATTAATGAACTTTTTCGTAACTTATGGATTGATCGCAAAACCAGAGCATTTATGTTCGAATTCACCCTGTACAACAGAGCTACAAATATATTCATCTATAATCTTTTTCTCGTCGAATTTGCACAAACAGGAGGAGCATTCACATCGTTTTCTACATACCCGCTACGAGTTTATTCCCATCAGGGGGCCATTGGAAAATATACATTGCATTGTGAAATCATTTTCGTATTGTATCTGGTGTCTCTCTCAGTTAAGATAAGTATTCGGATCTATCAACATCACTGTAAATACTTCAAACAATTTTGGCATAATTTTGAATTGGCTATGGCAGTTACGGGGATAGCAGGGTACGCTATCAGACTTGGTCTCGCCTTGGTAACAATTAAGGAATTCAAAAAAGACAAAAAGCTCTGTTAATTTCAGCCATATTGTCCTTTCGGACCAGATCCTAGTAATGTTACTCGCGATAGTACTGTTCATGACAACACTAAGGCTGTTAGAAATATTTGCGACATCAAAGAAAGTAAATGGAGTTGTAAAGGTATTCCAAGACTGTGGAAAGGATCTTTTCTGGTACGGACTTAGTTTCTTGTATATACTTGTTGGGTTCTCTGCCCTTGCTGTGTTATTGTTTGGTTCCCAGCTTCTTTCCTATATGAATATTTACCAGAGTATGAGCACATTGTTTATTGCCATGATTGGCACGAGCCAGTTTACAGAGATGGATGAGCAACAGCCTATAATGGCCAAACTTTTCTTTTCGATGTATGTCCTAACAGTTGTGTTTTTCATTCTTACAATTTTCTTATCTATTCTTGGGGCAAATATTGATACTGTTATTCACAATATATGTGGTGATAATAGCAAGGATGGTTGAGATCATTATGCATAAAATTTCATCCTTTTTCAAGAGGCCTTTATGAATAAACAGAGCATTTTGACACAAGATTGTTTACGTAGGAGACATTAAGCAACATAAATAAGCGTTTGATAAAAAATAAGAGGCACGGAATTTTCTTTACTTTAGGTATTTCAGTATTTTCATAAAGCATATGACGTGATGAAATAAGGAGACATTTATCCCTAAAATTGTCGTTTTAAAGTCAGTTCTTAAGAGGGGGTATGCCTATATAACTAAGGAAGAGATGTATCATAATCAACATAACTATGAAAAAAAATCATATTTTGATCAAGTCTTCAAAGTGAAGAAGGTGGTATAAAAAGGAAAACGAATTAACAATGTAATGGGTGTTAACCAGAGATTCATTAAAACAGACTGTTTTTACAAATTTAAGAGAAAAGGTCAAGAACACATAAGGAATAAGTAAGTTATAACTATCGAAACGTTAACAAAATTTATTGAAATCAGCTGTACCGTATTAATTGATAAAAAGTATCGAAAGGAAACTAGCTCATTTTTTATAAGTAAACTTGTGTTTTTTTGTTTTGTTTTTTTTCTTGTCAGACTTAGATTGCCATTGTTACATTACAGTTATGTTAATTCCTATTTTCTATGCGCAACATATCCAACAATTCTCATTTGATTTTTACTATACTTTAACACAATGATCAAATCCTGCACGTTATTGATATTTGTTATTTTTACGTAACATTTTTTCTGTGCACAACCCCTTCTACATTCTCATATGATGATCACTAAAATTTCTTACAATGATCATTATCAAGTGCCACTGTGCATATTATCAGGCCTTTGCGAGTCAATTATTTCTGGCATAGTTATTGCCCTTTGTTAAAATTTACTTGATTTTGCTTTTGTGCACAACTCCTTTTACAATTCTCGTATGATATTCCCAAACTTTCATAGACTGATCATTATCAAGTGTCACAGTGCATATTTTCAGACCTTTGCGATTAGATTATTTCTGACATAGTTATTGCCCTTTGTTCATTTTACTTAATATTACTTTTGTACACAATTCCTCCTACATTTTTCTTGCAATTTTTTAAATCTTTCACAGAATGATAATTGTTAAGTGCCGCAGCGCGTATAATTAGGCTTTTGCGATTTTACCATTTCTAGTGGAGTTAATGGCTTTTGTTTAATTTTACTTCATAATCCTTCTGTGTGTAAGTCCTACAATTTTATAATTGAACTAAATATTTGCCTACGGTGTTCAACTTGAGCAAAATTCAAATTTGAAAGGTCAGAAACTGTTTTGAAACACTATTTCTGTAAAAAGACATGTGGTGAACCGTGGTTACTTAACACTAAATCAGTACCTTTTGAAAACGACCTCTTCTTAACCAATGACAGGGAAAATAAACGGGGTTACCCGGAACCGGGGCCTTAAAAAAATACTTTTTGATACGTCAGTTATTTTACATTTTACCAGTTATTTTGGCACATATGGTCAAGATAACATCACGTTATAAGCTACCATGATTGTGAGTATTGCCACGTTTCTCGAGAAGTTGTGTCTGTGTCACGTTACTTGTTTTCAATCTTATCACATTTCTTTGTGTTTATCCTTTTAGCGACGAACACTGATTGCTATCAAGTTTTGATATTTCGTGGAAGTTGAAACATTCAAAGAATGAGATGAATCTTGTTTTTTATCCATACGTGATATAATATAAATCAACAAAAGGAGTTCAATTGTTTCTAATCTAGCTTGGCCTTATGAGCTGTGATAAGGGAGAAGAGAAATATATATTACATAATCGTAATAACGGTACCCAGGCAGAATTTGTGTTGAATGTGTTGAATTTGCACTGTTTGTATCATTAGATTTTAATTATCGAATAGTTTGCTTTTACGACCTTTTTCTAATAAAAAAACAATAACAGCGAAACATTATTTAGTTAAGTGAAGATATGTTTGTATTATATTACTTATATATTGAATGTGAATAAAATGATTGCTGGTGAACAAAAAAGTTCTTGTACTTAATAAAGAGTTTTTCAACCACTTATTATCTGCAAACACGTTTTTATACGAATTCCGATATGAATAATTATTTCTTTTTCAACAAATACAGAAAGAACTTGAAACATCAGATAGCGAAGTTTTTTATATTATATCTTTGTTTTCTTTTAGTTAAGAACCATCAATCTTTACAACATGTATTTCCGTCTCAAGTCACTATTAGATCCATCGAGCCAATTTTCGGAAAGATCGCAATATGTACAGGGTATATAAACATGAGATCAAAACAAGTGTTCCGTCTATTTCATACAAGTTTGTTTGCATTCGCACAGAATACAAACATGTTATTTACTTTAAATTACTTGCAGTCCGATTGTTATTTTTAAATTGATGAGTTTGCATTCCTGTTAAAAAGTTGAAAGAAATTTAACTCTAGTGATTATGTCTCTTATAGAACGACAGAAAGGTAAATTGAATGGTATTAGACTGCTGTTAAAATTCGATAACAATGTAATTTAAATGATTTCGCATTTCCTTTACAATTCAACAAACCTCTTGCATTTCTATTGAAATCCGATGCTACTGTACTATTAATGACTTGCAGTCCCTTCAGTTTGATGCGATTTGACTTTTAACGGGTTAACCTTCCCAGAATATAACTTCATGATCACGAATTTCCTTGAAAATTCGTACCAAATTGTACTTTGTTTTTTCCTTTCCCTTGCATTTCTTAAGAAAACAGAAAAAGAGTATGCCTACGCCTACTCAAAACTAATACAAACTCAACACCCATAGCATTTTTTTTTTTTTTTGATATTTCCTTATTTTTTTCAAATGCTGGGAATGGAGACACCCAGCACTACAGTTAAGAACTGACACTGCTTGATAGCATTTGACATGAGACACGTGACACCTGCATCGTTAATGCTCATTCACAACAATCTATAGATTTAAACGAAGCATGCTTGTAAATCAATTTGAGCATTAATCTGTAATACATCATTGACAACTAGATTGTATCGGGATAGAGAGAAAGAGCGGTCAACTTGTTGGCAGGTATATTTTTTCAGTATTTAACTGTTGTTATCACTATTAATTATTTTTACAAAATGTTAAAAATGAATTGTATTTTGAAGTGGCTTAAAGGGCTTTTTTGCGACATAAAAGCACAAAGATAATAATGATTATACTTTATATTTTAAAGAATGACAATGTAAGGTAATGTTATGTGGTGTTATGTTTTAAAGAATGGGTTTTACAAAATACATTGTTACAAAAAATGTTTTTGAAATGCAGTAAAAATTGTCATATTTCAAAGATTAGAGAGACTTTGGTTTTTTTAAACTTTGATTCATAAACTTTTCATCTAATTGGTAAAACTTTAGTGTGATTTAATGAATCGCCATATATATGTTGATAAAATTTAGTTTAAGCACTTAAACAAAAGATTAGAGCTGAAATAAATGTGTTGTAGACGTCTGATGTTTCTTTTAACTATTGCCTACAAGTCAAAAAAATGAATAAATGGGTGTGGCTATGAATAACAATTTATCAAATGCTAACACGTGGATGTTAAAAGCAATCTATAAGGTTCGTATTTCAACCATTTAAGTGATCAAGTTCTTGACACTTTTCTTGCATCCACAACAGTTTATTTTCTTTTCTTACTTTTTATTTTGTTGTTGTTGTTGTAGTTGCTGTTGTAAAATCATCAATATTCATATTACATTTTACAGGACCGTTTAATATCATGATTGGTATTTTTCACTTATGTATTTACCTACATGTGAATTTATGGTGAATATATGTGAAAACATTGAATATATGTGAAAACATATCGTGAAAATCAAACAATCAAATAACACATTTTTGCAAAATGTTAGTCAAATTTAACATGGAGCATCAAAGTGTTTATAACGAATTGAACTGTATAACTTAAGATGTTAAAGGAAACATTACTTCGTTGGGGGCCAAGTGCATTTTGCGGTAAATAACCTACGTCTAATTTAATTATTAAATGATTATTTATTGGATTTCATAATCGTTTGATTAATATCAGGGTGAAAGAAAGCAATGACTTATGTGTTTGTTTGTTTTGGGGTTTAACGCCGATTTCAACATATAGGTTATATCTAGGCGGTCAGTCCACCTAACCGGTTTTCCTGGATAACCAATCAGTAATTGCCAATTTCTCCGCAAGTGACTGACTACTGTTCCCACATGATCTACTCTGAATCAGCGGTGAGAGACAAATGAACATTAGACAAAATGTTTGAGACCAATTGTCACGGAGAAATTTTGCCCTGCCCAGAGGTCGAACCAACGACCCATAGATTACTAATCCAGTGCTCTACCTATTGAGCTAAGCGGGCGGCTAAAACTTAGGGTTCCTAAAGTTTGTTTCCCTGGACAGCTTATTCTGATTTGCCCATGCACAGTAAAAAACACACACACACACAAAAACGGGCAAAATGAATTTTCATGATCCCGTCTTGCGAGAATTAGTTTTGTTCCTTCTTTTATATTATACAAATGTATCCTCGTTGTTTCAGCAGGTTTATTAATTCAGCGTAGCTGTATAAAAGCCAGCTTTGAACATACTTAGTACACTGTTTGATTAAAATTAAATTAACTGCGCACAATGGTTCGTGATTAATATGAGACACCTTTTGTTTCAGAGCAGTTAGTGCCATTTGCCCATCAAGACTATGATAGGAGGTATTTCCGCGTGACAAGAATTACAACTGTTTGCTTTCTCATCGCTCTGTAGTTCTTTTTCTCATACAAAAAATCGGGAAAATAAAACGAGAAGGTTGTACCTAATAGTTACTTAAATAACTGTTGAAATATTCAAACTTCGAAGAATAAGACTTAGTACAGAGTTGTTGTTGTTGTTGTTTTTCGCGCTCAGTTTAATTTCATTGTATGTTAAACTGCACCTCTGTTATTTGCATATAAAATAAGCATTTTTCTGTAACGCTATGTCGATTGATTATATATTTAATGTATTTAGAAGAGTTCAATAATTTATTAGTTATTACTTATTCAAAAGCTGAAAAGTTATTATGAAAGGGTGTTCAGTTCATCGCTTTTCCTGAAAGCAGTTAAAATTATGCATAGTTAGAAGTTGGGCTAACAGAAACTATTTTCAGAAGAAAAGGAAAATTTCTCTGAACACAGGAACTTCCCAGAACAGTTCGAGTCCAAACTCAATACATTACAACATGACAGGAATCCTAATAATTACCCCAGTATTTCAGATATTATTACCGTTAACAGCACAATATAAGAAAAGTTCTTTAAAAACATTATAATGAAAATTTGATTTTAATAAATAAAAATTCAAGGTAGGCATTTCAAATTACAGCTCACATTATATTATTATTATTATTATAATTATTATGAAAAGTTTGAAGTGAACATACTTGGTTTTTATTAACACCTAGACTTAACAATATTGTCTACAGATATTGCTTTATACAGAGCAAGCCAGGACGAAATGATAATCATATGGCTCTGCATTTGGCATATTGAAAATTACGTTCTGCTCTAACTTATTGTTTCTACTATGGCAAACAGTTTAAATGTTAAGTATATTATGTGAAGGTTATTTTAACGTAGAGCATAATTTTAACTTAGATATAGAATATTTATATCTTGCTGGCAAATATTCAGAAATTTCTCATATGAAAAGCTATTTCTTCCATTTTCCCCAATAATAAATGACGTGTTTTTTAAGTTGTTGAGCTACATTTTTATAAAAACATCATAATTATAAATTTGACGTTAAGAAATTCTAAACCAAATATTCTTTCACAATTTACTCTTACCATGTGTTGCTATGTTCAAGTAGCAAGATGTTGTGACTTTGGTTGATTCTCATTCAATTATTATTGAAAAGATGTTACTTTCACTAAATACTCGTGCATGATAAATTCTTCTTCAAATGTTATTGCCAGCGTGGCACGATCTAAAGATTCAAGCATCTGGCAAATTACATTTGGCTTTAATTCAAGCCTGCTTATATATCTGAAAACAAAAGAAACATTCAAATACTTAAGGAACTTTCCAGCTGTTGTCTCTTGAGTACGTGCAAAAGAACATATAGAATTAAAAAATCCTGCGCCAAGATTATCAAAATTATCAGCACTTTCACTCTCCTCATTACCATTTCTCGTTTCAGAAACTACCGAATCGAACATCTGATATGTTACATAAGGCTTTAAATCAAACTCTTTTATTTTTATTTTCCCGCATTTCCCGTGTCACAAATTGCAAGTTACAAATGGACTTATGTAATGTAAAACAACGTAACACACCCGTACAGTTTCCAACGACGCCAAAAATCTTGCATAAGTATTTTCGTCATAAGTGTATTTTCCCAGTTTATATGAAAAGGTTTATTTCGATCGACTGTCATAACTATCTTTTTTTAATGTTTTGGAATGAATATGTATATATTACCTGTAATAATCCTAATACTTTCTTGACAGAATTAGTCATTTACTACAACGCGCGTCTACCTCCACTAAGAAACTGAACATTAAACTATTTAATAATTTCGAAAATACGCCCTTGAATAAATAAATGATATATAACGTATGGTAAATGAAAATCTATGAAGGTATTTAATAACTAATTCATTTTATCAGCCACAAGGTTCGAGTATATTGTAAAAGAGTGATTTTAGCTTCTAGGAGTTTGCTTCTACTTTTGAATAACATATTATTTTGTTTTCTAAATGAATATTAATCACACACTACTTATCAGAACTGAAAATGAACTTTACATTCTAAGTTATAGAATTAAAATTTGTATTTTTTATTTATTTTTTCATGAATAATCATACTGTATACATCTTTTCTTTGTATCCTCTCTTCATTCTGTTCAACACAGCAAAGTTATATAAACTGATGGACATTTTAAAACATTAATTTTTATATTTCCAGTGATCACGGACATTGCCCTACATTATATCAACTGATGAAAACTTTAAATCCAGTGATGACGGGCATACTCAATACAATCTGGCTGCTTATTCTTCCACCAATGACATTTTCCTGTAAGTTTATTTATTTCCCTCTTCGCTTCTAAAACAGTCTTTTATATTGCCCTTTGTAATGACCTGCATTATTTCAAGACAATCACAGAGGTCATAGTCTAAAAGAACAAAACTGAAGAATTATGTAACCTATTCACAATATACAGTTTATGAGTTAGCAGCAGAGAAAGAAAGTGTAAAGAAATCAAGTGACATGGTTGAAGAATACGAAATCAACTTCTTATATCAAATCCTTCATGGTATCTAGGCTGAACTGTTTTCTTAAAAGAAAAAAATAGGAGAGGGATGAAGGGTTAGTTCCTATAATGATCGTAACGAATTCGATAAAAGGGAAACCAAGGCATTATCAGACTGCTGCGTAAAGGATTATATAGTAATAGATGTGAAAAGCTTTCCATCTCCAACAATCATGCTAATCATTCGTTTTACCCCTTGAAGTATTATTTTGCACACATGCAAAAAAATTTTTTACACCTTTTATTCTTTTTGAAAAGGCCTCTTTCATGACGGTACAAAGTAAAAGATAGGGTAAATCAAGCAGCGACAGTTAAAAAACTAAAATGCATTATTTATTCATGTCTGTTACCAACAAGACTGAAAGATAAAGGAAGTAAACTTAAATTTGTATAGAAAATCAAATGTACCTAAAAGAACAGCCTCCGGAAATATTTAAATATTCAAACCACAAAGAATAATTGTAATTTTAATTGCAGAGTTGTTTTTGGTCTCTATTTAATTTCATTGTGTGTTCTACTGCGCCTTTATCAATTGCATATTTATCAAGCATTTTTCTGTTATGGTCTGTGGATGGTTCTAATGTACCAATGGTGACTGTAATGTTATCAGATGACTTTAATTATTTATAAGTTTTTACTTTGTAACAAAAACAAAACGAGACAAAAGTTGCTATTCAAATTTCCACAAGTTAATTATAAACGATTTTACAATTCATTGCTTTTACCTGTAGAAAAAAAACGCATTATGGATGTAACATGGAGTTAAAAGCAATTATTTTCCTATAGAACGAAAATTGTCTTAGAACACACCAAAACAGTTTTAGTCCAAAATCAATAGATTTTAAAATGAAAGGAATCCTAACAATTAACCAAGAGACATTATTTTGTTTCAAAATATTGTGCAGATATTAAAAAAATCTGCATCGTATATTTAAAAGATTTTTTCCATAGATTATGATCGTCTTTTCATTGTTATAGTGCAAACGATTGAACTATCATTTCGTTATTTAAAAACTGTTCTGCCCTCATTTGTTCTCCCGCGTTTTTGGTTAAAGAACATAATTTTTTGTTATTAAAACTTAGTGTGTAATCTGACATTAATAAAAGTGGTTGTTGTTGGTGGTGCTGTTGTAGAATTTTGAGTGATAGTGACACATTCGTATTAAATCTCTATTCTATCATTTTTATCAAGAAGAGAATCAAAGAGTGTACAATGATGTAATAAGTTCGCTTCTGAATTTCTGGCTAACTAAAAGGCGTTATGAATCTTCTGAGTTAAGATGTTTTACCAAGTATGTCAAGACGGCGTATATTCTACAAGTAAGACGAATAATATAATTGTTCCAATACAAAGAAGGGCTATCAGTATGATCCTTATGATTATAGGGTTATTTTTCAAATTTGAATTATGTCCAAAATATTTGTTAACGAAACAAACAATGTAAATCGAGTAAAATGACGTCGACTTTTTATGATAGGTAGTTAGGGTATCGAAGTTTTAGCAGTAGCGTAGATAAAATATTGCATTATATATTAATATGCAGTATAAGCAAAGAGTTCTGAACGAAGCTTTTAAAATTAGAAAGTTTAATACTGTTAAACACTGTTTCATAATTATTTGTGTCATTCAGTATGGAACCTCCTGTAAGGTCCACCATTTATTTTAACCAATTTTTTCACATATTTTGTATAAATGCTATTTTTAACATTCAAACTATTGTTAAATACACGTTATCAAGACATTTTGTAGGGTGGTTAACATTAAAGATATTGATAAATACATGGTATCAATACATTTTGCAGTGTGGTTAACATTAAAGCTAGTATTAAATACGTTAATTTCGCAGGGTGTTCGCCTTTAAAGCTTTTGCTAAAAACACGCATTTCGCAGGGTGATTAACACCAAAGCTATTGTTAAATACACGCACTTTGCAGGGTGATTTACACTAAAGCTTTTGTTAAATGCACGAATTTTGCATTGTGATTGATGTTAAAGCTATTGCTCAATACACGAATTTCGCAGGGCGATTGACAAAGACTTAAACTTGATGAGCACGCTCATATCTCATAATTATAATATTATTTTATTTTACTTGAATCATTACTTTGTAAGATGTTGAACTATCAGGTTAAAATGTATTGACTTAAAACTTCAAAGAAATTAAACACGGTACATTGTGAAACCTATGCAAACTGTAATTTTAAAACAATAACAATTTATAACTGCTTATCCAACTTCTTGATTTAAGCTTTATATAAGATATTATTTACATAAATTATTTACTTATTTACATTTGGATATTTTTCTTCAAACCAGATATTAGTTGTGTAGTTGTATTTTTTCAAGCTTTTCCTCTTTCAGTCACAGATCCTTACACAGTGATAGGTCCTGGTAAGTGAATTATCAAAATTTTCTTTGTGCTACTGAACGGTAAATGATTCTGCTTAGGCCAACACTTGTTGGGTGCCTTGTCAGAATAAAATTTCTAAATATGTGACAAAATTTAAATGACACCAAACAAAAATGTAAGCATTTTGAATGGTTGCGAAAATAAAAGTTATCCGAATTGAAGGACCGTGACCAGTACTTATTTTGTTAAAATACATTGAGATTTATGGATGAACTAGAACATAACATACTTTTCATATACAAGAGGTACTCAGAAATTTCTGTATAAATGAACTTACCTTTATGGTTATTTAGGTGGAACGTTTGTCATTCCTAATTCAACAGGTCAGTTGAAAAAAGCCAGTGAAATCAGTACTAATGTCATTCCTGGTTCTCTTTTACTGGATGTACTGAACCACTCAAGCATAATGAATAGTAAGTATGGATTGTGAGGCATTTTTACGCATAGTAATATTTTCCTCGAATTTTTTCTTTAAAAAAATGTACAAATGTTTTCTTGTACATAATAAGATGAAACACCCAGCTTTTTAATTCAATTAAAGTATCTTTTTAATTTCTTTAAGCGGTTTATTTAGACATTTTACACAGATGCAACTGGAAACGCCATATAGGTGTCATTTGGGGTTTTCATAAAATTTCACAAGTTTCATTTTGTGTTTATCAATTTGACATCTTTCTTGTTGTTTTGATTAATCTTACAAGCAAATGGAAAATAGTTTGTGTTTTCCTGTATAAAGAATAATTGATTGTATCTCGAAACCAAAAAATAAGTACTACAATGTAATTAACAACAAAAACAATAACAATATTGTATTCTGCTTTACATAATGCATGACACACACAGCCAATAAAACCGTACTTTGTTATTTTGCATCTGGTAGGGTACCAATGCGGGAACTATAGCATGTTTTTCACAGCACCAGAACCATTCAGTAATCCGTACAAACTGACATTAGAAGTATTTGTGGATGGGGCTAATAAAACACATGATAAACACGAATGCACCATATACTGGGCCGACGGCACGAGACAGAACAAGGTCAAGATAAAGGATCTGTACTTGTTGATCAATCACACATATACACGAGTAAGTATTAATTTTATGAATGCAAAAAAAACGCCATGCATTTTACAAAACTATACAGAGAATCACGTATAGAAAATATTTGATTATACTTTCAATAATTAATGACTGCACTGCAATAAACTGATGTTGCTGAGAAAGATGGTGATGGTGAAAATAATATGGGTGAAGTTGTGGTTATCATTATAAAGAAACATTAACGAAAGTGCTGACTGTCCTTCTATCGAACACCATTGCCCAGGCTATCTGAAACAGACATTCAAATCCTACGTTATATTATTTGATATTCTATTTTTATGCAAATATTCGAATACAGAATTCGAATTTGTCTTTTCGTAAGGAATACGAATATTCGAATGTTCGAATATTCGATGAAATCCCTACTTTTTATTATCTTGCATCAATACCATACTGGATCGATTGTCACACAATCAATCAAAAAAGATGTAAAATGTTTGCAGTAACACCTCAAGTCTGCTGAGGTCATTGACCTGTAGACGTGAAAAATCGTGGTCTATTTAAACCTAAAAAGGAAATAAGTCAGATAAGTAAGGCAGAATTTACAGAGTATGTAACATCTTACTCTCTATTGATCAGTGCTTTCGTCCTCGCGTGAGTGAATAGTAACAAAGACTAAAGCAAGTATTGCTACCAACCGGTAGAGCTATTCTTTTAAGATTAATGGCTGTGTATTTATCAAGACTTGTTTTCACATAGCAAAGTAATACTTTAAGATTTTGTACGATCTTGCTTGATACAATCCTTCATTTCATATGAACAAAATGGAAAGTAAAATGCTTTCTTTGTCGTGTTTAATTAAAGTTTACTTGAAATGTTATCAGATTCTTTTGTCACATGACAAAACTCACCGGTGCTATAATCGTTTTAACTTTCATTAAAGAAAGTATTTCAAAAGATAGACCATGAAAATGGTTCCAATAAAATCTAAAATGTATCCAAAAAAGAAAGAAAAGAAGACGGTAAGAACTATTCCATTTTTATTCCCCTTCCACTTTTTTTTTGAAGGGGGGGGGGGGGATATAAATATGCCCTTGTCTGCCCGTCCGGCTGTCACGCTGTCCTAATGTCCCGCTGTCCTTACATAGACCGCTTTGTGTTGCGTTAAGCTCCAAACGTATCACTAATAGAGCCATGAAACTTTCTACGAATAGTTGTTAGCATGTGAACTTATACACCTGGATATTTTGACGCAAATGTATCGGAGATCGACAAAGTTGGGCCCCCTAATTCAGCAAAAAACTATTTTTTTCTTTTAGTATAATGTCGCGTGAAACTCCAAACGTATAACTGTTAGAGTTATGAAACTTTCTAGGAATAGTTGTCAGCATGTGACCTTACACAGCTGGGTACTTTGACGCAAATTTATTGGATAACAGCAGAGTTATGCCCCCTAATTAAACAATAGAATAGCATTTTAGATTTGTATCGCGTAAAACTCCAACGTATAACTGCTAGAGCCATAGCACTTTCTAAGAATAGTTGTCATCATGTGAACTTACGCACCTGGGTATTTTGACGCAAAAGTTATTGGAAATCGGCGGAGTTATGCCCCCCATGAAGCAAAAATAGCATTTTAGATTTGTGTAGCGTGTAACTCGAAAAGTATAACTGCTAGAGCCACGAAACTTTCTAAGAATAGTTGTTAACATGTAAACTTATGCACCTGGGTATGTTGACGCAAGTTTATTGATTAATTTTGTATCGAAAGAGTCCCCCCCACCCCCGATTAAGCAAATATAGCATTTTTTGACTCATTGATGTTAAGGACAATATTAATACGCACCTGTAATTGTACAAGGTTTTTTTTGTCACAATACAGCGGATGTTGGGGAATCCGTGTCCTATGGACACATCTCTAGTTTAAAATTATACCAATATGACACGCATTCAATTTAATACATGCAATTAATGGTTCTATTCATATTTGATTTAGAATCTTCATTGTCATGTGACTAAAAATATTATTCATACCGATCATTGACAACGTTTTACTATTACTGAAATAACTGAAACAACATTTCATTTAGTTTAAGAATTGCAGATATTTGAAGACATTGGACAGAACTTTGGAACTCTGCTTCCTTACAATGCAGGGCAAAATTTATCATGACATTGACTTTTTTGTGTCTAGAATGATAGGCTATATCAGTTTTGCCGTTACAGGTACTTATTTTCTCATAATCTGCTATGATGTTTTAGCGGTTTTATTGTCGTTCCAGTTAGGGGTGTACCATGTGCGTATGGTGTGTCTTGATAAGCAAACTCAGACTAATACATCATGTCCAAATCATAATTCAAACTGTGTCACCACACCTAATTTCCTGGATGATGTATACAGGAACTTTCAAACACCAATGAAGTTCTTTACGACTGATACAATAACGGTAAAATATTATGTTTTTTTACCTATTGTTTTGGTAGCCATTAATTAAAATTCAGATCTGTTTTATCCTATTTTGTCCTCTAATGTTCATCTCTGCTGTACTTTAATCTGATGTATTTAGTTTTTTCCTGTTTTTTCTGCTCTACACTGTTCTGTTCTGTTCGCTCTGCTTCCTATGTTCTGATGTTAAAGAACCGCAAATCAATCAAGCATCGGGTGACACGTTTACCTAAACATTAATATATTAGTTTCTGACATTCGAAGGACAGCAACCGAAATTTGGTTTAATAACAAGAAATATCTTCAAAAATATGATCGGCGTAAATACAGTAAAAAACATAATGCCCCATAAGGGTTAAATTTTTCAAACATTGGCAACTACTGAACGATTGCATGTCTAAACTCCATATCAGTGAGGCTATAAACAAAGTGTTGAGATTAATAATAAAAGTGTCAATATTCATTTTCTATGAAACAAATTAAATATTAGTCATTTTCACTATTCATTTATTTTATTTAGTATAATTTTTATAGTTAAACCGAGTTGATATTTAATATACGGCTGTATTAATGTTATTATTATTACATTATTTTTAGACGCAATTAAGCTAACAATTACGAATTCTGCCCTTAAATTCATAACAGCAACATTTTTAACCAATGGCAAACGTCCTTCTTCAGCTGAAGATTTTGTATCTAACAATTTCATTTGTTTCAAATGTAGGTCAAATACGGTTTCAATACAGCTACGCTGCAAGATGATATACTCATGCTCACGTCAAATTATGTAAACAAATCAGACATTTTAAATAATTTATGGCGAATTTCATCATTGTTCACAACTAGTTAGGCTCAAGAATTCAATATTATAATTGGATTTAACAAGGTAAATAAATTTCACTCGCTGTAACAGTCTGAAATACAGCGGATTCTCTTGTGGTTGGGAAATTCCTGAAGTTTCATCAAGCAGTAGTTCCGGCACAAACAGTGTATTATCAAAATGGTAATTAACTGATTCAAAACAGTGTATTATCACTTTTATCTCACTGATATTTCCCTATATTTCATTGGTAGGCATAAAATAAAAGATCTATAAATCTCTAAAATTAAAATTGAAAAAATGTTCAAAAAAATTTTCATAAAACAAACACACACAAAAAATCAAAATTTAAAGCAAATCATTTAATTCCAAAGCCTAAGGTTTCCTCACTTATATCACAAATGCATCGTACTAAGAAAAACACCATTCGTACATACAATGCTCCACCCAGCGGTGCTCTTTTTCATTTCTTTTTTCTTTCTTTTGTTCAAAAGAAATCAAAATACGTAACACATTGACTATCATAATGAATACAATTTACCTGCAAACAGAATGGACTAGTCTATGATAATAGAAAAAAGGTCAACAAAAAGTCCATGATTTGATATGTACAAGGTAACAAATTAATGCAGATTGAAAATCTGTCTGTTATGCCAAAAATGCAAAAAATAGACAGATTTGTTTCTGTTGGTTTGTTTGTTTCAAGACAAGAAGAAAAAACACCATAAGTATTTACTTATACATTTACTTAACCAAAATCAAAAAAGACTTAAAATTATTGTATTGTACTCCTAATGGCAACGGATTGATCGGAACACTATGATGTCCTTCGACGGCAGTAAGAAAAAGACAGAAAGTAAAGAATACAAATTAACTTGTTAAGCTTTTTCGTGTTGATCTTCAGTTTCATACCATGGCCATTTGAATGTAAATGTAAAAAAAAAGCATTCTACTGATTTGAAGACTCTCTTGATTCCAAAAAGAGGGATGATGCGTCGGCTTGGGACTTCGCCCCCTGTCTAGCTGACAATCTTTCAGCGTTTTAAACCCTTTGACAGCAAATCAATGTCGAACTACTCGTTTAGTATATTGACCCTTCTCATTAAATTTTTCAGTCGCTTTTGTTGCTTCCTTTTAGATTAAAAGCTACATGGAGATAGCCTCGAGCAGTTGTGGCAAGCCCGCAATAAACTGGAGAATAACGAAAATTAGAAACACCACTTTTACTCCTATTTCCAACTTTTCCCAGAAACCGGAAACTTCAGTGCTGAGGTTGAATCCAGGATTACTTAACCCTGGGGAGTACTTGGTCAGCTTGGAAGTCGTTTTCAAAAACAAAAGTCTACGTCACTGGTCTGAAGATGTAATAATTATAAAGGTGGTCCTTCCAGAATTAGTGACGCATATTTTGGGTGGGGAATTCGTAGATGTTGTTCATGGAAGGGAAATATTCATTGATGCAAGCATTTCTAGAGACCCAGCTTCAGATAGGTCGCTTCCACTGTTTGCTTACTGGAACCTTACTCACTTTAAATTTGCACCAAATAAGTATCAGATGCATTTGTTTTTGAAAGACTTTCCGGTTGCTCCCCTACCAGTTGGTTCCGTAAGTTACACCATTGCAAACGGAAGTGATTACGTGCTTAAGATAGACACAGGTCTGTTTTCGGTTAATACGTATGCTGTCGTAGTGTTTACATTGTCAAGCGGAGATAGAATTTCCTCTGCGATGCAGATGATAAGATTCAAAGCAAATGCTGTGCCGGCCAGTATAGAGTAAGTACAGACACATTTGCATACCTAAAAACTAACTGATTTTGTCCTTAATAAAGATACAAACTGCTCTGTCTGTTTAAGCATTTTGTCATCCCAAATTTTTCAGTGAACGAAACATTTGCTAACTGATTTTTTATAATGCAAAATTTATATCAGACTCATTTACATGAGGGATCTCTGTCCATTTAATGAACATTTAGCTTATTCATTACATTTTTACAACTCTAGCAATTATATTTTATTAACCATGTAATAAGATTTCATTAGGCGTTGTCTTTATATCAGATTTTGTCCTGGAGCAAGGTAGATAATTTTTTTGAAACCAAATAATATTGCCATTGGCTGCCCGCAACTTGAGGTCATCTTCAGTTTTACTCTTCGATCAATGCTTTTACTTAAAACATTGCCATTGTATATTTGTTGAACAGGAATTTATGCATGCCACGTATGTGAACAAATTCTGCCTTCAGTTAAGATTGCAAGTTGTCTCACTGAAGAGGAAATCTTTTAATTAAAATTGACTTTCAAACCCAAGAACACCTGGTTAGGAATTTGATTCGCTACCATACACACAAAGCCTGATCCTGTAACTATCTCGTACTTGTGTCTTGGGGCCCTTACATGCTGTATTAATAACGATATATATGCTTTTAATTGTACAGATGTGTATATAATTGTCACGTGGGAAGAGAACGGTTGTTTTACTTTGATAAAATAGCATTGGACCTGAAACTAGCAGACTACATTGACCCGTCAGCGTTCTCGTACAACTGGCAAATCATGCGTTGGTACAACGTCACATACCCTTACGTCACTGCATTCGAAGCTACCGTAGAAACAGGTAAAAGCTCTTTGAAATTTGCTGTAGGAAAACAATAACTTTCTCTTACCGGATCAATGTTTACGAAGCCAATTTTCTGCAAGATAAGTTTTCACAGAAGCAGACAATCACTTTTAGTGTAGCTAAGCATATTATAAATGTTTGGCTGTTTGCAAAAAGATTTGAAAAAGATTTTTTATGCGTAACACTACTCTATGCTTGAATTTTCGTGAAATTAAGTATTTTACATATATTCATAGTTTATCTATATTTGACGATATTTCAGCATTTTAGTTAAGGGTAAGACGTATTCAATGGTATTACAAGAATTAAACGATATAATATCTGTACGATGATTCTGTATTATAACGGATATTACACTCATTCACTGTCCATTTATACAGGTACGTATATTTACGGTGTCCGCAACTAGATTTTATGTCGTTATTGATGTCGCGCAGGTCACGCGCATGCGCATTCGTTTGAAAGAGATCATTCAGTGGTTGGTCGCTACATTCTTTCTTATGTTATGTCAATAATTTGCAAAGTCATCACACTTAAACCAGTGATTGATAATTGCTAAAACTTATATGATTCGGTGGATAATGCATCTGATTCTGTCCTGAAAATATTTTCAAGGCTTTTTGACTGATTACTCTATTGTTATAGTGTGGTGGTATTTGAGGGAAAATGGCAGATCTTAAGGCACAAAATTGAATTCATGACCTCCTAAAAAAATCCTAAAAATAAAAATGGAAGCTGGAAATTTACTGAACACATGTTCGTGAATGGTTTGCTTATGATATGTGCATTTCAACATAGTATATTTGATGCTATGAACTTTTGAAAAAGTGTAATTTTAATCCCGCAGTCGGAAAATAAAAAAAAAGTATTTACTCTGTGTTTAACTCATCATCATTTTCCCAATAGTTTTTGAATTGAATTAAGATCCATATTTCAAAAATTATCAATCTTTCAGCTTCCTAAAACGGGTAAGTTTTAAAACATTGAACAATAAATGACATGAAAATGGGAATTAAATTCATCAAGATCAAAATATCATTTCGCTTAACGTCGCTTAACTACTACGTAATCGTCGATAAAAAATAAATAAATATCGGCTTCTACCACGACACCATATTTTTACCGTTATTTGGATTATGTATAGAGTTGCGGATAACCGTAAATATACGTACCTGATATATATAACGACTTTACATCTTCCCAATGTTCTTGTCCGAGGAAGTTACATCTTCTTAACATATTTTAAGAAGATAAAAAACAAATTCAATGTTTCTTTTTAGTCTTATTCAGCTTTTCAGCTTTACTAGTTAATGATAACACTTCTCTTTGAAGTTTATAGTTAGGTTAATAGACTCCTGCTTGATTATTTGAATATTACAACTCTTCAGTGTTAATATTGTAGGATATTTGACATCTTCGATTAGTATAACAAATAAGCTGTACCAAGGCCACACGTACAGAATCATTGCAACTGTCGCTGGTCCTGGCTACTCGGCGACCACTGTCGAATTTATACGGACGGTCAATTATCTGCCTTATGATGGAAGATGCACTTTAAATAGCAATGAAGGTATGTAGACTGATTGAAATGTTGAAGCCTTGAAGCTTAGTGACTGAGTGGAAACCTATAAACTAAGTGGAATAGTTGAAAGCCTTGAATGTTAATGGCATAGTTGAAAATTTGAACGTTTAGAATGTTTTGAACTTATTAAGAGATTTCCTTGGTAGTGCAGTGCACACTCTCAGCTGTAGCACACTGAGCCTCATAATTTTCTTGAAATGTAACAAACGTGGTGAAAATAAATAATCAGACTGACTGCATAATAATAAGCAGTCTTGAAATTTTAAAAAAACAGCCGAAACTATCGATTGGTAGAAGTAACGATACTATTAAATTTATGGAATCGATGTGAGTCATATTAATCCTTATGGAAAAACTTGTAAGCGTGCATTTTAAAGAATTGAAAGATAGTAAAACACAAGTCAAATCCAGCCTGCTCTTTCATTCCAGAAAATTTCCTAAGTCCTAAGGATTCAGGTATTGTTAGGTGTTGAGTAATAGATTAGTTATCAGAAGGTGTGTATGTGTTGAGAGAGGGGGCGGGTGAATGGAGGTTAATGGACACTATCTATTGTTTTGATTTCTGATAAGATCTTAAATTCTGTACGTTATATGATTTTTCTTAGAAATATTGTACACAATTTTATGAATGAGAAATACTTCAGATATCGTTTTACACAGATTGCAGTGAAATAAGTTGAAATATAAAGTAATATACATGCAATTGGATAATTATTTAAACGAATTTAAAAACACAATTGATGTCTTAAGTATTTGTAAAGTTTCGGTTCGATGTAAAAAAGGAATATGGACTTTGGAGATGTCTTATAGAAAAACTATGATAAATACTTAAAGAACTTGACATGGGCTGGTAAAATATATTATTTCCAATTATCATTTGTGGGGGTTCAAAGCAAAATTTTACAACCAGAATAATTTATAACAAGAAACAAAAAAACATAACGCTTAAGCCCTTGGATTTCCCCGTATTTTAAAGAGGTTAGCTTCAAGATTCTTAATGATTTTGTGAAATTTCACTTCAGTAAATAAAAAAACACTATAAACCTCGACTTTGTGATATTTTTATGACAAAATAAAACCTTTAGAATCTGGCGTAAATACTGACTTCCAAGACGAGATGTACGCATTTATCAACAGAGTTTTGAATACCAAACAAAAAACAACATAATCAACCATCAAATACAATGATTTCAAGTTTGGTTGATTGACAGTGCCCCGCCAAGCAACAATAATATTATAATAATATTTGAAAATGTCTGTCATTTGCTTTCTTTGAAACAAAAACTGAATATGAAATCATTCTAAGAGATTGAAGAAATAATTTTAAAGGACGCTCATGCTCGAGTAAATTAATAACCTTAATCTGAACTCAGTTTTCTTTTTATAGAATGATTTAAAATTAGTTTAAGATGATTAACACTGGAAGGATTCAGGGCATAATGCAAATATGAGAAGGTATATGTAGTAGAGAAACTACATAAATGTACAGTATCGTAGCAAGGTAGATTGTTTTACATGAACCTTGACCCCAGTATAAACACATTACAAAAACCATGCTACCTTCATTTTTTGTAAACATTGACTATCATTGTTGACAATTTCTCTTGTTGCCTTGGCAACAAGAATAAAAGATTTTTGAGTCTAAAATCCCAAGGTCCAGGACTTGAAATGGTGTCTATAGCATTGTGCAGTGGTCCTCAACCAAGATTGTTCAAATTTTATCACTTGGAATACATGTGATTATGCCCAGGGGGTCACGTTTTACGTATAAAAATATGCATTTATGGGAACGTCGAAAAAATAAAATTATTATTTTAAAAATTTATAAAATGAGAAAGCACAGACTTCTAAATGTTTTCACAAAATATTGTCTAGTGGACCACTGCTAAGATTATTTAAACTTATCGTCTTGAGCCATTTTTGGAGTTTAATTGTTTAACATAGATTTACATTCAATTCTTTAAAACTCTTGTCAGCAATAATAAGACTGAAACGGATTTTTTTTAATTTTTTTGAGTAGCATTAGCCACTGGTATTCTACCAAGATTGATGCCCCTTAGATCATGACTATCACCGCCCGAGTGTTCACGTATATGATACGGGGATAAAATTGTTAGACATTGTTGTGGTAACTAAGCCCCTTATCTGATCAGCTTGACATGGTCAGTCTCGGATTTATTGCCTAAATGACTATTCGTGAAAAAAAATTCTTTGGTCAAAACTAGAGTATTACAGTCGTGTTACTAAATATCTTCATGTATTTCAGGTTGGTAAACAGCAAACGTTTTTTAGACAGGAAGTTAAATTTCATAAGATTATCAAAGTATGGTGTTTTTACAACAAGTGTTTGAAACAGGAAGCTATTTTCAGCTGCTTTCTTTTAGTTTTTTTGACTTGAAAAAGAAACATGTTTTTGTCGTAGTATAAGCTGTAAATTACGATAACTTTATTGAATTTTCCAGGAAAAGGTCAGAAAAAGAAAATGGTCAGAATTACTCTAACACACGGCAAAGTCAGTTATACAACAGGGAAATGAAGTTCTATTCAAAGAATTAATTAGTTGACTATATATTCGAACACATCGGGAAAGTTTATTGACAAAGACAAATCTTTGAAGCCATATTTTCAAACTTACTTCATATTCATGTGCAAGTAAATTTTATACGCTCGTTTCCGAAACTTTCCAAGACTAATGGTTCTTCTTTCTTATGTCTCGTTTGTTTGTTGTTGTTTTTAACTCATAAAGATTTTGAATGATATATAAACTCCGACCCTCTTATCACACAAATGGCTTTTAAAATATTATGTAGTCAAGCAAACAGATGGTATTCTTACAGCGGAAGAAAATAATGCTCATATTATATCTTGCAAAATAACCGTTTTTATAAATAGTCAATGGTGAATCCAAATTAAAATCAAAGATTGAAGTAATTGAGTAATAAAGTATTAAACAAGAACAAGACTGGATGATTGGCACATAAATGATTTTTCATTTATTACAGTAACATCAGCACGTGACTGGCTGACGATCACGTGCTCAGGCTGGAAGGGAAATGACGACAGAAAAATACGAAATTCATCCGAAGACAAAGATCCTATATTGACTTACAAGGTCCTCCAGCGGACCGCTGGAGCCCTGGTTGAAGAGGAACCAATATTACAAACAAGTATGTAATATTTATGAGATGGTACGTGAGACTTTTAAACCAAGAGGTTTATGAAAAACAGAAGCGATCCTTTTTCACTAGTTTTGTTTTTTGCAAGTTATGTGTTTTATTTAATGTTCGTCAATAGCTTGGAAATACGTATCTTGCGTATTTATACGAATTCAGTTTTTTCTTCAATCGCCATCAGTATATGAAAATGTAAGAACCGTATATCTCACAAGAGGTAATACATTTTGCGGGCTCATTGCATAACTGTGGCAACTACATGTAAAATCAAGAGATACAATGGTTGTGCACAGAGCCCTAGACTAAACTACAACAAGAGAGGGATGCTTTCCCAGTGAAGTTTTACAGAGGCATGTAGCACTTTCTCTCGATTTTAGCAAGCCTTGTTTCTTGGATGCTGCAGTGTTACCATACACGCGGTGTGCTTGCCCCCGACACTTAGTGACGAAAAACAAGTAACATACAACACATGTAATACATTTAATCAGTTTAAGTGAGGTAAACATTCTCAGTACATGAATAATGTTTATATAAAATATTCGTTGCTAAAATATGTTAATATGTGGTACTTAGATTTACACACTAGACAATATAAGATAGATAATGATAAAAGAAGTAACTTTTATACTGGTCTGAAATAGAATCATTTCATGTACAGTCTAAAAGTCTTTTCATGTTTTTCACGTACAGTCTAAAAGTCTTTTCATGTATTTCACGTACAATCTTAAAGTCTTTTCATGTATTTCACGTACAATATAAAAAAACCGAGATAATGCTCACATACGGATATTCAAATTTGATATTTGAATGTATTCAGTTAAGCAGAATCATTTCATTTCCATCCCTACTTATAATAAGCGAGCCTTCCCATTTTTAAGTAGAAAATGTCTTTCACATCTCTTCTTTCAAAGCGAGGCATTGTATGAATTTACCAGTTTAACACCAACAAGAATGATCCTTTGTAAATTATATATCCCGTCAATTTTCCATGTAAAACCTACAAAATATTAGAACAATGTTCATATAACATATGCTTGTTTTTGTTTTATTTTACAGGAGCATTGAGGTCGCATCTCATTTTAAAAGTTGGAAATCCAAACAACGCTTACGCTACATCATTAATCGTGCAAGTTGCCGACATGTTCAAAAACTACGCCACGATACAGTTGTCAGTTAATGTCAGTAATGTTATATATTATTTTAAAATTAGTTTGCTTTGAATATTTCAGTGATTTCTTTTATGAAACATGTTTATGAGCGTTATTTACGATAAATGCCACCGTTTGTAAGCTAAAATGTTAATAGGTATGTAAAACTAGTGATTTTTGCAATAATATATTTATTGATTTTTCTTCCTCTTTGGAATTTCCAATAACGAAGTAGCATTTACGTATTCCAGTCCAGTCCTGCCTTTGACGTATACAATGTTTCTTCTGACAAGAAGGGGGCAAAGTTGATTAGAAGTTACACGGAAGTAGATTACCCCTTTGATAGGAATCAGCTTAGAAATATGGGAAAGACTGACATGATTATCTCCCTGTTATCAGCAGTCTGTAGCAACCTTCATCTAGTTAATGTAAGTAATCACTTTTTAATCGAAGTGTTTTACCTTTGAATCAGTATAATATGAAAAAATAACCGCTGAAACACCAGTTGTTGTTTTTTTTTGTACTTTTAGTTCAAATTATGCAAGCAAGTAAGCAAAGCACCGAGATTAATTGATTTTCAAATTTAATATTGAGATAGAAAGGTTATATGTTAGATAGAGGGCATTAATTTCAACGGGATAATGAGTGTTTGTTAATGATAGGTTGCAAAGGGCACTCCACGCATCTGAGGGTTCGTAACAAGCGTCATGAGCCCTAGAGAGCCCTCTACAGGGCACTTTCACTTCACATTTTGTAAATCCTCATTTTTATCATAACTGTGTAGTTTTAAAAAAATACTTATTGAACTTTTCTTTGTAGAAAAAGTTGTTGCCAAGTATCATATCAACTTGCATTTGACACAAAATACAAAATAATTTTAACAACAAAAATCAGCAGTTTCATATAATAAGAAAACAAACCAACACTAATAATCCTGAGGGTATGTAACCGTACTTGAAATGCTTGGTCTAAGTATTTAAATAAATTTGTAATGCGTTTTTTTTTAATTTCACATGGCATAATTGCCACAAATTCATTTAAAGAAGGCCATGAAATTATTCCAGTGTGTTTTCTTCTCAATGATATTCTGATTCCAAAACATTTTAGGGACATAATTTGCATATTCTTTCGCTTCTTTGGTACCTACCGGTTTCAATATCAAGAATATGAGAGCTCAACCTAAAGCTTTTCAAGGTTTTTCGTAATTTTTCGTTTTTTTACAAATGAAAGATATCTCTCAAAATTAAAAGTTTTCTTGTATCTGCTATATGTTTCTAATTTCTGAGTTATTTATAACTTTCAACCAAGTTTGGATAAATTGGTCTCTAATTCGTTGCTTCAAAACAGGATATTTATGTAACTGATCATTAAATTTGTTTGAAGAGCAGGAAATCCAAGATTATTTATAGTTTCCACCATTGTACTGATAACATTTTTTTGGTATTTTCCTAACTATACGATAATGTACTACTATCATCTGGGTAATTTTCTTTTGAAGATATCACAGGATCTGCCACCTGTACCAGTAGCACTGAACACGGGAGGATCTATTTTAGACTTAAACGCAAACGGTAACAAAGACGTTGGCACGTTAGATGACGTCACTGCAGACGCTTACAACGATACAATAAATCCTGCCACACTAGCTGTTCAAGAAGTGAGACAACATTGATCTTGTTTGTCTTTTTCCCATAGGTTAAATTGAATGTATTATAGGCATCATCAGTTCAATTTTAAATTGAGATTTAGTAATATTACTTTAAAATGTCTAATATACTTCCGTGATTAAGCAGACAGGTGAACATCGCTTGTTATTTAACTTTCCACAATGACATTAACCGAGACCGTAGCATATGTCCAAGAACTGGGATATTCATTGATATCATCCCACTTAATACCATCCCACTTATTATATATTAAGCTGTTTAATTATTTTACCTTCAAGATCATTATAATATTTCATAACACGTAATTAAAGGAACGAACATTCTTTTTGATAGCCAAATACAAGCCTCTATTCACTTATTGTCCAAAAATTAATCATTCTAAAACTAGTCTTTTTAAACACATTGCAGTAAGCCAGCTGCTGTTTAAAACTTTAGTTCTGCAGCACCTCTGCAAGAATATGTAATCTCTTCTATGAGGGCCAATAGCAGCATAAACTGTTGTTGCTGTTGCCCTGAAATGGAGAAAATCTAGGTTTTACTTAGTAAGGTGTTCAGTTTTGATGGATTCAAAATCTACTGTTAATTAAATATCTTATATTTTACTCAAGAGATTGTTCAAAGTACTTTTCTTTTGAATATTCTAACAGTAATGCCAAAAATAAAAACAAAATATATGTTGACATAAGTATTGTTTTACCAATTTCACCAAAAATAAATTTGAAATAAATTATCATTCAAGGTAACTTTTCATCGTAGGTCTTATATGACCTATAATGTCGTTATAAACATCATAAATGATTATTGGTACATGACACGCGATTCTGTCAGGAATGCTGCAAATTGTAGGTGCTGGAAAAAATGACCAAACTTCTACGAAATGTTGTTGAAGTCGACCTTGTCCATGGTTCGAGGAGTTCTGACAAAATGTTTACTTCAATTATTACAAATGCCTTAACGAATATTGCTGCGAAACCCGAATTCGTGAACACAGAGGCAAAGGTTTAGATTTATTATTTATTACCTTTGTTTTAGTCTAATAACGTGGCTTGTAAAGAAAGGCTTTGATGTCCATAGTTTACTCGCTCGATAACTATATCCCAGCTTCAAACATGTTCTTGCTTCAAAACTGTTGAAATTGTAAAACCACAAGTTACTCACCCGTATTGGAACTTGAACAACCGACCTTCGGATAGGATGTCTGGTTCATGTTTCACCGAGTGCTTTTCGCAAAACAAGATATCAACTAGATTTAATACGAATGTATTACCAATGTTACGTACAATAATAGCGAGCGGTGGATTTTGTTATCTGAATTTGGCGAACATAATTAAAATTTAACGAATGAGCCAGTCTAGATAATTAATTGCAAAGCAATATAAGATATGCAACTTTGTTCAATCAGAGTAACCTCATTTACCTCGGTGAAAATGTTGGGAAGTATGCACTGACGTTACCAGAAGACTCGACAGAAGATATGTCAGCTCAAGTGGAGACAATCGCTGGAGGTAAAAATGACCTTAGAATTTTGTTTGATCTCCTATCTTTCCGTTGTTCTAACATAGGAATGTCAACACAGATAATTCAAGAGAGCGTTGACATTTGTTTCAGGATCATATTTTCAAGATGACGGAGAAATTAAAGCTTGTTTGACTCAAGATTACATCTCTAGAAAAAGCCTTTATCTAACGATATATGTTCAAAGAGTAAAACAAAAGTCATTTGTTGTTAAAATTTACCATCTAAAACAAAATGTGCGTCGATATGTTAGATATTCTTGATGGATATTTTTTCATACTTCCCTCAGTTTTATCATTTATAACGATATTAATGGAAAACTATTTAGACTCATTAGCAAACGATGCAGACCATGCTCATGCTACACGTACGTGATAGCTGATTATGGTCTACATTCGTCCTAAACGTAACACTTTTGATGCCAGTTTTGACAGCACGCTCGATCTTACAAAGGTTAAAAGTTAAATTAAGTTTAACATTTTTTGTTTCAGAGATGTACTACATGTTTCAGGCAGTGGTCGACGCGGCGGTGCCGAACGACCTAAGACAAATCAAATCCGTAAACAATCTTCTATCTGGAAGAAAACAAGTAGGCTTATGAGAAAGATTTTAAGCTTTAAAGCTTTTTAAAATCTCTCTATGTTTATCTATGATAGCGGTTTCCTGTGTGACCAGTGTCACTTTTACCATAGAAATATAAAAATGCCTTGAATTTTTAACATTGAAATATCTGACAAATTACTGAAAACTAGTTACAAAATTGAGTTTATGTGTAGACAGACACAACGTGCCGGAAATGGAATACCGACTGGTTAGCAATATTGAATTTAAGAATATCTCCGTCACCATAGAAATTGTTCAATGTAATTTATTGTACTTGTTTCATTTATGTGTTCTGCAGATAAGGGATATGCTTTCTGTAATCGGCCAAGGCATAAATCTCGACGATTCAAAGATTGCTCCGGTTGAAAGGGCATACCTTTACTTGAAATTGCAACTAAAGCTGCGGTATCAAACAGATAAGAAAAAGAAAGATGTAAGCATCAAATACATATCCTTCTTACTTTATGGGAAAATGACAATCGAAGCGATCGTTCACGGTGTTGTAATAATTAAATCTGAATTATCGTACTAAAATAAAATCTTGGATCCTTACTCTCACCTGCAAAAGACGAATTGCGAAACGAAATTACTGCTAAGAAAGTACCAGTTTTTCATTATTGCAGAAGAAATATATTTTTTTTCCCAAATATATACAAAAAACTGTTTATCTTGAAATAAACATAAATTTACAATTCAAATAGAACAGAACAATAACACTACCGTGGAAATTTCCTAAGCTTGTATTAATGCATTGAAACCATGCACTTTGGGGTCAAACGCACTTTGGGGTCGGACCCCAAAGTGCGTTACGTACTTTGGGGTCGAATTTTGACCTCAAAGTGCGTTACACAGGTACATATGCAATTTTTAACATCAGACAAACAACCGCAATTTGAGGTCATAAATATTAAATCAATAAAAATGAATTTAGTGATATTTTAAAGTAATATCTTGTAGTTAATGCCGATGGTAAACAAAAAATAAGGAATGAAGTAGGAGAAATGTTTTAAGTCGGATAACAATTGATGAATCCCTGACCCCTCACATTTGCATGATCTAACAAAAAGTACAGTAATATATTTTCACCACAAACAAGTATATTACAAAAGTGCACGTGGTAATGTTTGTTGGTAAAACCTATTGTTATAAGATTTAAGGGTCAAACTGTGGATCCATGAATATGATAGATTATTTTGTTTTGTTAAATCTAAGGGTTGTAATTTGCAATTAATTATATTTTTTTAATATTCAGTTATGTGTCTCAAAGAATAGAGGCCTTAAAGTAAGATATATAAATAAGTTTGATATGTATTGAGTGTAATAATACATTAGATAACATTGTATTTGAGCATTGCCGATAAACTAGCGTTGTGCGCCGATAATTGTAGCGGTTGCGTGACACACGTATTTCAATCTGATTAAAATCCAGATCCTTATAGGTATGAAACCACCAAATAGATTCCTTCTTTATTCTATATAAAATTCATAAAGTTCACAGGGCTGTAAAACATCCTTAAAATCCTTTTTTAAATAGCTTTAACTTACATATTCTTGTAGATCTATATCTGTACTCATGAAAAATAGCAAGAAAAGTGGGGGTTGTGTTTCAAACAAGAAAGATATTTCTGCTCATGTGAACTTACCCATAAAATTAACAAAAAATCTGAGCTAATTTTCAGATTGGGGTATGTGAAACAATTTCACATTGTGAATTCTATTCTAAATGCATATGAGCATAAAATTGCTACCACACTATCAGAAATAGTCAAACAAAATGATTCCAGCAAAAAAATACACAGATTAGGGCAAAAATGTTAAAAATAGCCAAGAAAACTGAGAACTATTTCCAGCCGCCATTATGCAGGTACCATTTTTTGAGCTCCAGGAGACTGAATTGGTGGTTTCATACCTATAACATAGGATCTGAAGACGACCCATTAAAAATCTGGATTTTTCCTATTTCTAGCTATATTAAAAGGAAGTAACATTTCTATATAATTAATACCTTAAAATGTTATTCAACATTTATTTAATCATTTTTAATACCTAAAATGTTCACTGATACTTGCATTAAGTGTTTGCACACATATAAATTAAATTCATGTACATTAAAAACGATTCATTTTATTACATCCCCATCATATTTAATTTGGTGTTCAATACGGAACCAAAACTTATCAAGTAAACATGGTAAATGGCTGAAAGAACAGAATGCTCTTCGAAACATCTGATATTATTAGAAAATGCATTTACAATTGAAAAAGTTTATTATATAGTCACGATTTTCGTGAAATTTAAAGTGGTGAAATTCATAAAATATTTATCACTTACATTCAATAAGCAACAAATACAATGTTTCTATTTTTTGAATTACTGCTACATCAGAATTTAAATGGCGCTAAATAAGATTATTTGATTGCAAAGTGATGTATCTAAGTATCAACCGTCATCTTGAACACCACCTTAAATATTTCAAGGTTGCAGATCGAAAATAAGTCAGTATTCAGTATTTAAGCAGAACTCAGTTGACACCTTCAGAACTTTGCAACCCAAAGTTCTTTGATATGTAAGATATTAACGCACTTTGGGGTTCATTTCTCGATTTTGACCCCAAAGTGCGTTTGGCCCAAGTGCGTTGTTACAATGCAAGATGTATGGTATATTGTCAGTCAGGTATTGTCGACAGTGATACATTTTTATGCACTGGTTTTATTCATGAAGCATTAGTACAACAGAGACTCAAGTTTGATTTGCAAACTGCGTATCCAATCACGTTAAGTACTTACATACTACGAGAATGTGACCTTAATTTTTTGCAGGCACAGAGAGCCGCAAAAATGGCAACTGCCCTAGCGAAATTAATTCAAGAAAGACTAAAATTGTGCGGCACGTGTAGCAACAAAGGCAGTAACAAGACAAAACAGGTAGTGAAAAACAACAAGGCAAAAAAGTTCAAAGACGAGACAGTACAAACAGAGACGTCAACATTCCGGCTCGATGGTATAAATCAAATTTTGGGTGATTCAGAAAGCGAGGATGAAACAGTTTCAACTTCTGTATGTTTTTAGTCATTTAAGCAATAGAAATAAAATTTAGAAGCATTGTGAATGCTATATTCACTTCTTTTAAGCCCTTATGTGCGCTTGTATAGCACAGATTTGCTAATGGTTATCAACATCTAGTTTAACATGTCTTGTAAAAGCATTGAAATACGATGATTGAATACTGAATCAAATAACTTATATAGAAAGAGCCAGCATCACAATAACTGAGTTGCTAGATCTAGATATGTTTAATTTTAAAATGTTGAATTTAAATAAATCTTAACGAATGTAAGACACTTATGAAAGTGTCTTTTTATTGCAGGCTTATGAATTAAGTGAGAATGTATTCATGTATGACAGTGACGGAATTTCCAGCTCAGTTACGTCAAACGTTCTAAGAATAGATTTAAAAACCCCAAAGAAATATGCAACTCCTGGTTTCATGACGTTTGAGCAGACAGTGCACACGCCACCAGCAAAACTTGTGACGCCACATGTTGACAAAGAAGACGCTTCTGAATTTATGTACCATGAATTCATTTATCAATCAGTGACGGATAATATTTGCTTAGTTATTCATCCCCTAGGTGATTTCAAATTTACCGAGTATATTGTATACATAAAAATAAAAGGTCCTCCATCTGTAATCGAGTACGACTTTAAATTCGAAATCAAGCAGGAAAACGAGTGGCAAACCTGTGTACTTCCGGAGCAAATGAAAGGTCACACAGGGGCTACGTACCTAGCTGTCGGCCTTCCAGGAAAAAGTGAGTGTAAATTTCAAATGTACTAAAGTCGATTGAAATTGCTACATACAAAAATTTAAGCTGAAGAAGAAAGGTTATCATTGGTGTTGCTGTTAGGAAAATTTAGGGCAGAATTCGTAATTGTTAGTTTAATTGCCTGAAAATAATGCAGTAATAATAACATTCATGCAGTCGTAATAAGTATCAGAACGCTGAGCCATGAAATGTATACTAAATGGAATGAATATAGAATTATTATGACTAAATATTTAATTTATTTCACCTAAATTATGATACTTCACACTTTTTGCATTAAACTCAACATTCTTTGTTTACAGCCTAAAGTGCTATGGAAATAGGACATTCGATTACTTTGTGCGTTCAGTATTCGCCAATGCCCGAAAACTATACACTTACGGGCATTACCTTTGTACTGTATATACGCTAATCATCATTTTTGAAGATATTTCTTGTTTTTGAACTAATACGAGATTAACTAGCTACTCTCTATGGGACCACAGAGAACAGGAAACATTGAAACATTCTGTCAGTTCCTTAAACTGGTTTTGCTGGTAGTATTTATATAAAGGATACTTTTGTATACCATAAGTATTTTATGTTTTTTTTCATATCATTTAATGTACAAGCTTTATTATTTAAAATCGGAGACTTTTTTAAATAATAATAAAAAACAGATTTCTAGAAAAAAATGTAAACATCATGTAAAAATATCTTCCATTTCCTTTCAATTGCAGAGTAATACATATCATTACATTGAATATGTTAAAGTTTAAAATAACAGCAAATCAAACATAAGTGCCAACACAGACCCGGGACACGGAACAGAGAGTTCAACGTTTTAACATCAACAGGCATCCGTATCAATTAAGACAGTGCATCCAACGTACACTTCCGCATGTACATTTGCAAGTTTCCTGTAAGAATTGTGTGAACTGTGATTTTGGAAATAACCAGATCTTCAGAAAAAGCCTTTACTGTTTACCATCTGTCTGCTTCGAGCATTTTCTTTACTTCTGTTGCAAAAGTAGGCCGTAGGTGTACGTCCAAACTTTTCATTGTCTTCAATAGGAGCTCGTTCATTTCTGAATCGTTAATGCCACTTGAACACTAATGCACGACCACAGTTTGGTTTCATAATGGTGTCCCTAATCATATTTAATGTTTCCTGGTTCCTGTAGGTGTTATCCCTAGCCGTACAAAATATATATGATAACAGCATTTTCTAATTTTACAGAAATGACGTCATCACATTGTAAAACGTCATAAGATTTGGTACCGAAATATGGCGATAAGTGAAATGATCATTGACACTTTTTCAAGATCATGATTATTAAAATACAGCGTGCCCCGAATATCGTAACATAGGTTGCTAAGGAGATAGAATTAATTTAATATATATATGTATGTATGTATATCATATTGATACAAAGAAATATTAAATTAAGCCGGTATTAACAAAAATCTACGACAATAAAAATTAAAATGCATCTGAATTATATACATAAAGTATATTTCTTGTAGATTAGAAGAAATACAAGTAAATTTCTTGTTTAAACTGCTATTATTGTGTTTTATAGTTAAGCAATATCAGTACAACTTAACAATAATCACTGTGGCATGCTTGACATGGGAAGAAGAGGCTACGAAATGGCATTCGGACAAGTGCTATGTAAGTGCTTTCTCAAGCTTGCTGTAACTTAATTTGCCTAATTTCTTCCGATCCAAATTGTATGTAGTTTAATAATTGTCTTTTATTGATTATGTCAGCATTTTATGTTTTTATGTTTAGGTATATATATATATATATATATATGGAATGTAGTTTGTACCCAGAAAGTTTTTCTAGCATGCTTAGCAAGCGTTGACACTCTCGACACCAACTCACTGCTCAATAAATCTAGTTTCTACGTTAAAATAAAACTTTAAACCTATTACGTCCGATATCTAATCGGAAGCGGCTTACTCTTTCGCAATACTTCAGAAAATAAATAATGCAAAAAGTAACCCTAAAATTAGAAATGGTTTGTGGAGTACATATCATTAAGTATTCCAAAAATTCATTATAGACTTTAATGTTGTAAACTGTTTGAAAGCCTGACATTTTCACATAAAGTTTCTTCTATGATGCTTTTCCAACATAAATGTAAAAGTAGCTTCCAGTATGAAAAGGAGATGCAGTTATATTTTCAGTCAGTCAACGTTCTGACATAGGCCATCAGTCACGATAATTTTGTGGTTAACTACAGAGCTACAGGAAATGCTTTTTTTATTATTGGTTTCCAGGAGAAATGCGCCTTATGAATAAAGTTAATATGTTGCAATTTACAATTTCATTATCGGGCATGATCATATTGTCTGTGAATGTTATATCAAGTTTTTCTTCATCCTCGTTGTAGATTGCTTCAAACCGATCTTGACGAAATGTCTCGAGTCTTCTCGATTGCAATATATAAGTGATACCTCTTTTCTTCGCTTTGATTGCGCATGAAACATAAGAATTATGCTAATATGATATGCAAGCTTAAGCACGCTGAAATGAATGACGTTTTTATTTTTTTTTTTATTTTTAGTTAGAATGGTTTCCAAAACAGGACAAGATCAGATGTAATTGTCGCGATATAACGGAAATGACGTTTGCAAACTCGTTTATAGTCGCCCCTAACTCCATAGACTTTTCAAGTGTGTTTCTAAAATTCTCTCCATTGAGTCAAGCTGCAGTTTTGGGAACTTTAATCAGCATTCTAATGATATACGTGATAGCTGTGGTATTTCTGCACAGATTGGACAGACGTGACACGTTAAAGGTTTGTTTTTATTGATATAAAGCCATTTCGTTATTTAACTACCATTCTTTGTAAGAACAACTGATTCATAAATAACTGTACGACCAAATTTATTTATTGGTCAGAAGATTTTTTTAAAAAGTTTTGTGCACGTAGTAAGACCTCCCTTTCCTAGACCCTAATTATACAGGACACATCTCTATTGTTACCATATTATACTTGCTATATTTAGTTTAAGCACACCAATGTTAATTTGCATCTCTAGAAAAATCTTTTTAAAAACGATGTACTTCATACGCAGATTTGAATTTATTTATAGTGGGGAATAACACCTCTACGTGACAATAAGATATTCGATACACACTATTACATCATCAAGGTATCTACAGGAATGAGACCGGGATCTGGTACAAGGTCACGCATTGCCTTTGTTTTGTCTGGAGAAAAACGGGATACTGGCCCAAGGGAGTTGTTTGACGGAGTGAGAGAGGTAAGGTTGCGTAACCTGTGTTAAATGTGGTGCTGGAAAAATACTAGTTAATACATCATATTTGTCTCGACTATATTAGCTTTAAGATACATTATAAATATTAACACAACAATGGTTACATCGCTTGGTCAATTACGCTAATGACGTAAACGTAATGCCAACGGAATCAGATATGTTGTAAGTCGAAATAGGAGTGCAACGGACACCTCCAAATAACACTTGTTTATGCATCAAGTCACAATATGGGCGATCTGAACGCTTAGAATAATGTTTTGATGTGGCGTTGTTGAAGATATATTTATGTGGCATCACTGTAAATACAGTGGTGGTCAGTGACTGAAGACAATATTTACGCGCGCGCGCGCGTGTGTCTGTGAAGAACATAAACTATGTTAAATATTTTATAAACAATTATTCTTTAACAAGAAACTATCGATCGTTTTATATTAATACCAGTAAAACATTAAATAAACGAACTACTTCCCATATTTTAAATCTTTAAGTGCATGTTATTACTAATATTCAGTTCTTGTAATATAACGCACATTTCTTCCTGTAATCAGTTATTATTCAATGTACAATATTATTATTTGCTTAAAAAAATAAAGACGACTCTGGCTTATTTAAGGCATTCAAATACATGGGTAACAAATAATATAAATTGAATTAACATTTGATCTATCGATGTTTATAAGACTGTTAGTTAGTTAATGGTTTGAAACATCAAGATTTCCAGTCATGCATGAATGATGTACCCATTGACATGCAAAAAAAAACTTACCTTTGTTATATTTGAGCCACGAGTGAAAATATAAACATATGGTGTTCACGAGATGAAATAAATTCCCATCTTCCACTAAAAAACAAACAAATTTTCTTTTTATTTTATGCCAACACGTCAAAAATGGGTATTTTATGACATTTTTACTCAGGGCCTTCAATTAATTCCCCATGGTGAGCCCCAAATCAGTTAATGCGTACTTTGGTCAAACCGTTACTCCGCACACAAAAAAGTGCAGACAATCTCCAATACATATGATAACTTTACTTCTGCTGAAATAAACTGAATACACTTTCATCAAATAACATTTATTTTTCTCTACACAGTTTATCAAATATTTATTGAATTTTAGCCAAACATACTTTAATTATAAAAGCGGATTAATACCGAGTAATATTCAATCATTTGAATTGAAAGTCGGCCATATTGGATATTGTCCATGTGAGTTATGTAAACAAATCAGACATTTTAAATAATTTATGGCGAATTTCATCATTGTTCACAACTAGTTAGACTCAGGAATTCAATATTTTAACTGGATTTAACAAGGTAAATAAATTTCACTCGCTGTCACTGTCTGAAATACAGCGGATTCTCTTGTATTTACGTGATAAAAAAGTAGTACCGGCACAAACAGTGGATTATCAAAATGGTAATTTCACTGATTCAAAACAGTGGATTATCACTTTTATCTCACTGATATTTCCCTATATTTCATTGGTAGGCATAAAATAAAAAAAATAAATAAATCACATTCTTAGTGGCACTTAAGACACCTGCAGAAGCTTCATATGGAGAGTTAGAATGACAGTCGCCGCATATATGCAGAGGAGATCTATATGTCAACAGTGGCATAGATTTAATAAAATGGATGTTAATAGGGTAAACTATAGGATCTTTCTTTTTTCTTGTTTTTGTTTAGCTAAGAGCAGCACTTGATGTAGGAATCGGCAATTTAGTTTTAATAAAAATATGGAAAGTTACATTTATTGGGGTATGCAAGTGGCTGTGTAGCAGTCGCGCCTAAGTCAGTCTGTAATAAAGTTTCCAAAAATTGTCATTTTTTGTGGCTGAGTGGAGAGCTACGCTTAACAGAAATGTTGGTCGAAATGGGAGTAGCGGTAAACAATTTAGAACATATAAGCTGTTGAAATAGTACTATAATACAGAACACTATTGTAAACTATTTTTGTCACGAAAACTTAAGTCTGTACTGGCTTAATTCAGAGGTAGAGTAGCTCCTATAAAACTTGAAACGGGTAGATATGGAAATATTGCTGTTGTCAGTAGGATTTGTCCAATATGTAAAAGTACATCTGAATGTGAAAAACATGTATTATCATCATGCAATGCATAAGAACACATTAGATTATTTTTGTTAGAAAAAGCATGTAATTGAATGTCAGAGCTTGTGAATTTCTCTGATGAAGATAAACAATTTTATGTTATACAGTGAAATATAAAGTTTTCTCAGGGAAATAAAATTGATAATCCACTGTTTTAAAACTATGGAATACCATTTTTATTTTCATTGTTTTTGCCAAGCTACCTACCTCCCTTTGTTACATTTTCACAAGTTCTACACAACAGTCCCATAATTTCAAATCCAGGATCTCCAGCTCGTCCTCCATACGAAAGAATCAGGCAGATAATTGATATTGACAGTGATTATGTGATTTAAAAAACACAAATAAATTCATCTTGTAAAACTTGTGTTTCCATAGTTTTACAACATGGGGACTTTTGAATCGAATGACAGCTGATTGGTATGTGTATTACACCGCTATTTATGGCGGGACAAAGATAAGATTTGTTTCATTTGACAAATGCGTAAATTTTAAAAAAGTTGTTAGTTTGTTGTTGTTTTTTTCAGTTTCTGTAGTAACATAAATAGATGAGATGTTTGGGATACTTGTATCTGAAATAAATATCAGAATTATTTTCTACTGCTTTATCAATAAAGGCTGGTAATAAAGTGGGCCCACCACGGGAAAAAAGAAATTCTAAGTTTGTCAAGAAAACATAAAATAAAAAGTTGTTTGTTTCACTGAAATATCGATTTTATTTCACGAGTGAAGACAAAAAACTGACATTTTCACGAGTTGCGTGGCCACGAGTGAAATTATCTTTGTCTTCACTCGTGAAATAAAATCGACATTTCACTGAAACAAACAAATATCCTCTATATATTTATCCTCTCCAACAATGATATTGTTAAATTTACAGTCAGAAACCTGTTACAATATTCTTCAAATCCGCTATAATATTCTGTACAATTAACGATTTCCAGATCTCTTTAGTTTTTTTTACTATTTTTTGTAGAGAAAAATGTTCTTAATGCTTTTAGGTATTTTTATTACCCTTTTTAGATGCAATTAGTGTGGTTGTCATATGTATGTCAATATTATGTGATATTAAGTCTCTTATAATTCTATTGTAGAATGGTTATATGTATCTTCTAATAATTTTACCATAATTTATTTACGTATAAAATGCATATAAAAAAGACTCATAATGTATACTTTAAACCATTTGGATATTTGATGAAACGAAATATGGCGCCAACTGTCACTGATTAAACTGTTTAATTACTTTAAAAAATACAAATAATGTTTGATATAACAGCTAAGCAAAATGTTAGTTGTCCTATTAGTTTATGCGTGTCACCTGATTAAGTAATTTATTCTTTAAAGAGAGGAATGCATAATTGAGAAAAAGTTATTGCATGGTATTGTCTGACTGTTTAAATGAGCTTTTTATATAGTTCTATATTTTTAGATAAATTGAAATCTTAGGCCGTGTGAAATATTGTTCTGTCTTTGGTAAACAACGTTTTCCAATGTCTGCTAATTATGACCTAGCATACACATTTGTTTTCATTTTCTAATAATGTTTCCACATAACTATTTTTTTATGACACAGGAGTTCAGTACCGGAAGCATAATGTCATTTTTCATGGCGACTTCGATGCATTTAGGTGAACTGTTACACCTGTATATCTGGCATGACAATAGTGGGGGTGGCGAACATAGCTCTTGGTACCTCAACCAGATTTTAGTTTACGATTCAGAAAAAGATTCAACGTAAGTACTCTTACAGATAACGCTCAATTACAACGTTGATAGACAACAATCGGCTCAAAATCATTACACCTGGCGCAAGTATGCAGATGATGAAGCCTTATGGAACAAGTGAAGATTAAAAAATGTGTTCATTTTTTAACGATTTTCGAATCTCAAGCATTCGAATATTGTAAGCTCAGTTTCTTGCGAATACCGTTTCGTTTGGTTCTATACACAGATACTCATAAAGGCACCATGTGCCATGGATATCATGTTAACTGAGAACGCATTCAGGAACATGGTACCAGAACAAAATCAACAGTCATGCCTTGAAGTAAATTTCAGTCAGTTACAGAACGAAAACAAAAGACATTTTGTTGCCAAAATGTCATATGCTCTGTTTTTAAACAGATATATCGCTGTAATTTGGTAAATTAAATGTATTTCAAAAGTTTCTTAGAATCAAACGTTAGAACAGAATACCAACATTGTAATTATTTAACCTTTGCCTTTTGATCTAAAAAGACATGAAAAAAAAGGCTGTCTGTACCTATTAGGAATGTAATGGGAATATTTGAAAAGTAATGATGCTATATATATTATAAAAATAACTTACTTGCACAGGCAATACGAGAAACAGATAAACTACAGACATATGAAATTAGTTAGCTTTCGACTGCGTGACATCCGCATGCTTTCATTTCTTCCAGGTATACTTTTGTTGCTGAGCGCTGGCTATATGTGGATACAACCCTCGACGCCAAGCTGTCATCATGCCTACAAAACAGCCCGGTTCAGTTTGAGACCCGTTTTTTCAGTCAGGCCCGAGAGAGGATTTCCGAGAGCCACATGTGGGTCTCGATTGTATACAGACCTAAGTTCAGCACATTTACAAGAGTCCAACGAGCGTCATGTGCCACGGTTTACATATTCCTCACGATGATTGCAAACGCTATGTATTTCAACCCTGACCCCAATTATGAGTCACAGCCACTAGTTCAAGCCGGACCGTTACGTTTTTCTCCACAGCAAGTATGTGCAATTGCTAAAATAGTTTATTCAGTTTTATAAAATAGTTTATAAAGTTTTATATTACGTTGGCAACAGCACTTTCATGTATATGCTTTTGTCTCCTCTAAGTGTAATGACACATTTTTAAACGATTTGCATAATACATTTTTACACAAGTTTCTGTTGTCGCTACACGAATGGCATAAGTAATTATATTTTAGCTCTTTGTCTCTGTGGTGAGCGCACTGATGACGACGCCGGTGGTCATGGTACTGATCTTTCTGTTCAAACGAACGAAAAGGAGACCATATAACACAACCAAATCATCGTCCAGATCTTGTCTCGCTTGCTATTGTCGTAAATGTGTTTGCTGTACCCGTAAGCGTAAAGAACAAAGTTATGAAGACATTCTAAGATCAAAAATACTGACACCGGAGCAACTAGACTTCAGCTCTGGATGCTACCTTCCGTCATGGTATGAATGAATTGAATGATTTACTGTTATCTGTAATCCCTTACCAACAGGAGAGGCTTAACATTATGCTATTTAACGTAATATATTGTATATGTACAACGTTTTTTATATGAAAAAAAAACTGTGAAAATTAAACGTGTCATTTAGGTACACATATTACAGAACATTTATAACAAATGTACTTATGGTACATGGTATGTAAATGAAAGTTTTTGTTTTTTGTTGTTGATTAAAAATAAGTTTTACCTCTCGAAACGCGATTTGAATTGAAGACGTGTAATTCCACGACTTATTACAATGAAATTACGGTTCAGTTTATAAATTGAGGACAATGTCATATACTTTTCTCTAATATCTCTTTATCAAGAAATAACAATGATGACGATAATGATCATTATTATTGTTTATATCATTATGAACTTATGATCAAGGTTATTATGTTATTGTGACTTTGTAACTGTTGATTGGTTTCTTGATTCCAGGTGCATTTACTTAGCTTGGCTATTAGTGTTAGCTGGCACAGCTGTGCCGGCTTTTTTCGTCGTCCTATACAGTTTGGAGTGGGGTAAACAAAAATCTGAGGAGTGGTTAACTACACTGTTTATGTCCCTACTTGAGTCAATGTTTTGCATTGATCCCATTATGGTAGGAGAAGCATTTATATTTCTTTACTTAAATTTGAGAGGATTCTTTATGCTCCCGAATGTTGGCATATTAAAATCACCCTGTCCATCCGTCCGTCCGTCTGTGTGTTCTTCCAGGCTGTAACTTTGCCATGCATGAAAGAATATTCATATCAAACGGCACAAGCAATAAATACATCAAGGCAATATATTGCGTTCAACACCCTCGCCCCTACCTCAAATATCAAGGTCACATTTAGAGTTTATATGTGACCAAATGCTGTATTTTATCCTTATATGCATACATTACTGTCCGGACTGTGATTGTCTTATACATGGAAGAATTTGAAACTGGAGCTAACACTGAATGTGATTAATACCCCTGCAATATCGCCTTGCCAAAGAAAAAGGGAAAAAATAGAAACACGTCAAACGCACATCTACACTAATTGGTGATCTTGTCCGCCAGTTAGTGTAGACCAGTCAAAATGATAGATCTAGAGATGTAGAAGTAGTTTGCGTCACAATATATTTCTATGTCTGTCCGTAAAACTGCAGTGTGCCCATGAAAAAGAAGACACGTACATCTACACTAATTGGTGAACACGCTCACGAATTTTCAAAATCAATAGTCTTGAATGTTGAAGTTTGCGTCACAAGATTTTGCTCTGACAGGCCGTAAAACCGCAGTGCATTTGCGTGCAGGAAAGGCACGTCCGCACAATTTTTTTATTTATGCTTGTGCACATCAAGTTTTAAATTGATAGTCCTAGAAATGTAGATGAAGTTTGCGTCACAACATTTTTGTACGACCAGCTGTTAATCCACAGAGCGCGCATTGGGGCATTGGGCCAAAAAAGCGTCATGCACATCTACACTTATTGATGGACATGTTCACTAAGTTTCAAATCAGTAGTCTTAGAAATGTTGAAGTTGGCGCCACAAGATTTTGCTATGACAGGCCGTAAAATCGCAGAGCAGGCAAAAGCTTAAATGAAATAGCGTCACGCACATGCACACTTACTGTTGAACACGCACACGAAGTTTCAAATCAATAGTTCCAGAAATGTGAAAGAAGTTCGCGTCACAAGATTTCTGCAACCGACCTTAACATGATTCCTACATACCAAGGTTTGGCGGGGTATAAGTAAATTAACATAAGTTGAGACTACTTCAAATGTCAAGGTCATACTTTTATAATGAATGTTTGTTCCAAGCATACCTTGAAAACTATGAAAGGGATTGATGTGAAACTTTAATCTAAATGTATCGTGGCTGTCCAAGACGCATACAAGAGCGAGACCTAGCCTAACCCAAGTAGTTGGTACATCAATATTTTGGAAGAGATTTTAAATAGACTAAGACAATGAGTAATATAAGAGATAATCAGAGATAATATATAGATGCATTATTTTTATATAGTTTCCAAAGGTTTCAAATTCTTGTGTCCAATCAAGAAGTGAAATTTCGGTGACTACTTTCTGACCTGTCAGTGACAATGACCATTAAAGCGCAATCTTCTACGTTACAGGTGATATGTATATCTTTAGTGCTGGCTTTAGTCATACGTACAAATAAAGATGACACCAGGATAGACATAGGTGATGTTGCCAGGAATTACAAGCAAAATAAAGGACAGGACGAAGGTAAAGAGGTTAACATTCTGTAGAAATATACAAAAATATGTAATATATATTAAATGTGAGTTAATATCTAATTTATGCAGTACATTTTCAATCAATCAATCAACCATATTTCAAAGTCCTTGCAGAATAACACCTTCTTACTTTCGTTTCCAAAAAGTAAAATGTCCATCTACATATTTCATGAAGCTTTCATTTTTAGATTAAAATAGATACGCCCTAATCGTCTTTAACAGTATCAGGAAATAATCTTAAGAGTTTTGCCTTCTTTTTAACATACTTGGCTGCCATCTGTATTTACATAATTTAGAACTCACACTTATTTATTCTGCTAAAATGTGCATGTTTAGCTAAGAGTGATCTCACACTTATTTATTCTGCTAAAATGTGCATGTTTAGCTAAGAGTGATGTGTTTTGTTTTACAGATACGATGCGTTCGAGCTTCATTATTTTAAAGTCGATCGTGGAGGAGTATAGGTCGTATACATGTATGTGTCTTTGTTCTATATTATTATTATTTTATATAGAAATTACAATTTGTAAAGTTTCATACATCCTGATAAAGTAAGTTATTTATAATGAAGAAAAAAAATTAACTGTTCATGACGCATTTGTTGTGTTGTGTTTGTTGTGTTTTGTCGTTTTTACGTATTTAAGAGCAGATAGGTTGTTGTCATAAAGCTCATTTAAAAGGTCATGTGACACGAATATTGCAACTTTGTCTATTCAAAATAATCATAATGTACTGATTAAAATGGTTTAACTGCAAAATTACGAAAATATTGCTTTTGAAAAGAAAAAACGTGTTTTTGATGATCGGCTGTTTCCGTTTCGACATCGGTAGTTTCCGCCGCAATTTTTGGCTGTGACGTAGATTTATCCCTACTGTACCAGGGAGTAGTGCAGAAATACGCTGCTCATAACACATCCGTTTTTAAATGAAAAAATAACACTAAACCACATGTGCAAGAAACACGATAAAGGCACACATATAAAAATAACATGCTATAAATTGTAAATTAAATAAAATAATGTGATTACTTCTCGATTTTTATAAGTAAATTCAAACTTTGTGCCGAGAGATTGATAAATATTCCAATTTCTTTCATGTTGTGGTTCTATATAAAACTATCTCCTCCACGTTTTTACATGCTGCGTAACACTTCCTCACTAGATGTTTACGTCATAAACAATTCTTTTTCATTTAAGTGTAGTAAAATTGAAGTGAATTTAGGTGATCTAATGTGTTAACAATTGTTTCACTGGAATGGAAATTCACACTAAGTGTATTTTCACGTTGGGATATTGTTTGAAAAATAATAATATGGCATGTCCATCAAGTAGAAATTTGTGTCTGCTTATAAATTAATATCCAATGAAATGTCAAAGATCCATAAATCACGCCTTATACTGTGGGATTTATGCAAATTAACCTGCCCAAATGGGACCCTTGTATATTCTGCATAGCTGTCAAAACAAAGCAATTAACTTTTTTTATGACCCAATCAATGATAAAGTTGAGACAAATAGCAAAATTTTATCGCAAGTGATCTAACAAATTGATTGTATTACTTTTGATCAGTCACACTTGTGAAAACATTATGTAATAGATTGTTCCAATTAACATGTCTGAATGATTTTTAGTTAAGAAGCTTCCATGCAGATACATATTTTAATTAGATAATTAAATGTAATGGATCTATTTATGATGAAAATAAAAATCATTCGACTTCTAAATGTGAACAAAATATTAAAAAAAAACAAAAGAAAATGTGTTTGTGTTATGATTTTAAGTTTTTAAGGCTTTTTCATATTATTTGTTCGTTGATCATTATTGTTTTGTTTAAAAAAAATGTAGAATGAATAAGCCAAAAAATCAAAAAAAAAAAAAAAAAACAAAAAAGATATGTATTTTACATTGAAAAAAAATCATAGATCTAGTCAAAGATTACTTACACGTACCTCAGGCTAAATATATCTCAGACAAGTAAGCAACACATCACTGTAAGGAGAATGTTTTTATGGAAAAAAAATCTCTCGATTGGAGTTAGTTAATCAAGTCTTCAAACAAACTGCATCGGATAAAAATAAGCATATTCAAAATCTTTTTGGATCAGTTACTTGAAACATATCTCTGAGTCTATATATTTTCACTGATGTATCTTTTAATTCTATAACCCTGATTAAACTAGCCTCTATATAATATTGCTGCTTCGTAATTCCATCAAAATTTCAAATTATTTATTTAAAAAATTTTCAATGTATATTCACGATGTTAGCTTAACTTGTTCAATTTTGTTTTTTTACTATATTCAGTCTTCATTTTCACTTTCCATCATAATTTTAAAGTTTTTGTTAACAGTCCAGGCAGCTGTGTAAAGTAGCAAGAGATAAATGTGCGTCACTTCCGGTTTCGCTCGTGACAGGTGCGCGCGACCAAGTGCGTAAAATATGGATTTTAATTTGCTATTAAAACATCTTTAAGATGAATATTACCTCTGAAAATTTGTAAAACAGTCATAGTTAGATATATATTTTTCGCTCATATGAAAATTTCGAGGTCAAAAATTCGTGTCACATGACCTTTAAATATGTTTAAATAATGATAAGTATAATGATAATGATAAAGCTAATTTAAATATGTAAATTAATTTTTTTTAACAATGATAAGTATAATAATGGTAAAAACTCTTATTTAAATATGCCTATAATTGTATAAACAGTGACAATAATAATAATAGTTATAAAGCTCATATAGGTATGTTTAAACAATCATTAGTATAATAAAAGCAATAAAGCTCATTCTAATATGTTCATTATTGTTTAAACATTGAGTAATATAATGATTGTAGTACAGCACATTAGAATATGTTTAAACAATGTGAGTTTAATAGAAATAATATCCTCATTAAAAATATACTTTTTCATTGTTTAAACAATAATTAGTATAATAATAAACATCACTGAAATATTTTTAACTCATGTTAAGTAAAGTTATAGTTATAAAACTCATTTAAATAGGTTTGCATTGTTTATACATTGAATAGTAAAATTATAGTTATAAAACTCATTTAAATAGGTTATGCATTGTTTATACATTGAATAGTAAAATTATAGTTATAAAACTCATTTAAATATGTTATGCATTGTTTATACATTGAATAGTAAAGTTATAGTTATAAAACTCATTTAAATAGGTTATGCATTGTTTATACATTGAATAGTAAAATTGTAGTTAAAAGGTCATTTGAATATGTTATGCATTGTTTATACATTGAATAGTAAAATAGTAGTTATAAAGCTCATTTGAATATTTTTAAACAATGATTAGTTTAGTAGTACTAATAATGCTCAATAAAATACGTTCTTTATTGTTTAAACAATGATAAGTATAGTAATATTAATAAAGCTCATTTAAATATATTTATTTTTTATTGTTTAAACTATGATTAATATAATGATAGTAATAAATCATATTTAAATATGTTAAAACAATGTTAAGTATAATAATAGTTACAAAGCTCATTAAAAATGTTAATTTTATTGTTTAAACAATGATAAGCATAATAATAGTAATAAAATTCATTTAAATATACCACAGATTCCTCTCACTGTTCTTGTTTAAAAATATTACCTTACTAGCAAAACTTTCAAGCAATAATACTTTTTACTTTAATTTACGATGTAAAAAATAATAAGCAGATCTGTTTTGAAAATAACAAGACTTAGTTCTAACTGATATTCTTAGGAAGGTTTGCCGTTATGTGATTAGGTTTTAGGAGAAGATCAGTCTATAAGTGGCTATAAACAAGACTTGATATCCAAATGATCGATCCCCTGCTCCCTACAAGCATTACTCATTTCCTTTCTGGTGAGACATTAAACTGATATTGAACACTTAAAATTTAAAAGATTCAGAGCAAATCTGGAACTAAAAGAATTAGCACTGGGGATTCGCTTGTGCATTCGTACCGTTTGATCATGATTCTATTTATTTAATAATAAGCAATAAAGTCTTCTTGCAAAATGATCAAAATGCTTAAGATGTATTTCATAAAAAGGTATTAAACATGGCCTTAGGATGTTTGTCGAAGCAGCATCAAAACAGACGTGCACTTCTTTTTAGCGGACATAATGCCATTTAACAAACAAGGCGAAATTTCATACTGCAGACACTCTAACTGCAACACACACCTGATATTATTTGCTAGTATCTCTATCATGTAAAACATTTTAAATTTCAGCTAATCCGATACTGAAAGGCTCGCCAATACGTGGAAAAAAACTATCCCAAGCTGCCGGCAAACATCGCCAGCACGTGCAGTTACTAACCGTCGTCAAGGATATTTTGTTCAACTTGTTCTTGATATTCATAGTCTTCAGTGTTTGTTTTGCAAACAGGGATGATAAATTTTATCTCCATCATTCTGATATAGTAAACTCTATAGTTTCACCAAATAAGCTACCACATTTTAATTCGGTAAGAAGTTCTTTTTAACCTAGGAGATTTAGTTTTAGTGCCCCCATTAAGTGGGCACTTAGATTTTCTCTTGTCCGTCCTTCCGTCAGTTTGTCCGAAAGATTTTATCGCGCGCTCAACCAACACTTTTACACTTAGTGGCATGAAAAATCACATGGATATAGATCAGCAAGTGAAATTGCACACCTGGGATTTTTCTTCTCCTTCCTCCTAGGAAAAGCACAGCTATGGCACTTGCTTGAAAATAATACCAAGGTGTTTGTGTCATCCTAGCGAACACTGTTGCACCCAGGATCATGAAACTTTACAGGAATATACTACCGCTTGCAAAACTGATTAGAGTCTCACGTATTTGGAAAGCGGTAAAAAGTGATGTTACGATGTCTATTTTAGTAGCTTAAACTGTCAATTTACTGATCAACCAATCACAGCGAGGCAGTTCTCTCAGGTATACCTGTCAATAAAACTGCGTCCTGCAATCTACCCGCAGCCAGAAAAATGTGCCTGGGCGGCGCCAAAGTTGCTGTGTCGTAATTGTCGCTGCGTTGCTACCGGAAATCTTCACTCATTTGTTTCCTAACCGCTTTTCCATTTCGTACACAGAACGACACTTTTGACAGGTAAAAGGCGGAGTTTGAAAGAAACACATTGGGCGGCGTTTTATTTGATTGTTGACAGGTGTACCGACGAGTCTCGTTCTTCACCTAACAGTGTAAACTCTAATCAGTTTTGCAAGAGGTAGTATCAGCAGGTGGAGTTGTGCATCTGGAGTTTTTTCCTTCAAATCCTTTTAGGTGGAGCAGAGTTATGGCCCATGATTTAGGAAAATCGCTTCCAAAAGTTCGTTTTACACACTCAGCCAACACTAGTGCGCTCAAGGTCATAAGCTTTACAAGAACATATATCAGCAAGTGAGGTTGCGCACCTGGAGTTTTCAATTGTTTTACAGATACCTTGACAGCCCACGCCGAACCCATTTCCTTGGGCACTGACACCCTTGTGGGGCACACGTGTCCTCTGGACATATTTCCAGTTTTAAATATATCTCTTCAAAATAAGAATACTTCTAAAACTGGTAAATTTTTAGACATATCCAGATGATGAAAATGTTAAGGCAACAATTTCATACCTGGTCCAGATGAATCTATATTTATATCATTACTCAATTAATTTTCTTAATATTCTGGCAATTTACATTTAAGCGGTTATGAGTCGTGAAATGTGTGTATGTATATTTGTATATACACATATCTATATGTATAAACAAACTAACAAACAAACAGTGTTTAGTCTAAGAGGAGCTCATGTTTTTGGCTAAAATATGCAATACAGGTATATCTAGTCTATATAAGAAGTAATATCTATTGTAGCCTCGATAAATTTATTATATAATGTAGCCTCGTATGGATTATTTTGTCTTTTTTGTAACACAATGGTAATTATTTATTAAGTATTTAATGTAGCCTCGAAGTATAACAAATACTATTGTAAATTCCTCATATGTGCATGTTAAACATGTATTGTTAGAATAAAAGATCTGTTCTGTTCTGTTCGAAACATTAAAAACAAAGAATTGCTTATTTTTCAGCATTTTTTCTGTTCTTTTAGGAACCCTGTTTTTTATTCACCTTGTTCGTAAATGTTTTATTTCACGGACTGTTTCAGATAAAAACTCCAGGTGATCTATATACATGGATCAATTTGACAGTGATTCCCAACCTATTTCCGGAATTTGATATAAATGGTTCCCCGCTGCATTGGTCAGTTAGGCAGTTTAGATCGGGATACAATGACCTTCGTCTAGGGCCACCGAGACTGCGACAATTAAGGACTAAACGAGGTATATGATACGTTTAATATCATCGACAAATTGTCATTATCGAAAAGATCTTATTTCAAATATGGTTTCTTTTTCGTGAAACATTTCTGTGCAAATATGAAATTTCTTCAAACGTAAGCGAAATGTCAACACTCAGCGAACTGGGCACTTTTATGATTATTAATAAGAATTAAACATCGCATTGGAAATCCTTTATAGTTTGGCTTTTAAGAGTTACAAAAACTAAAGACTGAATTTGCTGTCAAATGAAATGCAGGTTTTAGTGGCATTGCTATGCTAAAGTGAAATTGGGTAGTATGTATATATTCAATAACTCAATATTCTAATTAATAAATCTGGAAATAATATTGTTTTATAGATGTGTGTTATGTCCCATATATTGGCAAAATCGAGTGTTATAGGAAATACACTCTTTTCGACGAAGAAAAAGACAATTTCTGTATAGGCTGGAAACAAAAGTCATGTCCACAAACAGAATCTGTATATAATGTGTCGTTAGATGCATGGAGTTATACATCAGGTATACCGGTTTTCATTTATGTCATGTCAAGATATCAACTATTGTAGCATGTTTATGATATAAAAGAGTTTAGCCGCAAAATGATTTTGAAATTCAAACATTGCAATTTTTTGTACTTGCCCTAATGAGACCCTGTTTAAATACTTTATGGGCCTTTTTTATGACGATTACCAGCATTTGGATTAAGTTGGTATTTTTTCTTAGGTAGTTTACACTGATCATCTAAATGTACTATGAAGAAAGTTTACTTATGAACAAGCTTTTGAATAAGTAACATACCATAAACGTATTTTGTATTTATTCTATAGCCTTTGCCGTTGATGGCTTACCAGTTCCAGGAGATTACACAACATACGGTGGTGGAGGCTACATGTGTCCGTTTGCTGTTAATCATAACTTCTCAATTAGGATTATTAATGAACTCTTCCGTAAGGTATGGATAGATCGCAAAACCAGAGCAGTTATGTTCGAATTCACCCTATACAACGGAGCTACAAATACATTCATCTATAATCTTTTTCTAGTAGAGTTTCCACCAACAGGGGGAGCATTCACATCATTTTCTATATATCCGTTACGACTGTATTACCATCAGGGTGTCATTGGAAAATACACTTTGCTTTGCGAAATCATTTTCGTAGTACACCTCTTGTTTCTCTCAGTTAAAATATGTTGTCGGATCTATCAACAACATTGTGATTATTTTAAACAATTTTGGCAATGTTTTGAATTGGTTATGTTTATTACTGGGGTAGCAGTGTGCATTGCCTACGCAATCAGACTTCGGCTTGCCATGTTCACAATTAAGGAATTCAGAAAAGACAAAAAGCTTTTTGTTAATTTCAGCCATATTGTCCTTTGGGACCAGATCCTAGTAACGTTACTTGCGATTGTTGTGTTCATGACAACTCTTAGAATGTTAGAAATATTTGCGACATCAAAGAAAGTAAATGCAGTTGTAAAGATATTTCAAGATTGTGGAAAGGATCTTTTCTGGTATGGTCTTAGTTTCTTGTATATACTTGTTGGGTTCTCTGCCCTTGCTGTTTTATTGTTTGGTTCCCAGCTTCTTTCCTATATGAATTTTTATCGGAGTTTGGGCACATTGTTTATTGCCATGATTGGCAAAAGTCGGTATACAGAGATAAATGATTTACAGCCTATATTGGCTAAAATTTTCTTTTCGATGTATGTGCTGACAGTTGTGTTTTTCATTCTTACAATTTTCTTATCTATTCTTGGAGCAAGTATTGATAAAGTTATTCACAAGACACGTGGTGAAAAGAGCAAGGATTTGTTTGAAATCATTATGCATAAAATTTTTTCGTTTTTCAAGAAACGTTAATGAATCAGCACAACGTTTGGACATAGGATTGTGTATGTAGAGGACTTTGAACAACATAAAACATTTGACAAAGAATGTAGAAGCAATCAAAGTTATTTACACAGAAAATAAAAATATTTCCAGACACTTCCACATTGAAGAGTAGAATATAATAAAAGGACTTTATAATCTTAAAATGAATATTACAAACATAAATGTAAACGGATGAAAGTGACTAGATAATGCCTAGATAATTAAGCATGATTACTAACGGGTAGCTTTAACGTAATTAACGATACGAAGAAACACGCAAACTTTTTAAAAGGTGTTGATAGTGAAGAACATAGGCATAAGGAGAACACGCACAAAAAAACTTTGTTATAATAATCAAACAGACATACATGAAAACAGAAATATGTATGAAGTCAAAAGCAATGAACCAAGAACACACTAGGAATAAAATGTTATAGACACAAATGTAATGAAATCTTTGTTGATCAGTCGATCACTTTTCAAGTCTTACGAACATTATAGATACACGTAAAAAGAATTTAAAAAGTCGACGTTTTGTACTTTTATTGACTTCCGCAAGGCGTTTGGCTCGATAAACAGAAAAAGTTTTGTTCTCCAACCATGATATAAGAAAAATGGTAATCAAAGCACTGAAGGTACTGAATTTGTTCTCCAATGATATGATAAGAAAAATGGCAAAAACCTGTAGCGATATGTTGAAAGTTAGAAATAGTACATTGTACAGTAAATCTTTATATAATGCATAACGTGAATGTAACTTTTATTTGTTGATAAGCTTTTTATAACATTTTAACATTATAGCATAGTTTCACTCTTTTGTAGACGATATCTTGTCTCTTATAATTCTATTTTAGAATAGTCGTGTGCATTGTTTGGATATAGAATGTGCATTTTAACATTTTGTGCATGTGAAATGAGAATTAAATAAAGATTAAATGTTATTGTATGATGTACTGTAATATGTATATTCATTTGAGTAACAATTAACAAGTTGTCAGTGAATGGTTTTATGAATGTCATTAATAATTTTGTTGTTTCGTTTCTTTTTGTTATATATAATACTTTTTTGTTTACTAATGCTTTATCCTTGTATACCAGGGTTAAATAAAAGCGTTGTTCTGTTATGTTCAATAACTTTGTTGAGAAAAATGATCTTCCTGTCACGGAAAAATAATTTAAAAAGAGGATTTATAAACATCTTCAATTACTCCCAGCACTACTAAATTTCTGTTACTTGTGATGGTTCATTACTAGTGCTTTACAATGCTTTGTTACTTGTGATGGTTCACTACTAGTTCTTTACAATGCTTTGTTACTTGTGATGGTTCACTACTAGTGCTTTACAATGCTTTGTTACTTGTGATGGTTCATTACTAGTCCTTAACAATGCTTTGTTACTTGTGATGGTTCATTACTAGTGCTTTACAATGCTTTGTTACTTGTGATGGTTCACTACTAGTTCTTTACAATGCTTTGTTACTAGTGATGGTTCACTACTAGTGCTTTACAATGCTTTGTTACTTGTGATGGTTCACTACTAGTCCTTAACAATGCTTTGTTACTTGTGATGGTTCATTACTAGTACTTTACAATGCTTTGTTACTTGTGATGGTTCATTACTAGTTCTTTACAATGCTTTGTTACTTGGGATGGTTCATTACTAGTTCTTTACAATGCTTTGTTACTTGTGATGGTTCACTACTAGTGTTTTACAATGCTTTGTTACTTGTGATGGTTCATTACTAGTGATTTATAATGCTTTGTTACTTGTGTGGTTCATTACTAGTTCTTTACAATGCTTCGTTACTTGTGATTGTTCATTACTAGTACTTTACAATGCTTTGTTACTTGTGATGGTTCATTACTAGTGCTTTACAATGCTTTGTTACATGTGATGGTTCATTACTAGTGCTTTACAATGCTTTGTTACTTGTGATGGTTCACTACTAGTTCTTTACAATGCTTTGTTACTTGTAATGGTTCACTACTAGTGTTTTACAATGCTTTGTTACTTGTGATGGTTCATTACTAGTGCTTTACAATGCTTTGTTACTTGTGTGGTTCATTACTAGTTCTTTACAATGCTTTGTTACTTGTGATGGTTCATTACTAGTGCTTCACAATGCTTTGTTACTTGTGTGGTTCATTACTAGTTCTTTACAATGCTTTGTTACTTGTGATGGTTCATTACTAGTACTTTACAATGCTTTGTTACTTGTGATGGTTCATTACTAGTGCTTTACAATGCTTTGTTACATGTGATGGTTCATTACTAGTGCTTTACAATGATTTGTTACTTGTGATGGTTCACTACTAGTTCTTTACAATGCTTTGTTACTTGTGATGGTTCACTACTAGTTCTTTACAATGCTTTGTTACTTGTGATGGTTCACTACTAGTTCTTTACAATGCTTTGTTACTTGTGATGGTTCACTACTAGTACTTCACAATGCTTTGTTACTTGTGATGGTTTATTACTAGTTCTTCACAATGCTTTGTTACTTGTGATGGTTCACTACTAGTTCTTTACAATGCTTTTTTTACTTGTGATGGTTCACTACTAGTTCTTCACAATGCTTTGTTACTTGTGATGGTTCATTACTAGTACTTTACAATGCTTTGTTACTTGTGATGGTTCATTACTAGTTCTTCACAATGCTTTGTTACTTGTGATGGTTCACTACTAGTTCTTTACAATGGTTTGTTACTTGTGATGGTTCACTACTAGTTCTTTACAATGCTTTGTTACTTGTGATGGTTCATTACTAGTTCTTCACAATGCTTTGTTACTTGTGATGGTTCACTACTAGTTCTTTACAATGCTTTGTTACTTGTGATGGTTCACTACTAGTTCTTTACAATGCTTTGTTACTTGTGATGGTTCTATACTAGTACTTTACAATGCTTTGTTACTTGTGATGGTTCATTACTAGTTCTTTACAATGCTTTGTTACTTGTGATGGTTCTATACTAGTACTTTACAATGCTTTGTTACTTGTGATGGTTCATTACTAGTTCTTTACAATGCTCTGTTACTTGTGATGGTTCATTACTAGTACTTTACAATGCTTTGTTCGCTTGGCAGTAGATTTTATGGAATATCATCTCATTTTTCTCGTTTTTAATGCTTCAGATACTTTAAACATTTTGTAAATAGTTGACTTAGCCTTATCTGTTTATTTATAATGCATGTAATGTTTATGATGTGATTCATGCTATTTTTATAACGAAGGTCTCAGAGGCAGTGAGCATGGTATCATCGTCGTGTATTTCATTGTTTACTGTAATAAAATGTGATTTTCACATCATGGCAATGGCGGAGTTTCTTCAGTACTTAATTTGCTATCTTATGTGTTTCGTTAATTACATTTGTATTTGAATGCGTTATTCTGTTTCGAATAACTAAAGTAGAGTTAATACTCAGTCTTATTTACCTTTGTTGCATGCTAGAAAAAACAGTATTGTAAAAGAAGATAAGCTGTATATGTTTAATATTAATAAAGAGTTGTTGTTGTTGTTATTGTTGTCGTCGTCGTCGTCGTTGGTGGGGGTTATTGAACTTTCAAAAGTATTTTCAAGAATTGCTTTGTGTTTTGTTTTACATATAGTATTCTGGCTTTGTTCAATTCAGACTGATTTTATGTTTGCTGCCTTAATATTTCATGAAGGTATTTTCAGTTTTATTTATTCCGTAACTTAGATGACTCATCACACCAGGATGATTTTTTTTCTCCTGTTTGGTAGCGTTTTGTTTTTATATAATTCAAATTTCATTTCATTATAATAAAAAGAGAACTGTTCGGTATACACTGATTAAAGCCACTTCTCTGTGTCGACAAATTTCAACTTCACTGTCCCACATGTACAAATATATATTTTCCGTTTATTCTGTGAAATATGGTATATCTCAAAAATACTATAAGTTAAGCTGCTTTTACAAATTGATTTCTTAAATTTCATCATGATCTTGTTCTTGTAAAATACATTATGTCTTTTTTTAGATAAAGCTGCTTTTGCAAATGTATCTTGTTAATTTCATCATGATCTTTTGTAAAATATGTTATGTCTAACTTTTAAATAAAGCTGCTTTGGCAAATGTATCCTGTTAATTTTATTATGATCTTGTTCTTGTAAAATATGATATGTCTAACTTTTAAATAAAGCTGCTTTTGCATAAGTATCTTGTAAATTTCATCATGATCTTGTTCTTGTAAAATACATTATGTCTTTTTTTAGATAAAGCTGCTTTTGCAAATGTATCTTGTTAATTTCATCATGATCTTTTGTAAAATATGTTATGTCTAACTTTTAAATAAAGCTGCTTTGGCAAATGTATCCTGTTAATTTTATTATGATCTTGTTCTTGTAAAATATGATATGTCTAACTTTTAAATAAAGCTGCTTTTGCATAAGTATCTTGTAAATTTCATCATGATCTTGTTCTTATAAATGTGTTATGTCTAACTTTTAAAAAAAGCTGCTTTTACAAATTGGTTTCTTAAATTTCATCATAATCTTGTTTTTGAAAAAAATGTTATGTCTATTTTCAGATAAAACTGCTTCTGCAAATGTATCTTGTTAATTTCATCATGATCTTTTGTAAAATATGTTATGTCTAACTTTTAAATAAAGCTGTGTTTGCAAATGTTTCTTGTTAATTCCATCATGATCTTGTTCTTGTAAAATGTGTTATGTCTAACTTTTAGATAAAGCTGCTTTTGCAAAAGTATCTTGTTAATTTCATCATGATCTTGTTCTTGTAAAATATTTTATGTCTTACTTTTAGATAAAGCTGCTTTTGCAAATGTATCTTGTTAATTTCATCATGATCTTTTGTAAAATATGTTATGTCTAGTTTTAAATAAAGCTGCTTTTGCAAAAGTATCTTTTTAATTTCATCATGATCTTGTTCTTGTAAAATGTGTTATGTCCAACTTTTAAATAAAGCTGCTTTTACAAATTGATTTCTTAAATTTTATCATAATCTTGTTCTTGTAAAATACATTATGTGTATTTTTAGATAAAGCTGCTTTTGCAAATGTATCTTGTTAATTTCATCATTATCTTTTGTAAAATATGTTATGTCTAACTTTTAGATAAAGCTGCTTTTGCAAATGTATCTTGTTAATTTCTTCATGATCTTGTTCTTGTACAATATGTTATGTCTAACTTTTAAATAAAGCTGCTTTTGCAAAAGTATCTTTTTAATTTCATCATGATCTTGTTCTTGTAAAATGTGTTATGTCTTACTTTTAGATAAAGCTGCTTTTGCAAATGTATCTTGGTAATTTCATCATGATCTTGTTCTTGTAAAATATGTTATGTCTAACTTTTAAATAAAGCTGCTTTTACAAATTATAGATGTGGTTTTGTTCCTATGAAATTAATGAATAGTAGATAAGAAGATATTGCAGAACACTTGCATCACCTACAAGTCTAAAGAAAGAACACTAAAACGAATACACATGATATTGATTTACTTCACTGTACTGCCTATATGTATCTTAGAAATAAATGAATTATAGCATCTAAACCAATATGCCATGAAAGTAAACTGGAATTTGTACTGTCAACTGCAAACAAGTTGAAAAAGATCACAGTAACTATAAGCGTGATATAATTTGAAGAATTGTTAATTAAGTGAATGCATCATTTCTGACTGACATTTCTATCCTCTACAGAATGGAAGAGTTTTGGAATTTAGAAATAAAATTTATTGTAGATTTCGTAAGGGAAATCCCTGTAAGTATCAATCAGATGTTATCTAAAACTGATGTTTTTCAGATGTTATCTAAAACAGGAAAATAGGGCTCTGCAAGTTAACTCACATCGTCTTAGTAACACCAGAAATATCGCCCTTTGTTTGCCGAAATCTCACGTTTTCGTCATATATATCAGTATGTTGTGTTTCTTGAGCTATATTTAAGAAACCGCTTGTACTTTTTAAATAAATTTGTATCAGCATAGTGCACTTGTACATGTGCAAGTTCTGTTAAGTTTTTGTGTTGAACTCAGACTTAAAACTTGAAAGCAAAATGAAATCTTGTCGTTAGCCATAATTCAGAAATGTACTTCAATGCTAAGACCAACACTTGTTTCTATCATTGATAATAATCTGAAACTTGGTAACATTTTGTGTTCAAAACTAGTTACAATGGCCCTTGGATTTATTGAAAGTTGATATATTTTATCAAATGTTGCCCTTTGAGGGGAATACATGACTAAGTGGCATGTAACTGCACAGAAATATGGTTCACCTTCAACTTTTTCCCCGCCATTATTTGGCGTTGTCCTTCCATCTGTGTTCGTCAGTCACATTTTATCTGTCTGGAGCCATAACTTTTAAGACTTTACATGGATTTAATGTTAACTTGGTAGGATTATAAATAAAAATAGGGAAACGAGGTATATCAAGTATCGTTTTTACCAAAAGCCTTCAACCTTCATGGGATGGTTGTCCTGATAGAGCAGACATCCACAACTGTTTTTAAGGTCAGATCAAAGATCAAGGTCGAGGTCATTGTCCTCTTTGGTTTGAAAATGTTTCCGCTCAATAACTTGAGTAACATTTAACACACAGCAAGCACACATTAAAAACATCCAGACTCTGGTGTTCATATTTTGTCCAAGAAAGAGATCTTATAAAGAATAAATATGAGATAACATTCCGTTTTTCAGAAATGTTTCTCCCTACGAAGTGGCGTGGGAGACAATTTTTTTTTTTTTTTTTTTTTTTTTTTTTTGGAGTTAGAAGTTTCATTGATCTGTTCCGGTCGGCTGATTTTTATTGGAGTTTTGGCCATTGATTTGTCCAAATTTGAATACATTTAGGCAAATTCTACAACCGCTGATCAAATTGTGAGGAAACTTCACAGGGATATAAGCGAGAGCAGTAGCGCATTTTTTCGTCTTGTTGTGGTCGGGTGATTTTGAGGGAAGTAACAGCCCTCGATTTGTACAACTTTGAATACAGTTAGGCATACCTCTATAACTGCGGGCTATATTTGACGAAACTTCACAACAATGATCATTAGGGAGTGTATTTATGCATTATTGGCCTATACTGGGTTTTTTTTCAGAGTTGCAGCCCTTAATTTGTGTAAATTTGTCTACATTTGGGCATATTTCAATAACCATTGGCTTGATTTGGAGGAAACGTCACCGCAATGATCTTTAGCAAGAGAAGTTACGCATATTATTGGGTTATACTGGTTGAATGATTATAATCAGAGTTGCGGCCCTTGATTTGCCAAAATTTGAATACAGTTTGGCATATCTACACATCCCTTGGTTGTATTTAGATGAAACTTCACAGCAATGATCACGACCAAATGTAGTTTTGCATATTATCAGAGAGTTCCTGTCGAATGACTTTAAGTTGGTGATTTGTCCAAAATTAAGTCCATTTCAGCATTTAATAAACAGCAAAAAACGCGCTCAACAAACGTGATAATTATGATACTAATAATAACAGAAACGATACTGAAAAGAAATACCTACTGTCCAAACTGACTCGGAATCAGACCACCTTCTGGTCGTTTTGCAATACCACCTATTCAATTAATTAGAATCGTTTCTTGTTCAAATCGATATACATTCATATTTTGCTTCGATATGGACGACTCTAAAACTCCCTAGTTTCATAAAGATCTATTTACATTAGATTGGATTAACCAGTCGAGAACTAGTATAACTTTATCAATTTTCAACAAAAAGAAAAGTGGGGGCAACACGTACCCGAATAGACTAAATTTGACTTGTATACAAGAATTTCTAGTATTTTAAACACATTTCGTAGTATTTAAAATTTGCTTTTTGTGTTACGTCAGTAGTATAGAAACGAAATTAACATATAGCTAATAAATGGTTGAAACACTCGTAATGTAATGGGACGATTTCAAAAATTTATATTTATTTTAGAGACATAACTTCACAAGACTTTATGCGTCAGACTTTTGCTGTGTAACAACAGTAAGTAGGTCAGTAAGTTAATGTCACAAATTGTTCAAGGTCAAATTTGAAACCTGTATAAAAAGTATAGTAAATTATGATTAAGTAAATTTACATTCTGTAGCTGTAAAAACAAGAAGTAGGTCAGTATGTCAAATTGAAGGTAAAGGTCACATAAAGGTTAATTTCAAATTTGAAATATGCATGCACAATTATGTCAAGCTGCAGGCAAATCAACAAGAAGTAGGTCATTTGGTCATCATAAAGGTCAAGGTCACATAGTAGTCAAAGACTAAGTTTTATAAAAGAAGAAGATTTTGAACATTTTTAGTTTTTTCTGTATAGTTATATATAAAATAAAGATTTTTAAGTTTTCACTATTTTCACTTAATTTTGAATATGCGAAATCAAATTAATCCTAGTGCGTGTCATCAATGATCCCTGGGGCATGATTTGAATAATCTTGGTAGATGACCTCTTTATCATGCATTTTTAAGTCTTTTCTATATTAGTCTATTTAAAATCATATGACCCCTGAGGCAGGGCTAGTTCTTTACCCTGGGGCTATAGCTTGAACAAATATGGTAGATATCTAGTTGGCACTTTTACAAACCAAATGTGGTAACTGTAGCAGACTTTCTGGTTCCTGACAAGATGATGTTTATCCCATATAAGTCTTAATAAAATAAAGTTACCCCTGGGGCAGGGTAAATTTTTACCCTATGGTCATGATTTGAACAGTAGTGCGAATATCATAATACAATGTTACAAACAAAATATCTAAGCTTTAGGGCATAGAGTTTCAAACAGGAATATTTTCAAGCATATTCCTTAAAACGCAATGTAATACAAATGACCCCTGGCGCGGGACCAATATTAATCGGTAGCGGTTTACTTGCCACATACAAAATATCTAAGTTCTTGGGCTCATGGTTTTTGAAAAGAGTTTTCAAAATTTAATTTTCATTTAAATAGGAGCCTCGGAACGGAGGCAATTTTGACATGGATTGAACAATCTAGGTTGATGTTTACTGAAAAGTGACCTCCGGGATAGGTTCTTTTTAGACCCAAGAAACATAACTTGAACAATTTTGGTAGAAGCCTACTTGACAATGTTGTGTGCAAACGTTAAGAAGTCTTGGTCCTGTGGTTTAAAAAAGATTAGTTTTATTTTTCCCTCTATATTCTTATTTGAAAACAACAGACCGCTGAATTGGAGCTAGTATTTAACCCAGGGACAAAATTTGAATAATCATGTTAGAAATCTGCAAGAGAATGCTACAAACCAAATTTCAAAGCTCTGGACCTGGTGGTTTTAGACAAAAAGACTGGAGATAATCCTCTTGATATTTTCAAAGACAAAGGTATAAGCATTGGAAAGAAGATGAAAACTCTTATTGTTTAGCGGTTAATTTCGCTCTATATTGAACCATTCATGTGCTGAGGATGAGTTACACCATGCCAACAAGTTTATCTGGTTATTTAAACAAATAGAGTAAAAAATACATTAGTATGTATCGATTTCGTACTGTTAAAGCCAAATATCTTTTTGTGTAAATCAACACCAATAGCCACAGACCAATTCAAAAATAAAAGTAACATTTCAATTTACTAATGACTGCCTAGAAATACAATAAAATCTTTACGGAAAAATGAAAACACTGTTCTGTTCTAAAAGCTTTGATTCATATTGTATGAGTTCAACTCCATTTATAGTCAATAAAAGCGAGATGCTTTCCATCTTAATAGTTATAACTCTAGAAATGACGGCTATAACAATGAAACAAATATAATTTGAGTATTGCACAGGACACATGGTCAGACGTCGACAGCATCAACTGTACCGAGTATTTCAAATGAAATATCTCAAAGAATGTTTAAAACTTCAAACGTATTCAAGAATAAGTCATGTGCTAGAGAAGATGAAACGTCCCAGTTCGTGATTTCTGTAAATCTAGATGATGCACTATGTCATTTCCGACGTCTGATGCTAAGTTATAAAACAAACAAGAAATGTATTTTATTAGAAAAAACACTCTGTAAATATTTTACAGTTTCTAATGCAGCTAGATGTTGATTAAATATTTTCTTCCTTGATCTGCCCAGATGATTTAGATCTTTTTGTCTTTGGGATACCTTCTGTAGTGTCTGCTAGTTGGTCAGATGGATATTGCACTGAGAAAAAAAAATGTTGTTTTTTTTTAAAGATGCATAATTATTTAAATGGAATTGCATACGTTACATTATTTCACATCGGTTGAGGAAAGTTTTTTTTTTTAACTGGAAGTCATTCCTTAGGAAAATAATAAGACACATACAAAGGTATTAAGCGTCTTTAAACCCTCTGAATGAGATAAATTCTTTTTCTTTTCACTGTCAATGTGTAAACCTAACTGGAGTCTCTGAGACTACAAGAATTTAATTTCTTTTTAATATATCTTAACTTTGAACTTAACTATGCTTGTTGAAGATAATAAAGGCAACACTCTTTAATCAAATTGTACATGCAACATTTGTGTGTCAAGTCCCAAGTATGTATTTACTCTCTATTTCTTACTTATGGTAAATTGATTATCTTTGAAGTGTTAATTTAAATAATGTTGTTGTAATTATAATAGAATATACCACTGGGTAATTCTCAACTTGTTTTGAACAAAATTTTCAACATATTTTTTTTAAGAAACGAAAACTATTAACATAAAGATGCAATGTTTCTTCCTTACTTACTTATTTTTCTACTATTGTCAATATCATTCACAGGCGTGACAGCATTATTTAGTTTATTTCAGTCTCTTTCATATGCATACATATATACATAAAACATATTAAAACTTGATAAAAAGTACATATGACCATTCTACAATAGAATTATAAGAGACAATATCATGTATATACTTGAAGTATCATTATCCCTTTACAATTGATAGTTAGTTCCTGACATGTTGTTGTAAGTTCAGTTTTTCCTCATTGCCACTCTTTCTTCTATCTGGTGTCACAAACAAATTTTTCACATGTTTCACCAAAGCCTCAAACAAATCCTCACTCTTATCTTCACGTGTACTATGAACAACAGTGTCAATACTGGCTCCAAGTATAGATAAAAATATAGTCAGAATAAAAAACACCACCGTCAATACATAAAATACGAAGAAAATCTTCGCCAAAATTGGCTGAGTTTCGTTAATTTCCGTAAACTGGCTCTTCCCGATCATGGCTATAAATAGCGTGCCCATACACTGGTAAATGCTCATGTAAGACTCCAGCTGGGAACCAAAAAGGAGCATGCCCAAGAAACAGAATCCAAAAAATATATACAAGAACGTTATTCCGTACCAGAAAAGGTCTTTACCGCAATCCTGAAACACCTTCACAACCGCACTCACTTTTTTCGATGTTGCAAAAATTTCTAATAACCTAAGGGTGGCCATAAACAGCAAACTGGCCAACAAAACCACTAAAATCTGATCCCACAACACAATGTGACTGAAATTTACAAACAAATTTCTATCCTCTTTGAATTTCTTAACTGTCAAGGATGTCAGACCAAGACGTATAAAGAACATAGCAATTGCGGAGACGCCAACTGCTAACATGACAATTTCATATATTTGCCAAAACTGTTGAAAATAGCCACATCGCTGTTGATAAATTCTGATACATATCTTGATTAAAAACGCAACAAGATATAGCACGAATATCACTTCACTTATTAGTGTGAGAGTTCCAATGGCTCCTTGGTGGGTGTATACTCGAATAGGGTAGATTGAAAATGATGTAAACGCCCCGCCTGTCTCGGGAAATTCAACGAGGAAGACATGATAAATGAATATATTTGTTGCACCATTGTATACAGTGAACTCAAACATAACAGCCCTTGTCCCACGATCTAGCCACAGATTCCGGAATAGTTCGTCAAGTACAGAAATGGAAGTACTAAGGCTTACATCTAAAGTGGCGATGTAACCACCTCCCCCATACGTTGTATATAGCCCAGGTATTGGCAAGCCCCAAACATCGAAAGCTGAATTAAAACAAATATTACATACATTCTCACTTAACAGTGGCTTAGTTATTTATGAAGTGAAATAAAAGAAAAGGATAAAATAGCAAATACTTCTGAGTGCGAAAACTTACAAAATCATGAAACTCCATGAACACTGTTTTTATTCCCAGAGATATATCAACATTTCATTCTAAGAAGTACTTAAGTACATGTCGTTTTGAAGACATAGGAGCAACTCGTCTTTTTTAAAAAATACTATTAAACCTCATAAGAATTAATACTCAAATCAGATTCTTATACTTTCGTTTTGTTTACTAATCTGACGCTTGAACGTGAAAAAAAGGATGCACTATTTTATAAACATGTTGGAATAAAGAGCGTCTAGTTCACCTGATTGGAATTTCCAAGCGTCTACTGACACATTGTATACTGCGTATGCTTTGTCGCAAGGTGGCGCTCTCCAGCCTATACAATAGTCGTCGTCGTCTTCACCAAGTACCGAATATTTTACGTTGCATATCCTCTCGCCAATGTATGGTAGTTCACAAGTTTCTGAAAATGTATATATAACTGACTTCTTAAGCAAACCTCGTTAATTCTTGCGACAGATTTTCAGAATTAGATCTTGTAAACAAGTTTTGTGTTGTGCAGATATAAAACGGCGATATTTTTCAGACTGATATCAAACACTTACGCCCGTTTCAATACTAAGCTAATTAAAGCAGAAGTTGTAATCCAGTAGACAAATACTTAATAAAGAGTATAAGATTATTTCAGATTTAATTTAAAAAGTAAAAATGAAATACCGTTTTTGTTACGCAGCTGTCGCAGTCGAGGTGGTCCCAGGCGTAGGTTAACGTATCCTGTTGTAAACTGCTTCACAGACCAGTGAAGTGGGGAACCAGTGATATCAAACTCTGGAAAAAGGCTTGGTAACACCGTCACGTTCAGCCAAGTGAAGAAATCTCCCGGAGTTTTGATCTATATTGTACATAAACATAATAATGTGACTGGTTTATCAATATTTAACGATTTTGAGGAACTCGGATCATATTTATATCTTTCAGTGTAGGTATTTTACTGAAGTATAATGTTCATGTTTAGTAATAGATTACAATGAAACCTATTATTTTAATGCAAAACATCTACGAAATAAGTTTCCCGTTCTCCAGCAATTTAAGTAAAAGCAGCATTACAGAAGTGTGTCATTTCAGAATATTTTTTTCAGAAAATTTTATTTAGTTGTGTATTGTTTAGCAGTCCTGTCAGCCTATTCCAAACAGTATTTCAATTTGCTAAAAGCATATCTATGTATGTTTAATTCAATAAATTTTGTTGTTGTTGTTGTTGTATAACAGGATATCAGTTATGTCGTTTGGTACTTTGGCCACTTTTCTTTTGGAAATATCAGACCGAGTACCTTTAACGTAATTTTGACACTAAAACTTCCAATGTGACCTTCATCAAAAAGTCTTTAGGCTACCTATTTAATATATGATTTATTTTCACTCTAAACCACTGTACAGGAGCAAGTGGAGATTTATGAAAACAATCGAAAGTACATAACAGCACAGTTATCATGAAAATTTAACATTTCGCTCAGAAATTTATACAAACTTACAGAATGAAAATGCGGCATTTTCCAGGGCTCGACAATGGTGTTCACGGTCTCGGCATAATGGAAGTATGACCTATTATCTCTGTTGGAAAAGCAAATCGTCATTATGGTGAGCATGAAGAACAGAGTAAGCAAGAAGTCTTTCACTGTTGTCACTAATTGCACATGGAGCACGTGTTTTTCTGCCGCGTGTGCAAAGTCGGCCCCCTTCAGTGGTGGACTCACTGTACGGGGCATGGCTGAAAATGATAAAATAATAAGTAGTTTGAATCACTTTTTAGATGTTACACTGCTGTGCAATTAATAATATTGTTTCTAGTTTTTGCGTTTCGACAGAGATTATTTAATCTATAATAACATAAATAAATTAATCAACTGATGAAAAAATATAGCATAATCAATGTATATGAATTTAGTTTTAGGGTTGGTTAAAAAGTAAAATATGTAGGTATTACAACAAATTTTAAATGTGTTAAAAAAAACAGTTGATGTTTGTTTCTGGTTTATTTTTCATGAATTAAAGAAAATATATCCAAAACCCAACGACCAAAATGTGGTTTTGTACTTTTTGTTTCCTTTTTGTTATAACAATTAAACGGAAAAAAAGTTTTTATTCAAATCAATACCAGAACACATTAACGAACTCTGTAACAAAAGCAACGCGAGCTGGAGCAAATGCGTCCATACAATTACACAATGATAAAACAACAACATCTGTACATACATTTATAGGAATCAAAATCCACCTTGACTGATTTCAGAACTTTTATTGTTGACGCCATATTTTCTGCAACAAAAGGTTTAAATTGAGATATACTAATTCAAATATCCTGTCTCACTTGTAATGATAAAACATAATGAAATGACAAATTTTGCAGAATGTTAAAACTATTCTTTAACCCTTAACCTGCTGGAACCAAAAGTGATTAGTCTTTGCCACCAGTACAGAGCCAGGCCAGCCTGCACATCCGTGCAGTCTGACCAGGCTCTATACTGTTGGTAGCTCAATTTTTGTATTTTGATAATGAAATCCCTTAAACTTTGAATGGACTGTTCCAAATTCAAAGATGGACAAATCCATTACAAAAATTCAGCAGGCTCAGGGTTAACGAGTATCGAAATTTATAACAGACGTTACACATTTGTTATGTCCATTTAGAATTTTAGATTTACTTTGTGTCTACCTACGTGACCCTAGGTAATTTGCATTTAGTTGATGGATAATTCATTTAGTGAAACTGGTGGTAGTTCCTTTGTATTTGTTTTTAACATGTTTAAACTACATGTAGTTGTAATGCTTAACCTGACAATTAAGGCAATTATCATTGTGAAATCTGATAGTAATTGTATTAAAATTTAAAAGAAAATGATTTTAATCGGTAAAATTAATTTAGATGGTAAATTAAATTCAATTTGATAAATTATATTCGTAAAGTGAAGTCAACAGCCGAAATTCAGCCAAATAAGAAGGTTCTTTGAGAAGTAGCTAATTTACAAGTCAGTACTACCACAGCAAAAACACAGTTTCAAAAAACACTGTTGAACAACCTGTAAGAAAAAAGTCTGAAAAAGAAATGGAACCATTATTTAAAAACGGCGTCAGTTAAGTTTTAAACTCATGAGAGATTTCATGTTCATTCTGATAACATAGTTTTTACTTGACAAAACACTCGGCCTATTGTGTTCAGAATATTTATGCTCTCGTGTGTTCAGATGGAGGATTTATTTTGTTCCTAGGATTTCTACGAACGAAATACGTAAACATGACTATCAGTGTATCATATACCGGGTCATTCTACCTTTTCCTTCACCCATAATGTTCCGGTAGTTTTTGATGACAACGTCAACGTCGATATTACTGTTGGTCTTGTTTGACCTAATCAGCAAAGCCAGTACAATAGCTATACAGATGACCTGTAATACATATATGATTAAAGATCCTGTTTCACTTACAATTATAAACCACACTGAAATTAAGGGAATACATTGTTACAGCAATTATTTTAACGAACGTTTTAAATTTATAGCAGACACTGGACATTGTTATGTTCGTAAATATATTTAGATCTGCCTAGGGTCATGTGACTATTCACGTGACCGTAGCTCATTTGCATTTAGATGATGTATAATCAATACTAAACTTTTGGTGTTTCCTGCAAATGTGTAGAAATAGGTTTTTATTTAGCTGTTTGGATTATTGAAATGATGAAAGTGAAAATGAGCCTTTAAAAATGCAAAACGCTGCAGACATTTAAAAATCACCTCGGAGAGGTTGTTGAAAAATTATACAAATATGCTGGCGTTGATTTAACACCTACCAACTACAGCCAAGCTAAACAGTTCATTAAATTGGACATTTGCATTTTTTTAACAAAAATAGTAATTAAAATGAAAATCATTTATATGATCATCACCATTATCAGCATCATCACCACCATCATCATTCTAACTACTGCTGTCACCACTACGTTGTCGTCCGTTCTTTCTGATTCCAAGAATCAATAAAATAGTCGAATTCGGTCATGAAAATATAACTTGTAGAAATAAATAAAATCTTACTGTAATTGGGTCAACGAATAGCATAGATTCCAGCAGGGACATGAAGAAGGTGGTCAGCCACTCCTCGGACTTCTGTTTCCCCCATTCCATGCTGTACAATATGATGAAAAAAGCAGGAACCAATGTCCCAGCCAACACTAGGAACCAAGCGACATAGATACACCTGAATTGAAAAGTATATCTTCTTTTATATTTTTTATTTTGTTTATATTTATATTTTTTACATATATTAATTGATTATATATTCCGTTTTTTTTAAGATGTAGATATATATACATACATATAAAAGGTAGTTCTGCTGTTGTACAAGTATTAAACGAATTCCCAGCAAACATTTAATAAAAGATTAAACGTTTGGTCGTATTTTCATAGTTCATATAATTGTAGAAGGCTGAGGCTTTCTAAGAAGGAAGTGAGCGGCGAATGAATATTCGCGTTTCCAGCCTCCACAGAGTCACAGTAACCAGCATAGATGCAAATGCGTAGATTAACCCGTAGGTGGGAATGTGCAGGGGTCGCAACATCAAACAAACCCCCTGTCACAAACTCCATTAAAACTTGAATCAATAATTGTGTAATCTTGCGTAAAACAACTTAATTAGCACAGCTAAACTGATTTCAACACAAAAACAAATAATTTATTTTTTACCACCAAGGGAGGTAAATGCCGCCGCTAAAGTCAGGCACCAAAGGGGACAGCATTTTTGATTTAAGGATATCTTCGTATTTCCGCCTTTCTTCGGCATTTTTGGTTCGCCAGAGATTATAACAAAATGAACGACATGAGAAGCAGCAGGTATTGCCATGGCAACATGAATTCCCACCGGAAACTGTGTGTTTATATTTTGAGCGTTTAAAGAGAAAGACCAGCAGCATGACCACAGGCGTTGTCATTAGCGCACAAACAAGGGAGATAAATATCTGTAATAAAGAGAAGAAACAATTTGCAGTGGCTTAAGTTATCATACTTCCATTTCATTTCCTTAAACAACCAGTCCAGTGTCTGAGCAGTTAAATAATAAGATTTATATCGATCTTGTTACTGTCAACTAACCTGTTGTGCTGTAAAACGCAGTGGTCCTATTTGAATCAAGGGCGGTGACTCGTACTCAGGTTCTGGGTTGTAGTACATTGCGTTGGCAATCATAGTAAGAAATATATAAACCAGGGCACATGACGCTCTCTGAACTCTAGTAAACGTACTTGTCTGAGGCCGGTACAATATAGAGACCCACATGTGACTCTCCGACAATCGGTCACGTGTCTGGTAGAAGAATCTCGTTTCGAAAGGAACGGAAACATTTTGAGGGACTGATGGCAAATGCGCGTCTACAGTGGTGTCCAACGATAGCCAGCGTTCCAAGACAAACGTGTAGCTAAAAAGAATATCAAATAATTATTCTCTGGTAAATTCACCTTTGTTCACTAAATCAAAAATAAATATCATTGCAAGAGGCTCAACTTGGAGTGGAGATTCTTCCTTTGACTTAAAAAATCTGCCCCCACCCCTCATCAGCTCTCCCTCTCTCTCTTTCTCCCTCCCTCCCTCTCTCTCTCTGTCTCTCTCTCTCACTCCTTTGCATTTTGGCTATACATGTACCTGCATACACCAGAGAAAGTAAAGTTACGTCGTGTTGGTCTACACAGTTAATCAAAGCACTGAAAGTCCCAATATTTTGCTAAGCTAGTAACAAAAGGTGTTCTACACTGTGCTGACTATAGTCATTGTCGTCCAACAATAATATAAGTTAAGGGGTTCGAACCAAAAGAATGAATTTGATAACTGTGTAAAAAATCATCTGCTTTCTTGTTAATGTTTCTTAATCCCGTAAAAGCTCAGCGCTAGGTAAAAATTATTCAGTTCTATGTCCGAATGTGTGTCGGACTAAAATGACTAGTTTGGAATATTTTTGTGCATCTTACGAGTCCCTTGTGGTAAATATTTATTATTTTTACTAACGCGATTAGAGTTTACAATTTTTTAATAATAAACATATCCACTTACGTTAGTCGTGTTTCTATGTCGTAGACAACGACTTGGTTTGGGTACCATGAGTCGTAATCACCTTCTCCGCTGTTATCATGCCAAATGTACAAATGCTCTATCACACCTAGATGCCTCTTCGTCGCCATGAAGAATGACATAATGCTTCCTGTACTGAACTCCTGTAAATGAAATTAAACAAAAAATCAGTAAACTTCCGTTACAACTACTTAAACGATCAATAAAATAAACATGTTAATCATTTTAAATCAAAATTATCGATTTGCTGTCATAGATTGACCGCTATCGGTTTTCCAAGGGGGACAACTTTTACCGGGTTTTAAGGGAAAGCTGCATATGGAGACAACCGATGTAACCTCAGCCAAGGAGGCAGTAAAACGATGAGATATCTAGAAAAGAGTAGTCTTAGGTTATAGATTTATTTTTAATTTATTCACTTGCGTAAATTCACTTTGTACGCTCATTAACTTTCCACTGAAAATTAAAAAGTTTCGTTAATTTTTTTAGCTACGGATAACCTCTTTTGCAGCGATTCAGACTGACTTTGAGACGTGAAAAGTTAACAGAATTGTTGAAAACAGAATATAAAGATATTTACTGTTCTAATTCCGTCAAAAAGTTCTCTAGGTCCAGTGTCACCGTACTGACCCGTCAAAATAAATGCTATTCTCGACTTTGTCCCGGCCCCGCGACGCATCCCTGTGCACACCTTTATGATGTAGTAGTGATGATGGTTGATTACATTGTCTCGGAGAGGTGTTATTCCCCACTACAAAAAAAAAATCTTTTTTTGTGTGTGTATTTACGATGTTTGGCAAACCCTGTCTAATTACTATCTTACCTTGCATTGATAATTTGTTTACGTTAGGACGAAGATATCATCATAAGTTATTTAACTGCAGAAAGACTTAAAATGATTAGATAACACAAAACAGCGCAATCGATGACTGCCATTCATGCCCTTACCAAATTACATAGACTATAAAAGGGAAATGATGTGCGGACATGTTGATACTTTATACATAATATTATGGTAATTAAATACTGTGTATGGTGTACTTGATAAGACATGTCAAAACACATGGCTGTGACTTTGTGATTCAAATAAACCAAAAATGTTTTATACTTTCCACCAGCTTTCTTCTGGAATTAAAGCTTGTAGACCATACAACATTTGGCGAGGCTTCAATAATAAACGTATGTACATTTATCTTAAAGTATATTAATTACAATTTCCGAGATACTAATATAAGACTAATATAAAAAAATATCAAAGTAATAAAATAAAATGTCATTTTAATTCAGAATGTGTAGGAGCCTCTTACTTTTAAAGTATCCCGTCTGTCGAGTCTGATCAACAGAAGCACAGCAACGATATACACCAGAGATATACCAATTAAAGTTCCCATCACTGCGGCCTGGTTCAGGGGAGAGAACTTTAGGAAGACGCTTGAGAAGTCAATAGAGTTGGGCGCAACGTAGAAAGAGTTTGCAAACACCATATCCGTGACTCCTTCACAGTAACAAGATATCTTGTCTATCTGAGGGTACCATTCCATCTAGAAAATTTAAAAATAAAACATTTTACAAATGTTTCTAGGTCTGTTTATCAGACTGGCAATATCAAGTAACTGGAAAAAAGTCAAAGTGATCTGAATTAAATGTCGGTCATATTGGTAACTGGTACCGATCATAAACAAAGCGAAAAACTTTGAGGAACATTTTTTACCATGTAACTTGTAAGGAAACAATTAGTGACCAGAAAGATATGTACCACAGATTTATATTTCATTTATTACTATGTGAGTTTTTGCCCCTCCTAGCTTTATCAGTAACTCGAATAGCAATAAGCAACTAGACTTTCCAAAATAAGTTAATAATATATTGTTCTAGCATGCATTTTTGGAAAACTAAAAATCGAGCAATATAGTTTAATGTCTTAGCGCCATCCATGTTTGCCATATAAGTAGCTAGTTATCTTGCGTAAAAGCTTGAATGTTGACCTGAATTTTGATTTTTCGACAAGGTCATGTAGCAGAAACTAACATTAGATTTTTGAAATATCTTAGTTTCGCATACCTGTCAAGTCTCACGGTTTCGCCGTGAGTCTCACGCTATTTATAGTGAATTTGGACCCTCACGCTGATTAAATAATTTCTCACTCATTTTTATAAAAACAAAATGAAAAAAAAAATCAACAAATTATAAAATAATTTTGAACGGCAATATTGTATTTTTTCCTTCCTGATTACGCCAAATTGAGCTATTAGTGGTGTATGACCTAATATCCGGAAACGGTGATAGCATAAGATTTATAAATTATCAGAATATCGCACGGTGTCAATGTAAACAAAGTGAATATGGAGTATAAATGAGCCCAGAATGCACCACAGACGACCTAGAATTTCAAAATTTTCCGGGGGAGGACCCCCGGACCCCCCCTTTTATTTTATCTCACTCTAACCTTCTCCAGACCCTTGACAGGTATGGTTTCGTTTTATACCCCGTTAGTAGTAGGTAGGTATTACAAAGGAAGTGGGTACGTGTGGAAATGGAAGGAGGTAGGCTTGAAAAAGTTATAAGGATGGTGTATATTACAAAGAAAATTGACAGGAAAGAAAAAAGATGCTGACAGACACGTAAAAGAAAATGGGTAGGTGTGATAAAAATAGAAGTTAGGTTTATAACAGGAAGTGGCCATGTATGAATAAGGAAAAGGTAGGTATGATAAAGGAACTGGGCCGGATTGTAAAAAAAGGTGGGTAGATATGAAAATGAAAGTCGGTAAGCATTAAAAAGAAGTGGGTATTTAGATAAAGAAAAGTGTATAGGTATTAACAAGAGAGCGAGTGTATTATAAAGGAAATGGGTTGGTATGTAAAAGAAAGTGCGGAGGAATGAAATAGCGGTGGGTCAGTATGTAAAATAGAAAAAAGCTGGTAGGTTTATAAAAGGAAGTGTGTAGGTATGTAAAGGAAGAAGGAAAGAATTAACAAGGATGCAGCAAGGTTTACAAAAGAAGGTAGGTTGGTGTGAAACACAAAGTAAGCAGACATATAAAAAGGGATTTTATCCTGTCAATTATTTTATATCCGACCCGATAAAGGGGGGTCGTATAAATTTTGCTTTATACGGCACATGCTACGTCATGGACTACTTTCGTTTTTAAAATCAGAAGGAAGTGATTAAATGAATGTTGTTACAAACAGAGACTACTTGAATAAATATTAAATATTTCAATATCTAGATCTTATAATATAGCATGATCATTTAAGGAAAAAATATATCGAAATTTTGGAACTATTTTTTGTGTATATGTTCACTTGGCGGATAACCTTGACATTTGAAACACTTTAAAGATGTTCAAGGAAGTAGATATGTACGTTGAATGAACGAAATGCCTACTCACTAAACATTTATCAGTGTGCCATTTTGACGCCTGTTCTTCCCAGGTCAAACAACCAACAGTGATCAGGGTAAAATTATATGAAACCGTCTTCTCTGAAACATTTATTGAATAGGTAGTGAACATTTTCACGCAAACACTATATCACATAATTGTTAAAGACCTTGCATATAATAATATTATGAAAGATTGTTTGTTGTGTCTAAGGTATATACAAAAACGAAATAGAAAAAAAGATGATACAATTAAAAACACAAGGAGTTATGTGCGCCTAACTAACCCTACTAATTGCTTTTAGGATTAGACATTAAAGCAAAGTCCTGCGTATGCTTGTTATTCACAGAGCATGTACTAAAAGAAGCCTTGATATTTCTGGAGATGAATGCTTTCTGTATCTTGATGATTTCTTTATTTCAGTCTCATCTTTACATATATACATAATTACATATAAAACATAAAACACAAACATAAAATACATGAAAAGCCATTCTAAAAGAATTACACAATCCCCTTCAATTCGAAAAATAATTGTTTTTCCAAAAACGTCGATCATATTGGATACGGAATCGACGTTAAGTACACTCTAACAATTACGTCACAGATAAAAATGTAACACTTCAAACAGGACTTTTAACTGCATTGCAAAAATAAACTGTTGAATTTTTATTATCTGAGTTTAACACACCCATTGGATATTTCGTAAAACACACTTACTGCTTCCAGGTAAGCTCACAGCTAAGAACATTATTCCAGCATTTCCTTTCATTTTATCCGGAGGTATACAATATTGCCAACTTTCAACCTGAGAAATAGTGCTAGAAAAATCGTAGTTGATTATAGACGGGGGCCCAGTAAACTTAATGAATATAGTATAATCCGTAAAATTGTAATCACCCAACGGTAAAATTATAACACAAATATAATCCGTCGCTTTCTGGTAAATAAACTGATGATACATAAATTCGGATGCATCTTCATCGTCTACTTCCGGTATTATAGTTTCCGCTTCCGGTGTGACAACATTCTGCTGGAACGTCATATTACCAGGCGTGACACGTTTTTCAGGCGTTTTAGCATCAACACGCAGGATATTTGAAGTTACGTAGCTCGATGTTCCGTCATCATCATACATGAACACGTTCTCGGTAAATTCAAATGCCTAACAATAGAAGTAAAAATTTATGATTTTAAGAAAAAAGAATGCAAGCATAAAATAAATGAAGTAATAAAGTAAGTTATTTAAAAAAACAACGAATATCTAACTTCTTTGATGCGTTGGACAAACGCAAGATTCAGTCATCTATAAATAAAAATGAGCAGGCATTTTTAATAAATTATTTCGTTTATCCACAAAAGTTCATCCGTTGCTAAAACATGCGCTTGTTAGTCAGTGAAAATTTACTGTTTAATAACAACCACAACTACAGCGAATGATTGTTTCAGATAAGTGCCTCATTTCGTAGACACCTATGCTGACTTGTGCATTTGACCAAGACCTTTTTGAACAAAGTGTTAGGTCTTTACTTACTGAAATAGAAACTGATTCCTGTCCGGTACTTTCGTTTCCCAGACTGTTTTGTAGCCCATCCAGACGAAAGAACGAGGTCTCTGTAGACACAAGCTCTTCCTGTAATAATTTTGCTTGATTTTTCTTCACAAGCTGGTTGGTTTTGTTACTTTCCTCGTTACTACACGTGCTGCATACTTTTAGTTTTTCCTGTATGTTCTTGGCTAAATCAACTGCCATTTTGGATGCTTCTTTCGCCTTCAAACGAAAGTTAAGTCATTCATTGAGACTTAAGAGATTCCCTGTTACTGTTCATTTGAAGTCTACTTATTTATATGTACACGTACCATTTTTAATTTCTTGCATTACATATTTACCTCGACACACACTTTGATAAACACTTTCAGATAAATAGGCATGGCTGTCCATTTCAGATGACAAAATGTATCCATTGAAACCAAACAAAATTCAGTCAACTAAAAAAAGGAAAGAAAGAAAGGAAATGGGGAAAGAGAGAGGGAAAAAAGAGAAAAAAAGAAAGAATAGCTGAATGAATGAATGAATGAATGAATGAAAATGTTATTATTCCTTTGATTCATGATGACGGCGCACCAATTGCTTTAATCTACTTTTAGACATGGTGAAAGTTTACTTTTTACTTGAGAAGTGAACATAATAATAAAAAACGTACACTGGTTTTCTTTTCGTCTGTTTGATATCGCAGTTTTAGTTGCATTCTCATGTACAAGTATGCCCTCTCTACGGGAGATATTATGGTATTGTTGGTGCTTATGTTCTGACCAATCACTGATAGCATCTCGTCTATCTATAAAATCAAGGAATTTATATAAACGTAATACCGGATGTGACGTCGTCATGCACCACGTTAAAAAGCTAAAAGCTATAAAAGGACGTAAGTAAAGTTTTTTACATAAGAAATGAATAGTGTACATAGAAAATAGCTCTGTGGTCGAGAATATCTGACTTGTTATTCCTCGATATCCCTTGGTGATTTCAAGTGACGAGTTAGAGCAACACTTCCACCTGACGCTTTTGAAGAAGACAATGGCTGTTTAGTCGTAGCTAAGATAATGTAGATACTTCTGTTGAGTAAACTGCTCAATTAAAAAAATGGCTTCAGGGTAGAAGAATTTTTACATGCCTACCTGTGTTCTTCCAGATTTGAGGTTAATAACAGGGCGTATTTGATTTAGATTGTCCGGGACTGCCGCATTCGTAACCGCCTGGAACATGTAGTAAATCTCTGAAATGAATGTATTACCGATTCAACTCTCAGTCAAATAAATCAACTAAAGATCACCAATATAAAACACCTCCATTTTAAAGCTGAAATGAGTAAAACGTGCGTAAAATGGTAAAGTAGTTCAAGTCGCAGACTTCAATTCACTGAACCTGTCACTGATTGGTGGACATATGTTCGAGCACAGCTTCTGACCATTATGTGAGAAAGTTGGCAGATTCTTACGGAGAATGGGGTGTCCAGTAACTGGTCTTTCCTATGAACGACGGTTAGGTAAAATGCCCGCCGGATAGGACTTTGACTGTAAGAGTGCGTTCAATTCAATTAAACCAAGCCAAGCTCAACTATCAGTCATTGGAAGAAAAAACGTAATTGATATCTTTTTAGTAGAGAAATCTAAATTTACATAAATCGTGTGTACATATTCCAAAACACACAAACATATGTTAAAGTAGTCAAAAGTACTGATCTCTCAAAAAACATGACTTATTCGTAAACCGATAAAGATAGTAGAAATACCGATCCATTATATCTCAGAAAAACAGTTTTTGGAGAACATATTTTCCGAAGATACTGAATCTTGCTGATTAAAATGCGCCTCTGGGTTTTTTTGCGGCAACATGATAAGAAAGAACAATAAAGCATAGTATGGCTAAACCGTCTCGACAGACTCATAACACTCACCGCCAGATGTCGTTTCAATTTGTGCGGACTGGTCCATCGTCGTGTTTTCTGGCTCCAAAGCCTCTTTTCCAACAACACCTGACAGGTAAATGAGGTTAGTCTAAATAAAAAATAGTGTAGCATTAGTGTGTGTATAGTAATGCTGCTGTTGAAATTTGTTGACATTCGGTATTTGAAACTGGAACTTTACATAACTAATAAGACGAGGCGACCTGTAAATAAATCGGGTTGTTGCTAAAAGCAATTAACATAACAATTGATCAATTGACTTCATGTTAGGGTAACCAAAATAGCAATTTTGCGTCGGAACTACCGAAGAGATGTGCGTTAGATTAACTGGCAAGAGAAGACGGAAAAATCTTGAATACAAACAATTGATTTAATGCATTTTAAAATCATGATCACCGTTTCATTTATGTCGTTTACAATCTTAGCCAGTGAAATGATTTAGACTTTAACATTGCAACTTTAAACCATTTTAGTTTTAATCCTTTCAGAAATAGAAAAAAAGGGTTTTAGTAACGTACCGGTTTTATAAACATTTTTTACTTCAATGTAATCTAACGCTTTATCAAACTTATAATGACAGACAAACCTTGGCTTCTGTATTTACAAATTGTGACTTGGCCGCCAGATTTGTAAATGCATTTGTTATTAGTGAACTGAGCATTTTGTCCCCTTTCCGTGATCCGTTTATCAAATTATTTTCGACAACATCTCTGACTAATCGAGTCATGTTCAGCATCACCTGAAAGCGAATTTTATTTGAAAAAAACTAGAACTATCGCTGAATGCGATTCATACCCCCACCAATGTCCTTGACAGAAGACGACATGGAAAGGTGGTTAAGGGTATAACTTTAGTGGCACAAATACATATACATAAAAAGAAATTATCTCTGGTGAAAACAAGAAATGTTTGTAAATGCCCCCCGGCAGCACCTAATTGCTTGTGGTTGGGCCAAAGCGTTCTCTAGTTATTGATCAGAAACTGTTTTTATGAATCAAGGTCCCTGTGGCCTTGACCTTTGACCTAATGACCTCAAAATAAATAGGGGTCATTTACTGGTGATGACCAACCAGCATACCAAGTTTGGTGAACCTAGGTCAAAGCATTCTCTAGTTATTGATCGGAAACCGTTTTTAGAGTCAAAGTCAGTGAGCTTGACCTTTGACCTAATGATCTCAAAATCAATAGGGGGTCATCTACTGGTGATGACCAACCAGTATACCAAGTTTGGTGAACCTAGGTCAAAGCGTTCTCTAGTTATTGATCAGAAACCGTTTTTAGGATGAAGGTCCCTGTGAGCTTGACCTTTGACCCCTTGACCCCAAAATCAATAGAGGTCATCTACTGGTGATGACCAACCAGCATGCCAAGGTTGGTGAACCTAGGTCAAAGCGTTCTCTAGTTATTGATCGGAAACCGTTTTAAGGATGAAGGTCTCTGTGACCTTGACCTTTGACCTAATGACCTCAAAGTCAATAAGGGTCATTTACTGGTAATGACCAACCAGCATACCAAGTTTGGTGAACCTAGGTCAAAGCGTTCTCTAGTTATTGGTCGGAAACCGTTTCTACCTACAAGGTCAATGTGACCTTGACCTTTGACCTCTTGACCCCAAAATCAATAGGGGTCATCTACTGGTGATGGACAATCATCCTACCAAGTTTGAAGTTCCTAGGCCTAAGCATTCTTTAGTTATTGGTCGGAAACCATTTGGTCTACGGACCGACCGACAGACAGACAAATGCAAAGCAATATACCCCCTCTTCTTTGAAGGGGGGCATAAAAACAAACAAATTGTACAGGTAATAGTATAAATATATACTGTCAAATCATGTTCGAAACAGTTACAATTAACCTTTCCCAGTGTACTAAAACAAACAAAAGCAGTGAAGTTAAGAAAATAGCATAATTATGTCAAAATGTAATTCAGAGTGGAAAAACTTTGCATACTGAGCTTATTTGTTCTAGTTTTAGAAATATTCAAGTGCATGTTAAAATTTCAGAACATTTTTTAAGTCAATTTTTGACCTTCAAGTGTGGCCTTGACCTTAAGCTGGCACAAGGGTAAGATGGGTTCTGCACTTTGCCCAGTTGGGGTGAACATTTGAGTCAAGTTTGAAGAAAATCCTTCCATTAGTATAGAATTTATAGAGTAGACACGACATATTGTTTAGTATTGCTTGTAAGTAAATTAAAAGACTTAAAAAGGGGCATAACTTTGTCAAAATGCAATACAGAGTTATGAAACTTGACCTGCATATCTTACTTGTAATACCTCATATATCTTTTAAGTTTTAAGCAAATACCTGTGCTAGTTTCAGAAATATTCAAGTACATGTTAAAACTTAAGAACATTTTCTAAGTCAATTTTGACCTTCAAGTGTGACCTTGACCTTAAGCCGGCACAAAGGTTACATGGGTTCTGCACATAACTTTGTTGAGTTGAACATTGGGTAAAGTTTGAAGAAATTTCTTCCATTAGTATAGGATTTATAGAGCGAACACGACATATTGTCTAATATTTGATTGTATGTAAATTTGAAGACTTAAAAAGGGGCATAACTTTGTCAAAATGCAATACAGAGTTATGAAACTTGACCTGCATATCCTAGTTGTGACACTTCATATATATTTTAAGTTTCAAGCAAATACGTTCTCTAGTTTCAGAAATATTCAAATACATGTTAAAATTTAAGAATATTTTCTAAGTCAATTTTTGACCTTCAAGTGTGACCTTGACCTTAAGCCGGCAAAAGGGTAACATGGGTTCTGCACATCCCCTTGTTGAGGTGAACATTTGAGCCAAGATTAAAGAAAATCTTTTAATTAGTGTAGGACTTACAGAGCGGACACGATATAATGTCTAATATTTGATTGTTTGATATTTGACCTTCAATTGTGACCTTGACCTTGAGCTGACACATGGGCAACATGGGTTCTGCACATTCCCTTGTTGAGGTGAACATTTCAGCCAAGTTTGAAGAAAATCTTTCAATTGGTATAGGATTTATAGAGCGGACACGATAATGGAGACGGACGGACCGACGGACGGACGCGACAAAGCGAATCCATTATAGACCCCCCCCCCCCACATTTTGTGGGGGTATAAATATTCACTTTGAATTTACGTCTACCAAAACACAGTAAAGGATACATAGACATAGTGATTAAGATCATGATTTTTAACTTTATGTCAAACGCGTAGAAATTTAGATCGTGAAATTTCAATATATGTCAAACGCGTAGTAATTTAAATCGTGAAATTTCAATTGATGTCAAACGCGTAGTAATTTAGATCGTGAAATTTCAATATATGAAAAAAACGCGTAGTAATTTAGATCGTGAAATTTCCATATAATTATGTCAAACACGTAGTTATTTGAATCCTGGAATTTCAATATATGCCATACAAGTAGTTATTTAGATCGTGAAATTTCAATATATGTCAAACGCGTAGTAATTTAGATCGTGAAATTTCAATATATGTCATACACGTGGTAATTTAGATCATGAAATTTCAACATAGATCATACACGTTGGCTTTAAGCATCAGACCTAATGGCCTTAAAGACCTTAAGGACACAACTATGAAAATGGATTCGGTTTCATTCTAACAATTTCGAAAATGTAACAAAATCGTTCTGGCTACTGGACCTCATTTATCGCGGAATAATCGTCGTATTTAACTTTTGAGGCGACATTCTTGGTAGTTCGTAAAATAATGATGTTTTTTATGTCAAATGCAATGAATAATCTTGTCTATGGAATTGATTTTTGGTTCATAAAAATAAAAACGCAGAAACAAAACCTATGATCCGCTATACCGACTCCCTGCTTCTACACCAACAAATAGTCAAACCCTATAATTGACCGAGTTCTAAAAAATAGATGACGTAATTTTTGCATGTAAAAACATCACAGTTTTTTTCTGGAACTAGGATACTTTCTAGTATATTTTACGGCATGTTCTTTTTTTTCTGTTACTTTTTTATTATTACTTCATTCATTGTTCTAACTTTTTTATACCCTAGAATCCAATTATCTAGCTCTAAATTATGTCTGAAGCAATCAATCAAGTCTTTCAATTTTTTTATAATATAGATAATTTAGATTGCAGACCATCGATAAGTTAAGATTTAAAAGAGTACTTAGATTCTTTTCGGTGTCGCTGCCTAATTAACTTTTGACCAATTAAAATAGATCAATCAAAATCGTTGTCGAAAACGAGGTAATGAACAATCCGGAATGAATTTTTACAGCTATTTCATTGGTCAGAAATTGTAAATTGCGGAAAAAAAAGATCTAACAATTAAAAAGTTAACGATACAAAATTTATTCGTAGCACAGCTGTAATTTTAAGTAAATAATAACTACTGATGTATCTTTACTGTCTTGATATGAAAAGCAAAGTTATTGAAATGAACTGGAGGGTTCTTTTTGGAGAACTTAAGTAACACTTATCTAACAAATCAAGCGTATCTTGTCCACACCAACGCAAACATTTTTTTTCTTTTTAAATTTTGCTTGTCCGAAAATAACCAAACACTGTGTGTGTACGACATTATTTCTTACAGATGGAACTTAAATATTTATGTGAATGTATACATTTTCTCTTACTTTAACTATAACTGATAATACATTGTAGTAGTATTTTGTAATTGAAATGTAATTAATTTCATTGGTAATGTAGCTGTAATTTAATTAAATACTTTTGAAAAATGACTGTATTTGTAATTGTAATTAAATTGGTGAAATTTAAAAGTAATTGTAATTTAATTAAATGCATTTTTCAAGAAATTGACCCCAGGTCTGGTGTGTGATAAGTGAAGCATGCATTATTTACTCACGTCTTGGATGGCAAATGTTGCTGGGTCAATCGTGTCATTATTCGCTGCTGCTGTTACCTCGTCTAATGTGCCTACGTCAGTATTACCCTCTGGACTGAGATCAAGAATAGCTCCACCCGTGTTCAAAACCCTGGGCACGGGCGGTTGCCATTCTGGAAGCTAAAAATCATGCAGGTAATATCGTAAAATCATTAAGACACAAATTTCAGAATCAAGGTGATCACAGAGTCGCAGGTTCGAGCCCAAGCTCCTCTACTAACCTTACTAATTGTCTTTCTGATGAGACTTTAAAGTTTAAACCGATGCCTTGTGTATTAGAGCTATACACTGCGAATCTATGAAGCAGAGTTTTCTCTGGAAACGGATTCTTTCTATATTTTGCACTATCTCTCAAGGTTGAATTACTGACTGTTCAGAGCCCGAGGTTGTCGTTCGTATGGGCATCCCGTTTCGACTATAAAAATCTCAAACATATTAAGAGACATTACCCACAGACTAGTAAAAAAAAATGTTGCACCAAGAATAGAAATTGTAGTAAGTGACGAAAACTATTGAGAAATGTAAAATATCATTCTGAGATAACGTTTATGAATTATTCATATAAGAAAGATTAGCTCTACAAAAACCAGAAGTTTCTTTTGATTATCTGTGAGATACTAGCAATGAATTGTGTATGTGGCCTGATAAAATTTGAGAGTATGGTCAGATATCTAGAGTATGGCTGATATATTCAGCTCTGATACATAACGTTGGGAAAGGCGTTTTTCTGTCGAACACAACGCAAGTAAACACAGACATCTTGCTTTTGCATATAACTGAACAAAATACATTTGGCCGTTATTTAGTGGTGGTTGGACATAATATATTAACTGTCCCTTTTTTGCCGCATAATTGCTTATTTTCTAGCCCTGAACAGTTATAGGTGTCCAGCTTTAGATTGTGGTAAAAGAACGAGCTGATGTCATCTGAAAGCTTACGTCAACAAGGTGTAGATTGCTGCAAACAGCCGAAACGAGAGAAATTATCATGTCACTTTTGCCCATATCTCGTAGTTGCTGCTCGTCAAAGGGATAGTCCACTTCTGTATAACTCCGTATCAGTGCAGCTCCAGCTTCCGTGGGGGTGACGTCAAACACACTAAAAGCAGGGTTTGACTGGAAGAAAAAGAATTGTGACGTCAAACACACTAAAAGCAGGGTTTGACTGGAAGAAAAAAAATTGTGACGTCAAACACACTAAAAGCAGGGTTTGACTGGAAGAAAAAGAATTGTGACGTCAAGCGTACTAGATGCAAAGTTAGATCGAAAAATGAAGTTTCATTTTGATTTCACGTGCTTTGTTTCTAGCTCACGTTCAGAGTGAATTAAATTTACACAAACAAAATAAAATAAAAACGTATAAACTTCCATAGGTAATTTTACTACACCATGTGACATGTGGGCAAAACATACTTGCCTGTTGTTCAAGAACATTGGACACATTTTTTTGACCTCTAAATATTCATATAAGAGAAAAATATGTATCTAACTAAGACAGTTTTACAAAATTCCTCAGGTAATTTTCTTCTTAAAGATATTATTGTAGCAAATTAAAATCCATATTTTTCGCACTTGGTCGCTCGCACCTGTCACACGCGAAACCGGTAGTGACGTACATTTATCCCATGCCACTTGACAAATGATTGGAAATTTTGGATGCAATTGAGCAAAATCTATGCAGAGGCTAGTCAATTTAGGATTATAGACTTAAAAGATACATCAGTAGAAATATCTTGAGATTTGTTTCCAAGTTTCTGATCCAAAAAGGTTTTGTACATGCTCATTTTTACCCTGCGAAGATTTTTGGCAGAGTCTATTAGCTATTTTTGGCAGAGTCAATTAGCTATCCCCAATCAAATTCATAAAAAAACGTTCTCTTTTCAGTGATTTGGTCTTTATTTGTCTGTGATGTATTTCTCCTGAGATACGTGGAAGAAATCTTGGACTATAATATGTTTTTATTATAAATGCATATCTATTTCAGCATATTAATCCTAGATTTTTTTAACAGGAAGAAATTAACAAAGAAACCATTGTATTTAACATTTTGTTCACATTTACATGTCGAATTATTTTTATTTTCATCAATAATATTAGATTAAAACAACTATATATTTAACTGCATGGAAGCTACTAAAGTCAAAGTCACCGAGACATGTTAATTGGAAGCGTGACTGATCAAAAGTAATGTCAATTAACTTGTAAGATCACTTGCCATAAATTTTTGCTAAATGTCTCAACTTTAACATTGATTAGATCATAAAAAAGTGTTAATTACTTTGTACTGACAACTATGCAGAATATACCAGGGTCCCTTTTGGATAGGTTAATTTGCATAAATCCCATAGTGTAAGGCGTGATTAATAGATCTTTGACATTTCGGAGCGGATCAGTGGTCAAATGAAAGTTCTAGATTTTTAAATGAGGTTGATCTTAATAGTCTTGAGTATGAAATAATCTCAAAATACATTGAGTACAAATTTATATGGCTAGCTGGAGATATCAATGCTAGAACTGACGAATTAAATGATTTTATTATTACGGACACATATAAAAGGATTTTTTTTATATATCAGTTCGTCTGCAATAACCGATCTTGGTAAATTTTGAATTTTAGAAAACCTTTCCGTTCCTTTAATTAGAAAGTTTTTAGACAGAAAGACCATCACGCATGGTCTGTGGCTAACTGATATATGTAGAAAAGATAATCATTCTTATTTTAAATGGCAGGTCGGGCAAAGACCAGGGTACTGGTCAATATACATTTAGAGATAAGTCTGTGATTGATTATGTAACATCAACTGCAGAATGTTTTACATACGTAAAAAAAATGAAATTATTGAAAGGGACGCTTTATTTTCTGACGGGTATAATGCATTAAGTAGGACTATTGAAGTTACTGGGGAGGCACAAACTTTGATTAACCGTGATGAAAATGATAATTTATCTACACGTATAAAATGGCAAAATGATCGTGCAGATTCTTTTTTAAATGATATAAATTTTGAACGTTTGGAGTCTATAAAAACCCAGCATAATATGTCTCCGCATTCTCAACAATCTTTTGAGCATATTACAAATGAAATTAAAGAATTATTTAATGATTCAGCGAATCTGACATTTCCAGCGAGAAAAAGATTCTGTAATTATGATGGAAATAAAGCATGGTTCGGACCGGAGTGTTTTAAATCGGGGAAAAAAATTATAGTGATGCTAAAAAAATACACCAACAACAGTCATCTCATGATAATAAGTTCAGGCTTAAAATGCTAGCAAAGAATACAAGAGAATCATGAATTTTCATATCAATAAATATAAATGTACGAATGCTAATAAACTAACAGCTTTAAGTTAAAAAGGTCCTAAGGAATACTGAAAATTTTTGAATGATTTGAAACCAAATTATTATTAAATCACCAAAATGTCATGTTTTTTTATTATTATTTTATTTATTTATTTAAATAATCCTGTACCGAAGCCATTCGTACAATGTAATTTATGTTGTGTCATTTCATTGCTTTATTAACTCGATGTTGTATGTTTAAATACCTAGGTGAATAAAAGATATGTTCTGTTCTGTTCTGTTCTGGTAACGCGCTGGACTGGTAACCCAGGGGTCGCGGGATTGATCCCCCGCTCCTCCACTGAGATTACTAATTATCTTTTGGGTGGGACGTTAATCAGAGGTCCGATGTATCACTGCTGTACGCTAAGCATGCATAAGTACCAGGGGTGTCTCTGAAATGGGATGCTTTCTGTATCTTGTACTATCCCCCACAACATAAAATATTAACTAATCTCTGCAGGGGCGTCGAACATATGGGCAACCAATACCGACGATAAATAAACTCAGATAGAAGCAGATTTGACATTTTCTTGGATATTGATATATAAGCAGACACAAATTTCTCCGTAACGGACATGTCATATCATTACGCTTCAAACAATGTCCGAATAGTGAAAATAATGTGAACAACTAATGTTAACACATTAGGTCACCCAAAGTCGCTACAATTTTACTACACCTAAATGACAAAACTTTTGTTTATGACGTAATCCTCAAGAAGCAAGTGAGGAAGTGTAACACAAGATCTTTAACATTGAGAAGATAATTTTTTATTTTCATCATTGATATTTAAAACCACAGCATGGAAGAAACTGAAATATATATTAATTACATTCTCTGCTTAAGTACAATTTCAACCCGTTCTATCGGCACAATAGTTCAATTTTAAATGACTAATAAAAATAGAGTAATAACCGCAATATTTTAATCACAATTTGTGGCTTTTTTTATAAGCGTGCCTTTATTGTGTTTATTTTGTTGCTTACTCTTGTGGTTTAGTGTGCTTTTTTGCCTATAAGAACGGATGCGTTATGACCAGTGTAATTTTGCATTACTACCTTGTACGGTAGGGATAAATCTACGTCACAGCCAAAGATAGCGGCGGAAACAATCGATGTCGTGACTTAAACAGCCGATCATCAAAATCTTTTTTAAGTCGTGTCCAATGGCCTTTAAGATTTTCCATTTATCAAGTACCACAGACGAGCCACATTTTCTTTAAAGAGACTGACTCACAGAATTTAGATAGATTTTTTTTCTTTTAAATTTAAAAGAAGGTAATACACTATGGAAAAACATATATTATGCTTCTATACACCATGAAAACTGAAAAAAAAAGTTTTGACTTAACAAGGATTCGAACCCACGACCTTTCGGTCAGTAAAATATACAGCGACGATCTACTCCATTGAGCAAAAGAGGCTAGTTATCAACTCTCGTCAAAATTAATATTATGACTGAAGTATCTACCCCGTGACTAACGGGGTAAATTTTTTACCGATAAAAGTGTGTAAAACTTTTATCTTTTGATGTTTTTCTGTAACAAAAAATGAGTCAGTCACTTAGTTTAGATAGCAAGAATTTCAATATGTATAAACATTTTCTTTCTTTTTTTTCATCATCGGCCCATCTGTGAGTCAGTCGCTTTAAAAAAATCTCTGTTTCTTCTTGGTCCTTCTATCTGATTTATTTACTGAGATACCTACATGACCAAAACTGACCTTTTGGTATTACTATCTTTGCATCCTTTTATAATGGTGGCATTCAGAATAACGTTGAGAGTAATGTATGATAAGGTAAAATCATAATATCGAAAATATGAAAAAGAAAAAAAGGAAGAAAAAAAAAGAAAATCAAATTATGCTTACTGTAACAGAAAGAAGAATTTCCTGAAAGTTATTATACATGTCCGTGACCTGGATGGAAAGGGAGGTAAGAAAGGCATTGCCGGCTGAACCAACTTTCAGTATAACGTGTGATTTCTGCGACCCTACGATAAAGCATTTATCACATCAGTTAAAAATGATACTATACTACAGATCGAATTATCCCGTTAAGCCTTATAACAATTTCTTTGAATAAATACAAATCTAAAAGTGTACGATTCCAAAATCTGATTTCTAACTGCTAGTTGTAGTTTTCCTTATTTTTATTGTCAATATCATTCATTTTCCCACCCATATATAACATATCTGCACAGAAATCTTCCCCTGAAACTGTTGATAGGGTAAAATCTGTAGCTTGAATATTTCAAATCTAAGCAATAAAATATAATGTGTATAAAATCATGTTTTGTAAGCATAATTTCAGATTTAACGAAAAGATAACTATTGATCTTGACTTTTCGCTATTTAGATGGCAAGTTTTTGACCAATGCACAAACAATGCTCCAAACATTATAAATTGGAATGTCCAGACCGAATTAAGGGGTCATTTTAGAAATTTAGGAGAGTAAGAATTTAGTAAAAATATATTTACTTGTTCGTAAAATCGGTTCCTCCTCGACAAGGGCACCAATGGTCTGCTGTCTAACATTGTAAGTCAAAATCGGATTGCCATCTAGCAGTAGACTGGTTGTTTTTCTGTCGTCATTTCCTTGCCATCCACTACAACTCAACGTCAACCAATCACGTGCTGACGTCACTAGGTTTAAAAAATAAATACAATATGTAAGTTTGTTAGTAAAGGTTATTCAAAATGCAAATAATAGCACTATAACATGAATGTGAATAGACAAAATATCCATTTTTAAATTAATGGAAACAAATATATGACAACAAATTTAAAATGTTTTACTGTTATTGGTTTTTGTGGGTTTTTTTTTTTTTTTTTTTTTTGGCTTGGCTTTTTGTATTTTTTTTTTGTATTTTTTTTTTTCCTTTTTTTTTTGCTAGTATGTTTGTGTTTTATGTTTCAAAGTCTCTGTTTATTCCGAAATCCAGCTTTTTTAACGAAAAAATACATAAATGTAAATGGCTCAGCTATGACAAGTCTCCCACTTCTGCACTGCATAACTGTCTTATGCATATAATGATAGAAGTAATATATATATTATCATGAAGTAGTACTTAGTCAAACATTCCTGAATTCTGACACTATTTTCAAGTCTTAGGCATGTTTTGGCACTAAGACTCATTGATGGATAGTCTTGGACTGTCTCGATCACGTCATAAACTTATAATAATGAGTCAATCAAGTATAAGAAGAGTTGCTTTGATTTACCAACCGATAGCCGCGTTTAGAACGCACGTGCCACCGTATGGAATATAGTTGACGGTTCGTATGAAAGACGCTTCTGTTGCTGCATATCCAGGGGCGGTAACTGTAACGGTGATTTTGTACGCAGTTCCTTGAAGTAAAAGACTGCTGATTCCAAGAGATGAACTCGTAAACCCTGAAAACAAACGTTCAAATATATAGAAAGTTGTCCGATATTTGGCGATGAGAAGGTCACATATTACATTTTGGTATATGGTTACTTTACTAGAGTAGAGAGCTATAAAAATATAACAGATATACAATATTTCAGACCAATGGTATAGACGTATCATTCTTAAAATCCTATACATACAATTATAGGTTAATATATCACATTTTTCATTTGAAAACTGACAAATTAAATTCTCTCCATAAAACAGAATTAACACTTCTAATTTCTTTTTTCATTTTCTTTTTTTTAATCATAGTAGATACCAGTTTCCTATATGTCCGAGGCTCAAGTGAAGAGTTGTTTGCTGTTGTTTTTTTAAAGTTGTTAGGGAAAGTGCATGGTAATGAAAACATCCAATTTCAGGGACGCTCCTTTTAATGTGTTCAAGAACAAAAACCGAGTGGTCGTGGGGTTACAGCGCCGACTCCCGATCCGGAGGTTGCTGGTTCGAATCCCACCAGGGATGGAGTCTCCAGTGACTTTCCACAATCCACACTTTCAGCGCGAGTACAGGTTTGAACCAAAGGCATTCATATAGAGGGATTACTCTAAGTTGCGAGAACGTGCATACCAAACGATGTAAATTAAATAAATTTAAACTCGACTAAACTAAACTAAACTAAACTAGACTAAACTACAGGACCTAAGTTTAATCTCGCATCTGAATAACAATAATTAGCAGTTTTAGTGGCCATGTGCGTTAACATTGACCCATCTATCCGAAATTACCAGTCAGATACTGTTACATTTTTGTATTCACCTGTTTGCGTTATAACAGGGGCTGGATATGTGAATGTATTGAGGAGAGGGTACCACCGCCGTATCAGCCAGCTGTAGGTGACAGTGGACGTGTCAATGTCGTCTGGAAGCTTGGTGTCCAGTTCGAGTTTATCATAGTAAATAAGTCTCTCCCGACCAATATGACAGTTATACACACAACTGTAAATATGATAGGACTTTTATAAGCGTTGGAATTCTATTGCAAAATGATTAGTTACAATATGTACATATTGAGCTCAATTACTTGCAGTCTTACACATTTTAAGCGAAAAAAAAAACAAACAGACTGTGTGTAGTTATAGAAATACATGTATAATTTCTTATCTATGATATGCAATTCTATCCTAAAAAAAGGATTTCTATGCAAGCTAAAGACATGTTTTATGAGAAAATAAATTAATTCTTTCAAAGTGCATCGTCGAATTTATTTAGAATAGAGTTTGTGGCTATGAAAGCATACTTACATTAAGCTGAGAGGCACGGCGTTGTTAATAATCTGAATAACTTGCGCGGCAGATGACATTCTAGCTCCGCGAGTCAGGGTAAACATTGCCACCGCGTATGAATTCAGCGGAAATGGCGAAGTATCTACACTGAGAACGTAATCGCTTCCTGTTTGAATCTGGTAGGTTGATGCACCAGGTGGTAACGTAGAGGCGGGAAAATCTTTCAAGAACGTATGCAGAGTAGCGAGTAATGGCGTTGTTGTGAGATGAGCAAATGACCACGTAGCCACCAAAGATGTCAAGTTCAAAGACGGCTGAGAAAGAACGGGGTCGGTTGAAATCGTTGCATCAAAAAATATCTGTTCACCGTGAGGAACCTGCAATAATTCCCCACCAGAAATATGCGTCACGAGTTCCGGAAGTACCACTTTCATTACAAGTTCATCCTCTGCCCAGTCTGTTGATGATTTGGAGGGAAAAGTTACCTCTAAATTAACAATATACTCTCCTGGGTCCAATTTTTCTCGTTCAATCCTTATTACAGAAGTATTTGGTTGCACAAAGTCGGTGAATGGTGTGAACACAGTACCGTCCACATTGGTTATCCTCCAGTTAATTTCGGGAGATCCGCAACTTCCAGTTGCCAGTTCCATGTAGCTTTTTATCTAGAATAAGTCAGGGAAGGAATCTTATATGAATACCTTAAACAATCCTTTGCTCTTTCTAGTATGCTTTGAAAAGTAAATGAACCTATTTGATCGTTCCTTCGGTCTTGAAAATGCTTGACGTGAAATTATAATTTACACTGTTTTACGACCCTAAAAAAAAAAACAAAAAAAAAACAAAAGAAAAACATGAATATATTTACGTGTATTTATATACATATTTATATGACTTACCAGAATTGGTTCTGAGCTGAAAAATGTCATTGGAGTTTTGAACTTCCGATGAATGTCATCCAGGAAGTCGGTTGTCGTGAAACAGCCAGCGTTCGATTCTGGACAAGATTCATTGTTATCACCATCGTCACAAATCATGCTGACCGCGTAAATGCCAAGCTTATAAAACACAGAACATCTTTAAAAATGATCACACTGTATGTATTCTTTTTTATGTTTCAGACAAAATTGCTGTATTATCTCATTATTGTGACATTTAAGGTATACTTTCATTATTGTGACATTTATGGTATACTTTCATTATTGTGACATTTAAGGTATACTTTCATTATTGTGACATTTATGGTATACTTTCATTATTGTGACATTTAAGGTATACTTTCATTATTGTGACATTTATGGTATACTTTCATTATTGTGACATATAAGGTATACTTTCATTATTGTGACATTTAAGGTATACTTTCATTATTGTGACATATAAGGTATACTTTCATTATTGTGTTTAAGGTATACTTTCATTATTGTGACATATAAGGTATACTTTCAGTATTGTGACATTTAAGGTATACTTTCATTATTGTGACATATAAGGTATACTTTCAGCTAAAAAAATCCGTCTAGAAAAAAAACAAACAGTGGATATCTACCTATTATTTTAAGTATTGTGGCTTTAAAGTACACTCGGCACTTATGTCAATGCTTATGGGATTGCTAGAAGACATATCAAAACAATGAATATAATATCAATCAGCGTGCACATACAAGTCATACATCAAGTCATACTTTCCCAGTGATCGTTCTAATGTAACTTGCAGGAGAACCAGCTGGTTTAAGACTGATTTCATAATGTATCAATTTCTGGCGCCTAACCGCAATGTTATGTGGGGGGGAATAAAGATGATGGTTCTTAGACGGCGTCACCTTCCACGTACCCCAGACCGTAAATGGCTAATAATTACATAAATTTGACATTTTGCTATATACATGTACTTACATCTAGGTACGTATGCTCTATTTCAGTTGGCCCGTCTATCTTCACTGATTCGTCCTTCTCACCATCGGCCCAAAAAATGTCACATTTGGGGTCCTTTTTACTCGTCAAAACAGTTAGTTTCAAGGTCAGTGGGTCACCAAGTAAGTCAGGCACAAGAAAGTTCATGGTATAAGCCCCACATTTATATCCTAGACAAATACAGAGAGCAGAGCTTCTATTTATCTACTACTAAACAATATAAGACATGATTAATTAGCACACACATTAAGGCCTTATCGTAAAGGCCCGTATATTTGACATCAGGAGTAGGAATTTAAACAAAAATGGTGTTGACAAATATCATTGACCCTAATCTTCGCTAAAGGATATTGATACTATAATTAAACTGTTTAGACGTCGAAATATATTTATATGTTGATGCACATACCTTTGAAACTTGATCTAGTGGTGACTACTTAATTTTTCATTTATTTTTGCAATGTTCTTTTCAAAATATTGTGATTTGTCTAAAACTGTCATTTGGTGCTATATTTGACATTGTTTGTTTTGTTTTTTAAAACAAAAACGGCTAGACTCAGTCATTTTTCTTTTCTTCAACGTTTTTTGCAAATTTAATGATATCATACGGAATACAATGTTTTCCTTTACAAAATTACGGTATTTAGATGCGTGTTAACATGCAACCTAATTGGAGAGGTCATCAGACCTCTCCACAGTGTTGGCTTTAATTGCTGGCGGCATCCATTTTTGCGTATCAAATTTTAGTTAGTGATCTCATATTAAGCCTAAAATCATGAAAACCAGTCTACAAAGATAGTTATGCGCATGTTCCGAATCATAATACGAATTTATCTAAACGAAACCAAAATTTTAATTTCGGGCCAAAACGGCCCATGGTTAAAACGGCCATAGTTAAAACGGGCCATTATGAACAGAACGTACAGAATAATTTTGTATTCCCTAAACTAAACACAAAAAAATACAATTATAGGGATGCATTTCTTATGATGCATGGTACTTTTTAAAAACTACAAATTCTAAAATGCATTTTTTCTGAGAAACTCATCAGCCTGTTGAACAAATTAATATTTAGCCATGGTCATGAAAAAATGGTAAATATTTTTACGAATTTCAGATCATTTTTGACAAGTCCATTTCCTCGATTTGGATCATATTTACGCCCTTTTAATAATTAGTCCAGCTTAACAGATACTATCGCTGATTATTTTGTAAAATATTTGGACTAAGAAATATGTAATAAAAGCTTGAAAAGGAAAACAAAACTTAATGAGCCTAAAAAAGCAGCAGCTTAACATGGGAGTTCTGGCTTCAACAACTACATGCATTGTTGTAAAAGAGGGGGGAGTAAAGCCTTAGGGGCTTATAAGAAGATCCCCAAGATTCTACAAAGTATGGAATACATAAGGTTATCTTAATTTGTTTCATTTATTTAAATGATAGATACGCCACTATAAAAACATTTGAAATAACTAAATTATAGTCAGTTTCGGTCATTTTGCCTAATAAGGTATTAACTATTAATAATAGTTAGGTTACTAGTTTTTATAATTATTTAAGTCACAGAACGTTTAAAAAATTCAAAATGATCTTGGAAACAAGTAGATTCATTCTTTCAGTGACGACAGCTGCTGACCTCTCTTTTGCTTACTTTTTAAAGAAAGCCAACTTATATTCGAGATGGCTTCAATTATATATTTGGTTTTCCTTGGCCTTTACTGCAGTCTCGTTTAGCGATACTTACGGTTCTTTAAAAGCGACTCTCCGGGAGAATCAAGAGTTGTGTCCCCTGGTATTACAAGTGTCTCTGCCGTACTTGGAGTTGATAACTGGCTCCCTGAATTCTGTATATTGAAAGTACCTCCTGAAATTACAAAAGCAAACGTATAGTATTTCAGTATACATTCACAGATATCACATAGTACTGTTGTAGTGATATCACCTTACTTTAGACATATATTTCTCCTGGTGACTTTTTGACGTGAAAGTAACTAAGATACTCTTAATAAGTTACAAAGTTGTTATTTTTCTCCAATAAAAGCGTTAAAAATGCAGAAATAACATTGTCTTCGTCTCCCTTCCAATTTGTCAACAAGTCAAATTGCCGAAATTCAGCTTATAAAAAAAGTTAAAGTATTCAGACTTTCGTTAAAGTATTCAGACTTTCGCTAAAGTATTCAGACTTTCGTTAAAGTATTCAGACTTTCGTATATGTTATATAAAACTGAATATACTGATTAACCTTGATTGTAAAATATCTTACCTGTTCCAAGTACAACATACGGATTTGTAACTGAAACAAAGAAGAACATTTTTTGATAAACTTTCTCTTATTCAAACAGTAAAAATGAAATGACAAAAGAATGGTTGGTTGATTGGAGTTTAACGCCAATTCTAACAGCTAAGGTCATATCCCGGCGGTCAGTCCACCTAACCAGTGTTCTTGGGTATCCAACCAGTTTACTAACCAATTTATCTGCAAGAGACTGACTACTTCCTCACTTGCTACAGAGGTGAGGGACAAATGACCATTAGACGCATTGTCTGAGATCAATTATCACAGAGAAACCTTGCCGACAAAAGAATGTGATATTAATTTACATTTGATGTTTGAGACACTTACTGGTCATGGAGGCTTTGAGAAAAGAAAAGAAGTCATAAATTTTGCTGTTCTATTATTAACTACCCGACGGTAAGACGGCATGTGTTGGAAGGGGGAATATTTATTAAGTATTGGGATTTATTGCTGACATTCACTCCCTTAAAATTTAAAGGGCAATGAGTATCTCCTTTAATAAAAAAAGGGAAAAATCGACTAAAATTCAACTTAAATTTTACCAAAATTAAATTAAAATAAACACACAGGCCAGGTCGGTAATGGGATAAACCATTACTCTAATTCAGCAAAACTACCATTTATAGCATAAATTTTGGAATCAGAATCAGAATTTTTTTTTAAACAAAATTCTCAAATTATTTGTACAATGCATAGTCGACTTTTATCATTTTTATCGTTCTCAGGGGCTTAAACTCATATATTTTTTAATAAAATTCTTTTGTACTTTTCTGGTTAGAACTTATAAATATTTTTTTTACCAAACCATTGGAACAGTCTTTTACAACCGTGGCCAAACTGACATATTTATGAAACATTAAGTGAAAGATTTATGATAAAAAAAATCTACGTCATTTCCTCTCACCTGTGAAATTAAGAAGTCAGTGGTCTAGAACAAAATGCTGATACAAAATAAATACATTACATGAGAACAGTTCAAAGTACAGAAACATCCGTCTGGGTACAAAAAAATGCTTCTTCCTGTGTACCTCCGAGGGTCGTTAAATTTATGAAGTATGTAGTAATAAGCAGATTTCAATAATGCACTTATAAATACGGCGGATGAATTTATGAATATTTGGCGAGACATTTGTTTTTGTGAAAACTTATTGTCTGACTTCATTTAAATTGAATATATGACCGTTTTAAAAGGCAAAATTATGTTTACAAGTTGCCATAGCCGTTACAGATACATGCAGTTGATTTAATCAGAATGAGATATGGTTGACAAACGTAAAATTACCATAACAGAATCGACCTTTGTATTTCTAACTTGCCCATGTCCACTTCAATTCCCCAATTAGTATTCTTTCACGGAAATTAGCATTTGGTGATACCATCAAAGATAAAGGATAAAATAATTAATTATTTAATGTTTGTTTTATCGCTTCTGTAATCTTTCTGAAGTGACCAAGTGAACTATAAAACTACAATGATTTGCAATTTTAATTGTATTATTAATTTACTTTTATGTAAATTATCTGATTTTTACTATTGTGTGTCTCTATATTTAATGCATGATGGTAAGTTCAGTATCATTGAACAAATTGGAAGGTTTCAAAACTCTAATACAACCGTGACGAGGTTTTGTTCGAGTGATATCTGGCAATTCGTCACGTGATAGCGCACATGATAAGTTCATTAGAAAACGTTGCAAAATCTGACCCAAATAAAAGTTGATCGATCACGACCAAAGGGCTACATTCTGCACATATTCAAAGTTCTACAACTTCTGTTATATACTTAAATACTTCAAAATTAATATACTTATATGCATCAACGATTTTTTAAAGTTGCACCATGAATTATAACCATGTTCAATTTTAATCAAATGGTAGAAAAAGAGATATTTTTGCCAATTTATTTGAAAAATGTCCATTGCATGTTCATAAGCACAGAGTTAACACGCTGGATTTGTAATGCAACGGTCGCGAGTTCTTTTACTGCGCTCCTCGACTAACATTACTCAATATTGTCTTTTTAATGAGACGTTAATCTGAGATCATAAGTGCTAAACACTAAGCATAGAAACGAGCAAGTCGCTTTGATTTTAATATATATGCCGCATGACAGTTAAGTTTAAGCGCCGATAACAAGTCAAACACGAGACAAACGGTTTCATGTATGTTTTTAAAACATAAATGGAAGCAAGAAAATTTTAAAATATTTAAAAAGTAAAAACACCTTTAGAAAGATTTGGTTCTGAGGTTTACTTCAATATCTTGTAAAATTCAATACTATTGAAAATAATGTTGTTAATCTTATGTTGAAACTAACGAAAATCCGCAATTTTCTTATTTTTCTTTAAAAACACTATATAAATTAGAATATATAGAGTGGTAGTTTTTCAACTCAAATGGAAGCAAGAAAAAATTCAAGTATCAAATTAAATTTGGTATCATTAGATTGCCAATAAATTAAAGATAACTTCAATAACTTGTAAAAAAATTGTGAAAATGATATAAATATGCTAAATGATTAAACAAAATTTTCCCTACATGTTTCTACTGACAAAAATTTATCGATTTGCTGTCATAGATCGACCGCTATTGATTTTCCAAGGGGGACAACTTTTACCGGGTTTTAAGGGAAAGCTGCATATGGGGTGTCTTTGGAATGGGATAACTTTTGTTATTAGCATTACCCCCCCCCCCCACCCACCCATCCCACAGACACACCCTTCCACATTACCTACATATATATATATATATATATATATATATATATATATATATATATATATATATATATATATATATATATATATATATATATATATATTGAAATTTGCATGAGAAGCGCCGCTAAATTGTAGTTTTTATTTTCAAAGTTTTGACATAACAACAGTTTTCACATAAAGCAAACACACATATGTTCCGTTAATGATAATAATACATATTCAAATTATATTTATCAGCTAAGGATAAGCAATATCCATTTTTTATTTCAGTGCATTTATTCCTTTGATGTTCAAACTCTAGTGTTCGAACGAATAGGGCCTTTACTTCCTTACTAGTCATTAAGAATTCGGCAAAGCCAAATAAGTAGTGATCAGCCTCAGTTCTATCTAAGACTGAAGTGCAATGTGATGGCGCTGGTCTATGTGCTGAGAATCTTCCTGAGACGTTAAACCGAGCTCCCATGTATCAGTGCTATACACTGAGCATGCAAAAGAACCAGGGGTGTCTCTGGAATGGGATGCTTTCTGTATCTTGCACTACCCCAACAACATAAAATAACTAATCTCTTCAGGGGGCGTCGGTCATATGGGCAACCGGTACCGACGGTAAATAAGCTCAAATAGATAGATCCTGAAGTAGCAGCAGGACTTTTTTGTGATAATAATCGTGAAACAAAGCGATTCCTACCAATAGCTCCCCCTTTGTTGGTTTGGAAACGTCTAGATTTTTTTTTTGCAAGGTGGACAAAACCTTTCAGTCTTTTGCTTTTTAGGACAAAAACATCTCAAGGTACGTTTAACTGTTATATCAAAATATAATACATCGTATAATATTATAGTGGTTATAATAATTTCATCTATGTTCTTAAATTTGAGAATGTTTTGAATATTAATGATAATTCAGAGTAGAAATTTTATGTGACTTTAGAAATAATTATTTCATTAGGATATGATATCCTGTCACTGAAAATGCATTAAATTACATAATTCAAGAACATTTTCAGGTTTGCTGTTCTACAAAAACTTAATTTAAAATTAGAATTCACGATCAAATAAATAATGGACGTACATATGTCTCTTAGTTCTCCTAAAATTTGTCAAAATGATTTTTTTAATTGTATCAACTTTTAGTAAAATAAATCCTGGGAGAGCTTTTTTCCCATTAAAAAAAAGTTCAAAGAAACATAAAAGGGTTTTTGTAAAAGAGGTTTCTTGTTCGTCCTTTGCTGTTCTCGCATACCATAGAACCTAAACATTCATAAAATGAACTGAACGGCATGGAACTTTTTTTTAACTTTTTACACTGTTTAAGAGACATCTCGGATTCTTCTACCATAATATCTATGTAATTGCAATGTTTATAGCCTCTGTTTAGGGTCGTCAATTGATTGATCTGTCTGACTTAATTTATCTTCGGTACCATTTTCCCATATGACAGACGCCCTAGGATTAATTTAGTTATTTAATGTTGTGGGGGATATACAAAATACAGAAAAAAACATCCCTATTCCAGATACATCTCCGTTTATTTCTTAAAATTCTCTCTTTATCGCTCTGATACTTGGGACTTCGGTTTAATGATACCCCCGAAAGACAATCACTTGTATCAATGGAGGGTCGTGAGATTTTTTCGCGTCCCCTCGATTGCCAGACCAGCGCGGTACCACTGAACCACCTATACGCCCCTGTTAAGCGTATTATTCGAGAGACTGATGTAGGTAGTCTATCTATTTGAGCTTATTTACTGTCGGTACCGGTTGTCCATATGACCGACGCCCCCTGAAGAGATTAGTTATTTTTATGTTATGGGGGTAGTGCAAGATACAGAAAGCATCCCATTCCAGAGACACCCCTGGTTCTTTTACATGCTCAGTGTATAGCACTGATACATGGGACCTCGATTTAACGTCTTATCCGAAAGACTATTAGTAATGTAAGTGGAGGAGCGGGGGAACGAACTCGGGACCCCTGGTATACCAGTCCTGCTCGTTATCACTTTACAATGTAGGTAGTCTAGAAGCAAACATCTGAGCTCTGCAGTAAGAGTCAATCGTGTTACTACTATAGACCAAGGGAAAATGTGCATGTTAAAGGACTTTTAAACTTTCAAAATGTTAACATCCCTGTTTACGTTTCTATCAGTGAAGTAACTAAATTCACAGTGTCAATTTTCTGCAGTATTTTGTAAGTGTGAACGTGCGTCTGTCTGTCTGTACGTCTTGGTGTGTGTGTGTGCGTGTGTGTGTGTGTGTGTGCGTGTGTGTGTGTGTGCGTGTGTGTGTAAGAAAGAAATGACGATAGTTTGATACTTATTTCAAGAGATGGTCCAAACGACATGAAAGCGTTTACTTACACTGACTTGCAGACGACCGGAGGATATTAACAATCAGAATCAAATGTAAAACTTCCTTCGCACTCATATCTGTAGAAATAAAAAGAAAACAATATGTGTATCCTTAAAACATGCCTGATTGACATAAGATTGCATTATACATTAAAGTTAGTATTTGAAAGAAGTTGATTTCTGATTTTTGCCCCTAAAATATAAATAATGGAAATAGAAAACAAAAAATATAAATAATGGAAATAGAAAACAAAAAATATAAATAATGGAAATAGAAAACAAATCTGAAATGAAATATACTGACCGATCGTCCATCCGTTTATCTTAAGGTAATGTGGATATATGTTAGATTTAGTCCTTATGGTTTTATTTTCCTGTATTTAAAACATTCAAAGACCTTTCATTATTATATGGTTTTAAAAGTGTTCATGTAAAAATAAATATTTAGCCTAAATTGATGAAGGAAAAAAATATACAAAAAAATCCGTTACTGTATTTAACATTTTCCCGAGTTTAAACATATTTCATTGCATGTAATTTGCTTACATATTTCATTTTATTCCAACAAAGAAACTACATGTGAAGCAAAATGGGTGGACCACAAAATCTACCAATATTTTAAGACGTCCCTTCCCCTGATATTGTATATTTACACTTTGTGACACATATTATACATTCTTGCAATGATTTTCATGTTTTTTAACCGGATTTCTTACTTTTTTAACATATAAAAAATAACGAACTATGATACGTTGTTTTTAAAACACATAGAAAGAAAACACCTTAATTCAATGACAATTATGTCTTATTGTTAGAATTTGCATTTTTGCAAAGTTAGATACATTATTTTTATATAAAGAAAGAAAAAAATAAAAATAGCAGAAGTACTCATTTTTAAAAAGATTTTAAATTTTACTCACTGTTATGAACGCTTCCGATTAAGTCTGTACGGAATATCTCTGACGTTGGTGTTTGACACTGTTACATATCTCGCCAACTGTTAGAAAATCATTATTTATATTGTGATTCGCGGAAATTACAATGCTTTAGTCCAATTGATTCTTCAAAAGTTAAGTTCTCTTGATATATAAAAAAAACTGCTAAAATAAACAGTCGATCAGATATGCACATTGATTTAAGTTAAAACCACTTTAACAGACTTCAGAATATAAGTGAACATGCATACATTTACAATTGTAAACGTATTTCAAACATGAATAAACGCATTTAAGTTCTTTATCAAATAAGCCGTTTTATTCCGGATTTTAAAATTCTGCCACCACATACTAAAGAGGAACTTTTCATTGGTTCTTTGTGTTAGGGGAAATAGCTTTATTCTCATTTTTAAATTGAATTCTTGAATAATATATGAATTTTGTTCCATCTCGAGTATTAATCATAAAACTTGAATATCTGAACTGGAAAAATATTAATATGATTTATAAAAGAAAAACTATCAATGTCAAAATCGGTCCGCATTTTTGATAGCTTCGAACGAGTTTTATATTATTCTGTCAGTTTGAAATCTGTGAACCGCAAAAAAATACAGCCATCAGAATAAAAAAGTAAGCATTATTGAAAGATTTGTTTTGTGAAACGTGAACCCCTTTTGAATCATTCGGACGTTTTTCCTCAATAAATTAAACTTCTTGTGTAAATCAAGCTTTTATTCCTATTGAATCTTGCGTCACAAAGCTCTATCATAATTGCGGAATCGAACGAAGCAATCGGCGAAACGCATAAGCCCGCAGTTTTCCAAGAGCTAATTTGAAGCGGTTTGACATACTAATCACAGTCGTTTATAAGCGTATGAATATGTTCAATTTAAAATAATGAATAATTAATAAATGTCAATTTAAATTTTGCATTGTAATGTCGATGGAATTTATATAATAAACCTATCGCTTCCATTTTATGAGGCTTGAACAGATATTAAATTAAAACAGACATAAATAAAGAATGGCGTGTTCGATGACTTGCAGGCAGCTTGAGTAAGTCACGAATACCTCACGTGATATCCCAAAATAATTTCCCCCTATTTAATCATAAAAATGGGGAAAAAAATCATCTACCACATTATATTTATAACAAACACGGTTTAAAGCAAAAAAATCATTAAAATTAAAAGAACTAAAATTTTGGTGGGACTCGCTTGCAACTCTGTAGTCCAGTGGTGAGGACGTTCAGTAACACAGCTTGAGATCGAAGGGTCGTATCTTTTTAAATGGATTTCTTTTTTTCTAACCAGGCCGGTTGACGAGGCGCCAGCTAGTAAAAGAGTGGTCACCAATTGTCACCAATTGTCTGGCATATAGAATAAGAAATCGTAGAGTAAATGTGTTCATGTGTAGAGGTGTGTCATAAACATTAGAGGCCGAGTATCACGTTATCTATAAAAGACTGACCTTTTTCTACATAAGGATCGAACTTGAAACCCGTGAATTACCAGTCCAGCGAGTAACCACTTGAACTGTCCACGCTACTACAAATGGTTTAAAGCATGGCTAGAATTGTAATATTTTAATTGTAATTGTATATTTTCAGTTGACATGAAATTGATAGACTTTGTTACAAGTGGTCTGTCCTATTTTTTTTAATTTTTCTTAACTTTCTTTCCTTATACGCTCTAACTGTTACTTACAAGATCTGACATGATGCAAAAAAAATTCTCGCAACCTTAATTGCCATTTTAACTAATCCCGCACTATACTTAGCATGGAATGACGTCAACTAAGGGATTAAGTCACACATACATAACTACATTTCTGAAATTCAGTCACCTTTCAGTACCACCAAGCAAAGTAAATCCACAAAATATACGTATTAAAAGGAATTATCACTAAGCTTAGTTCATTGAAAGGAATTTTATGAATATTTTATTTCGCGAAACTGAACACACGAAAAAAGACGAATTAGAAATACACGAGGACGCGGTACGCACTACGACCGTAGGGTATTAATTTATTCACGTGTTTTTATATGTCTGTTAAGTGGACTTCAATTAATGAAAGTTCTGAATATTTCATTACTTCAGTATTGTGTTATAAGCTCCGTGACAGTCACGCGAAATTGGACCCACTTGTCCCAAAGTATATAGTTTCAACGGTTTTAATCATTAAGTGCAAAGGTATAACAAGGATATGAATCCAGAGAAAACTGATTTTTCGAACGAACTGCAAAGGCAACTTACTGTTTTAATTGCTGCGTTTTATTCAGTGACAAACACAGACCAATTCGAAATGAAACTGTGCGTGAATTACGCAAAAAAAGTAAGTTGTTCGGTGAACGAAATCTAGGGATGACTACTTGATGTATTCTATACACCGCCTTCATATCCTGTCTAAATTTATCATTCATCAAGCAAATGGATCTTGATTTAACATCAATATATATAGGAAAAACTTTGAAAATCTTCTTCTCTGAAACCACTAGACCTGGAGCATCTTCAAGAGGTCCTCTACCAAGATTGTTCAAAAGTCAAAAATGACCTAGCCCCGGGGGTCCTTTTTGTGTAAAATATGAAATATTTGGCAGTCTTCTTTTCAGAAACCATAGGTCTTGTACCTTCGATAATTGGTATGTAGCATTGTTTAGCTTATCTCTGTAAAGATTGTTCAAATGATGCTCCCTTTGGTTACTAACTGCCATGCCGGGAATGGGGTCTCTTAATTAAGTTATATAAATTAATACAGAAAATAAAAACAACAAATAATTCCTTTCATTTCTTTTTAATCTTCATTTACGCAAATTTAATTTTGCTCACATTCAAGTGATCTCGACTTTTATTTTGACCTACTGACCCATTTTCTTGTTTTCGCAGTATGGAAATTTGAACTTCACTTACAATTTTACATGCTGATTTCAACTTTGACCTTAGCAGATATTTATCTTGACCTACTGACGTACTTCCTTGTTTTTGCAGCTACAATGTGAAAATTTAAACTGTACATATAATTTTGCATGTAGATTTCAACTTTGACCTTAGCCAACATTGACCTTGTACCTAATTACTGTTCTTGAAGTTGTGTCGATATTTGGGCTAGATGTACAATTTTGCATGTAAATTTCAAATTCAACATTGGGATAACTATCTTTGATTCCTTCATTGGCTTTGCTGCTTAAACTGGTGGTGCATAGGTGAGTAATATAAGGCTGTCATGGACCTTTTGTTTTAATTTACATCTCAGTTCGGTCTTGGTGTTTAAGCAACAGTCCTGGTTCTTATACGTGGCACAATGTATCCCAAAGGTACACCTTTATGCCAAGTTATTTTAAAATCGAAGCTTGATACAGTTTTGGCCCCGACAAAATAGGCAGACAGATTTCTTATTTCAGATTTCACTATTTTGCACCTATGTGTATAGCATTGTCATCAAAAGCCTTACTTGAAAAAAACTTTTTTCCTCCATCTCTTACCATCAAGAGCTAGATCATTTAATGGTCAAATGAATTGTTTTCTCACAAGAAATATATTGTAGAACACCATGAGCAGAAGTCACTGAAGACAAATAACTGTCTTAAAACTTGTTATATTATTTATTTTTACAATCTATTGACAATCATATAAATATTAACATCATGTGTGACACAAACCAATCAGACATTTACATACACAACATGAAAGGCGGACTTGGAATGCCCCAATTTAATAAAAATCTGATTTTCTACTTCTCTGAATGAGTTTGATTATGTAACAATTTAACTTTCCTATAATTGTATTCCTTACATTATCATAATGTTACTAAAACTACTTTTTAATCATCAGGTCAGGGTTGTTAAGGTGCAATGTTTCTGCTCTATTGTGTGTTAAAAAAATGTATCGAGTATCTCCCTTGAGCTGATTTTACATATAAAAATCCTTGGACTTAATCTGAAACTCTTCTCTAGCAATATAATGACAACCGTGCGATTTTTACTAGAATACTATATATTAAGTTTTCATAAATTTTATCTGAATGGTGGTGAAATAATTAAATGAAAAACAAACACAATTCAGCTTGAATCAAGGGCAGTTACTCCAACAAATGAATTCTCATCACACACAGCAGTAAACATCCCTTGAAACACATAGATACTAAAAAAAAGCATGCAAAGTAACTATAGAAATAACATAATGGGTATGTTCATTGTCAACACAAGATTTTGTTTAGTGAGGGATATACCCTTTCATTCAAACAATCTTACAGTACATTCAGTCATGAACGAAACAGAAAATGAATTCAATTGTATAGAAACACTGATTCATAGATAGACAGGTTTAAATTCACTTAATGTGTAATTCATAATAACACTTTAAGTTATCAATCATTTCTATACCTAATATGAAATTTATTTACAAACAGATCAAAATATACCATTCAAAACAAAGAAACATTCTGGTAAAATAAGTTCTGCAAAACAAAATCTACACACCTTGATTAGAATAGTAAGTATGGGGTTCTGGAGATGATATGTAAACATTCAAGCCTGTCATCCTTCATTACAATGGCAGAAATAACTACAGGTAGTTGTTATCATGGTTGGGACATAAGCTACTTGAATCATAAATATGTCTACACTTATTCAATTTCTATAACCTAAACTGCTTGAAACAGAAGTTGTGTTTACACTTTTTCATTTCTTATAACATAAACTGCTCAAGAATAAATAGTATGTCTTCACTCATTCAATTCTTTCAACGAAAGCTGCTTGAAACACAAGAAACATATTTATTGAAGTCCTGTAACAATTAAGCTATTAGAAACATACATAGTATTTCTTCAATCAATTCAGTTCCACTGAAGCACCTGGTGTTTTTCATATCAAGTCTTTTTTTATGTATCCGGTAATGATGTTGTTATTATCAATTTTGTTAATGACTTTTTCTGAAAAGAGGTGCTATTAAATCTTTCTACTGTAACAAGAAATCGAAATTTTTCTCCAACTGAATAAATTAACTGCACTGTTAAATATATATTCACTATATTCATAGAACAAATCTGCAGTCATTTCAGAGACTGGAAACAGATGATGCACAGAAAGTACAAAGACTTGTAGCATACGTTTATATAATCAACATTTTTTTTTAGACATTTGGCACCAATATGTTACTTTGACATGGGATGTTAGCCTAAATCTCACAAAGTTGACTCGATTACTTGAAGTTAAACTGCCAATCCATATTATCATAGTATAAGGAATATAAATAATACAATAAAACCTAATTCCAAGGAAAGTAATACAATGTATGTACATATATGTAAATGTAAACTAGAAATGGGTTTTTGATTGAACAAAAACAAATGTCTCCCCCCAGCCAGTTGCTGAAGGTAGTATTGAGTCAGACGATTGTAAAATTTGACATTTAACCTCCAAGTGTGACCTTGACCTTGAGACACCGCACCCGCAAAGTGGGTTCTGCATGTCACCTTGATGAGGTGAACATCTGACCCAAGTTTCATAAAAATCCTTCAAGGGCTATTGAAGATACAGAGCGGACACGATTTTGTGGCATTTGACATTTAACCTCCAAGTGTGACCTTGACCTTGAGACACCACACCCGCAAAGTGGGTTCTGCATGTCGCCTTGATGAGGTGAACATCTGACCCAAGTTTCATAAAAATCCTTCAAGGGCTTTTGAAGATACAAAGCGGACACAATTTTGTGGCATTTGACATTTAACCTCCAAGTGTGACCTTGACCTTGAGACACCACACCCACAAAGTGTGTTCTGCACGTTGCCTTGATGGGGTGAACATCTGACCCAAGTTTCATAAAAATCCTTCAAGGGCTTTGGAAGATACAGAGCGGACACGATTTTGTGGCATTTGACATTTAACCTCCAAGTGTGACCTTGCCCTTGAGACACCACACTTGCAAAGTGGGTTCTGCACGTCGCCTTGATGAGGTGAACATCTGACCCAAGTTTCATAAAAATCCTTCAAGGGCTTTGGAAGATACAGAGCGGACACGATTTTGTGACGGACAGACAGACAGACGGACGGACGGACGGACGGACGGACAACCGGGGGAAAAACAATATGTCTCCCCCATTTTTGGGGGGAGACATAATAATTTAGACTTGAGCATCAGTAACTTGAGAACCTTGGACTGCTTCATGTTATTGTGTGCTTCCACAAAGATTTTCATATTATTTAATAGAAATTTACGTAGCATCAATGCTTCAATTATTTGAACAAGGCTTTCTTTCCAGGGGCAATATTTTGTTTTGTAAAAATGACTGATAGCTTCATTGTAAGTATATAAGGCTACATTTTAATTAAACGCTGCATGTATCAAGAATAATTGAAATTTGCACATAAACCGAAGTTTGTTTTCCTCACTTGTAACTAAATCAGGTGACAAATACGTTTTACTTTCGCACATCAAATATTTTTTTCAAAACATGTTATTTGAATTTCTGTTAAGCATGACCAACAGAACAATACATTTTCTCCAGATCATTATGCTGTTACAGGGTGCCATGTAATCTACAAGTTACAAATGCTGAACACATGTAAAATATTAACATCAATTTCTTAAGGTTGTAATGTGTGAAGTTCAGTATGCTGCTATATTTGAGGTCATACTCTGCATAATGACCTGATAAAGCACAAAAAATTTCTTAGAATATTGAATATCCATAGACATCTTAAAGGCAACTTTACTCTGATGTATTTTTTGTACTTCTTATTCCAGTATTTAATAGAAAACATTTAAAGGTATACCATCCTGTTCTATCTTTACTTCTTTTCTGCATACACATGTACTAGTACTGAATTCCTTTTTTCATTTAATTTGTTTCTGAACAGCACAACCACATGTATTTCCATACTGTTTCAACTCATAAAATCACCATAATTTACTAGCCCATGTAACTTTCTACAAAATTCAAACTTGTACATTGAATTCTCGCTATAAGAGGCACTTGTTTCATCCAAAACAAACAAATTTCAAGAAAGCATTCAACTTCTACACTTTATGAAAGCAGTTCACATACTAAAGAAATTACACATTTTGCTGTTACTTGATAAATACATCTTATTCATCAGAACCTTAAGTGAAACACACCCAACAGAAACTGGTGAAAAACTCCAATCCATACTGGTGAAGATCTGAAGGACTTATTTTTCTATACACTAGGTACTTTTTTATATGAATATAATATTATGTATCTAGCATGAACTTCTCTGATATGTAATATTTACCATTTTCAGGAAATGTTAGCCAGAAAGATGGATCCTTGTAGCAAATCCCTTGTAACCAATGAATAAAAACTTTCAGCTTTCTATTTTATTAAAGAAATGTTTTTTTTCTCCATAAAACAGATTGAAATGGACACAAATTTTAGTAAAAAATAGTTTTCAGACTTCAACACTACTGTTAGATATCATCTCTTGTTAAAACTATCTACTGTAAGATGCAAGTCTAAAATTAGGAAATATGAATGAATTACGTGTCTTAAAAAGAACTTTATTTACAAAATTAGAATTCTGTATTTTTTTGTTTTTTAAAAGAAACCTCTATATAAACACTGGATAAGAAGATTTTTGTATTTTGAGCAAAAGTTCCGTATCTGTCTCTAGTTTTCTATTAAGTTACAAAAAGTTATTCTCCAAACCCTTGAAGTGAAGTTTTCACAAAACTTCCATAATAAGACATTTGTGTTTTTTTTCAAATTCTGCAGTTTTCTGCTGGTCTTTTTTTTAACAGCCAAATTTATAATCATTATGTTCAAAATATTCAAACTTTTCATAAGGATGAAATTAAACAACAAATCCTGAGATAGCAGTCAAAATAAACATAGAAAACCATATCACACAAACATTACACAGATACTCATTTTATACAAACACAACAAAAACCATGTAGCTTTTAAATATTTTGATAAAATACTTTTATGAAACAAGCTCACGTACATTTATTCTGTTCCAGTATAAGATGCTCTCTGACTCAGATAAGCTAAATGACATACATGTACCATTCACTGATGTAAAAAATTGAAAGTCAGTGCAAAACTACTTTATCTACATATAAAACAAGGTGATAAACCAGTTTTACTCTTAACTCCTCCAAAATCCTTTACAATACACATACATCAAGGTGGCAGTATGGGTGACAATGAATAAAGCAATTCTTATAAAGTGCAAAATCTGTGCTTCAATGCAGAAAATGCTACTCTGATTCACGAAACAGTGCTTACTGCATATGCAAAACAAAACTCCTTTTATTTTCACTTCATCTCAAAGAATAACTATTTTTCAATAACCAGGGTGTGTAACACACTCATCCCATGTTTTAACTTATAAACAGAAACTATTTTTGTACCACTATGACATCATCTTTTCTAAAGAAAAAAAAAATAGCAGGTGACTGTGTTGTAATTTGTGATAAATAAATATATGACATGTGTTGATGTAAATTACAGAACTATCTTACTAGAGACTAGTTATGAATCAGAGTGTTTCCTTAGAGTTTTTCACTCTAATTCAAGCATATGCAATTATTTACTGTGCATTAAGTTAAATGAGCTCTTTCTTTCCATAGTTGACACATTATGTTTGTCCTTAGGTACACAATATTAAAATGCTCTTCAGGAAAACCTTGTGTGTACATCTCAGAACAAAGCAAATAATCTGTAAAAGCTACTACTCTGTTCACTGAATATCTTTTAATCAATAACTGCAATTACATTTTACAATATTCATTTTTCTGTAATGCAGATGTACAGCATTCCTTTTTCTGTAATGCAGATGTACAGCATTCCTTTTCCTGTAATGCAGATGTACAGCATTCCTTTTCCTGTAATGCAGATGTACAGTATTCATTTTTTTTTCTGTAATGCAGATGTACAGTATTCATTTTTTTTTCTGTAATGCAGATATACAGTATTCTTTTTTTTCTGTAATGCAGATATACAATATTCATTTTTCTGTAATGCAGATGTACACTATTCATTTTTTTTCCTGTAATGCAGATGTACAGTATTCATTTTTCTGTAATGCAGATGTACAATATTCATTTTTCTTTAATGATGATGTAAAGCATGCCTTTTTCTTTAATGATGATGTAAAGCATTCCTTTCTCTGTAATGCAGATGTACAGCATTCCTTTTTCTGTAATGATGATGTACAGTATTCATTATTCTGTAATGCAGATGTACAATATTCATTTTTCTTTAATGATGATGTACAGTATTCATTTTTTATGTAATGCAGATGTACAGTATTCATATTTCTGTAATGCAGATGTACAGTATTCATATTTCTGTAATGCAGATGTACAGTATTCATATTTCTGTAATGCAGATGTACAATATTCATTTTTCTTTAATGATGATGTACAATATTCCTTTTCTGTAATGCAGATGAATAATTTTCAAATTTTCTGGAATGCAGACATACAATATTCTTTTTCCTGTAATGCAGACGTACAATATTTATTCTCCAGTAATGCTTATCTGGCAACATAAGCTATGAAAAAGAACAGACATATGTTTGTTGCATAGATGTTGTAGCCAGCTTTATTTTTAAAGATTTAACTGTGAATAATTTTGCCTGTGATTAAAGTGTTTGTTCAACTCCTCTACAAAACTTGTGTCAGGTTTTCAAAACTGAACCCATTAATTTTAAAGGAAACAAATGTTACTCAATAAAAAAAGGTCTCTCTAACAAAACATTCACCTCTGTGCTCAAAATGCCAACTATCAGTGATAACTTTCTTTCTCATTCAAACAACACAGGATGAATACTTGCACTAATATGTTTCTTTCATTAAACACAACTGTTACATTTTTACTCCTGTTAGAAAATTACCTTTCAAAAATAAGAAATATCTGTCCACCTGACAACATTCAGAGTCCAAGTTTTATGTCTAAAAAATCCACATCACTTTGTGTCCATTTTGAAAGAACACTTTATAATAGCTGCATCAATTTATTTTCTCTAATTTACTCTTGAATACAGTTTATGTAATTCTATCAATCAAACAAGAATATAAGACAACATTCCACTTACTAACCATCAACGTTAACATTCTTTTTCACTTTGTTAACCACTGACCTCAACAGAAAAAAATAATAGCTGTTTGTTCTGATAACATACACGCAGAACATTTAATAACATTATTAAACTGTTCTTCCTTATTTCCATGGCAACAGTTACTTGGTAACCACAACCTTCCCAGTATCCTCTTTGCCCTTATACCGAGTTTTACCATGTGACCATGGAACATATCTATGTCTGATCATATGCTGAAAGAAAAATACAATTTGTTTTAGAATTAAAGAAGAAGAAAAAACAAGAAATGTCACATGTGACAAATGCCCCCAAAGATCATGCATCAAATAGAAGAGCATAAAGGATTTACTGAATATGTTTGTTTTTGTGTTGTTTTTTTTACGAAGTTCAACAAATGCTTTCCCAATTCAGTGGTACCGAAATAGTGCAATGTGTAAAGCCATCACAGATGAGATTTGAATTAGCACCGTCAAAATAAAGTAAATTTACAAAAACATTTATGAGCAAAGCTATGCACAAGATGTCCAAGTAAATCCTTACCTTAATCTGTCTCTTCATGGTAATAACAAATAGAATAATGAAGTACATGACTAATATAGGCCAGAATACAGGTATATTGAATGCTTCAAAAAATGTACAGAATGTGGCCACTAACACTGCCTTTGTGCCCGAGTACCTGAAAACAAGAGAACATATGATAAAACCATAAAAAAATACACAGGATACACACAATACATGTAAACAATATGATATAAAAAAAATCACCACTGTCTTTTAATGCCACTGTATCAAATAGGTGTCCATAGCTACCAATGTACATTATGGCGGGGCAAGTATACATGAAGTTAGATAAGGAAATTTCAAAACCTCTTTACTAATGATTCTAATGCACCAATTTTGCTGTGACATTGTGTGTATTTCATCATATCATTCAGTTGTAGTAATTTCAATGTTATTTCTGTTTAAATGTGTTCACAATAGTTAAAATTACCCAAACAGTGAAAGTCAAGTGTGACCTCAAATGATACCATTGAATCGCACGCTGTCATTAAGTTTTGTGTTCAAAGCGGATAATTCAATGACCGAAATTAAAAGATTCTTCACTGATGAAACACCCTATATCCAGAAAATCACACTTCTGTTAGGTGTATCTGTTCAAAGAAGGTAGAGTATTGATAGAGGATGAAAAAAAGCAGGCAAAGAAGCAGTTTGGACACAACCTCAATTCAGTTTTTTCAGTAGTAAAATCTGCAAAGAAAGGCTAGAGATTCCATCACTTTGGTAAACTGGCTCTTGCAATTTAGCATGTTGTTGCCTCGTTTGATGAGGAATAGTACAGAGACAGGAAATGTCAGACAAGTCAGGGTGACTAAGTAGAAAAGTAACATCGCATGATGAAGTTTTGTTGTTGGAGACCTGCCCCACATAACTGTTGTATAATATTTTAATGTTCATGCACATTTTTTTGTTACATGTTCAATTTTAATGAAAATTTCAGGGTAGAGTCAGAATAAATGATATCTTATCTTGATGAAGTTTCGTTAAGATATGCAGTGTTGTTTTTTTTAAGTTATAATGCCAGTACAGTTAATTCTCTGATCACCCCTGGTATATCCCTGACAATGACAAAATTTACAAACTGACAAGTACGTTATCAAGCAGCAAAGAAGTCATTGAAAAATACTGAGAAGCTAGATATTTGCTGTCGAGAAAATGCTAAATGTAAGTATGGCACATGCCTAAGATATTTATTTAAAGTTTATGTACCAGGTATATTCATTTACATTACAATGAATGATAAAAATGATTAAACATTATCAGTGCTTTACTGAAGCGTACCAAAATTTAAACTCTGGTAATCGTCTCATAAAAGGTTTGAATTCATCTGTGGACTTTGTAGGTAACTCTGGGCCATCTTCTGAAACAAAAAGTACACTACAACAAATCCATTAACAACTAGAAATGGTTTTTGATTGAACAAAAACATATGTCTACCCCAAGCCAGTTGCTGCAGGCAGTATTGAATCAGACGATTGTAAAATTTGACATTTAACCTCCAAGTGTGACCTTGACCTTGAGACACCACACCCGCAAAGTGGGTTCTGCATGTCGCCTTGATGAGGTGAACATCTGACCCAAGTTTCATAAAAATCCCTCAAGGGCTTTTGAAGATACAGAGCGGACATGATTTTGTGGCATTTGACATTTAACCTCCAAGTGTGACCTTGACCTTGAGACACCACACCTGCAAAGTGAGTTCTGCATGTCGCCTTGATGAGATGAACATCTGACCCAAGTTTCATAAAAATCCTTCAAGGGCTTTGTTAGATACAGAGCGGACACGATTTTGTGACAGACAGACGGTCGGACAGACAACCAAGGGAAAAACAATATGTCTCTCCCGATGAGGTGAACATCTGACCCAAGTTTCATAAAAATCCTTCAAGGGCTTTTGAAGATACAGAGCGGACACGATTTTGTGGCATTTGACATTTAACCTCCAAGTGTGACCTTGACCTTGAGACACCACACCCGCAAAGTGGGTTCTGCATGTCGCCTTGATGAGGTGAACATCTGACCCAAGTTTCATAAAAATCCTTCAAGGGCTTTTGAAGATACAGAGTGTACACGATTTTGTGGCATTTGACACTTAACCTCCAAGTGTGACCTTGACCTTGAGACACCACACCCGCAAAGTGGGTTCTGCACGTCGCCTTGATGAAGTGAACATCTGACCCAAGTTTCATAAAAATCCTTCAAGGGCTTTGGAAGATACAGAGCGGACACGATTTTGTGACGGACAGACAGACGGACGGACGGACAACCAGGGGAAAAACAATACGTCTCCCCCATTTTTGGGGAAAGACATAATTAAGTACGGAATTTACACAAGCCTTAGATTCGTTCTTTTAAATGCTTTTCAACTACATGTACACTGCAGTAAAACAAGCCAATTCTTCACCGTACAATCATACATGACAAGCACAATTAGGTTTCTAAGCAATATAAGCCTTGCTTGCCTAGTATAGTCAGTATTGATTTTTGGGCAGAAATTTGTTGAAGCTGAAATAAAAGAATCTTCCGATTTGCTCAGACTCATACCTACTGTTGGACTACCACACCCAAATTCATTTACCGAGATGAAATATACTTAAATATCAGAATTTACCTATGTTTTACAATTATGCTTCAAACATTTGCATTATTCAAACAGCTAAATAAATTCCCATATCTACAAAACAAGAAACATTCTTGGTTCACTAGCTTGATGACATATCAACTAAATGCAAATTATATACCGTCACATGGCTAGTCATAAGACCTCAGTCAAATGTCTGTAACAATATGTATATGTTTGTTGGAAGAATTTTGAAGTACATAAGTAAATCATGTTACTTCAGTATAGTTTCTCTTTGCTTGTGAAGCTAATCTAAACTTTGACTCAAGAATCATGGTTTTTCAAGAACACACAAAACATTATTTAAACATGTCTTTTCCCCCCTAAGTCTTTAACTAAGACACACAGTCCATTCCACAGAATCATAGAACTTTTTTCAAGTACACACAAAACATTGTTAAAACACATCTCCCCCCACCCCCTACCAAGTCTTTAACTAAAACACACAGTCCATTTCCCAGAATCATAGTTTTTCAAGCACAGACAAAAAAGATAGCTGACTTCTTTTTCCCTGGGAACATATTTAAATCATTGCCATATGCTTACAGTAACTTACCATCACTATCCAAGTTAATTGAAGGATCTATCTTTGGTGTTAGGAATCCAATAAATAAATTCAACAGATAAATTCCTAGTGCATATGTCACTATATACCAGCCCTGAAATAAACAAATAAACAGAAAATCCTTCACATTACACTTCAACAAAAGCACAAGGCTGATACATATATGCTAACTGATCAATAAAATTCATGATTTATTTTTTTAATTTTTCATTTTAGTTACACCCTTTTCTGTACCCAACAGCTGTAACATGGCCGAGTATCATATGCCATACGGGGTATCAGATCCAATCCTGGGTTTTATGTTTTGATTGATATAATATCATATCAAACCTTTCTCAATGAATCAAGTCATTACACGTATCAATGAATTATATATCTTTATCAAGTTCTTCATTATCTAATAAGGTTTGCGTCAAATATCAAGTGATCTTTCTCAATTTGAATTCTATATTTTTAAGTTCTGGTGTGGAGACATATTTTCCATTAGAAGACCTTGGCTGAACGAGAAAGAAAGAAAGGAAAAAATGAAAAGGAAAAAAAGAATAGGGACTAAAACTATAAAACAACAAAACCAGAAGTATCTGCTGTATTTTGTTGGTAAACATGATACTGGTCAGTTTGTATCAATACAAATACTGTATTGATAAGTCCTTTGTCGCTTCAAAGATGAAAAAATACTTCATTAATCTTTATACCACAGAGACATTGAAGAAAAAAAAAAATCAACAACACTCTTTTTTGTCAACCTTGATACAATAACAGCAATATTACTAAGAAACACATCAAGAATCAAAAATGCTCTTACCTGTAGTAAATAGACCCTAAGGAAGTATAAAATAAACAAAACAGTAGTAACGATCCACCTAAATGATGTGTGAGGAGTGGCCTTGTCTAACAGTCCTTGCTGTATCTGGAAATACCGTAAATAAACGAAGCAACTTAATTTTCTTCACACACTCAGTGTAAGTTTTCTATACCGTTAAAAATATAATAATCAACAGAAGCAAACTTTTATGCACATGTAAAAAAACTTTGTTTGTATATTGGAGTGGTAGAACTGGTCACCATGCTAGGCTGTCTATACAAACACACTGTACATCTGTTCAAAAACTATTTCTGTAAAAATGCAATCAAACAATTGCGACAGCACACACTTATAGCCTAAAATGAAAACAGTTCTTGTCCCGTTGGTACTTTTATGCAATTAGCTAGCTTAGAAAGATGGGATACATGAATAATGTGTTTCTACTGTATAATTATCAAGGTGCATAGCAGATTTAAAGAACTGCTTCTCTAAAAATGTCGGAATGTTCAGGAACCAACGTAAACTGTTTTAATTTCTAAGAAACCTAACAACTTAAAACTTTAGTTGGCCTAGTTCAATTACAAACAAGAAAACTGAAACACACACTTGCTCAGAATTCTTCCCCTCAAAAGAAGAATTTGCAAATTTTATTTCTGAAACAGATGTGTAATCATTTCAACACTAAGTATTTTATTATCACTGCATTCAGAATTTTTATCTTTTCGGTCTCTAACTGTTACAAATGCAGGTTCTACGTTCTTTATTTCTGAGCTTAAATGACTTGGAATGTTCACATTAAAGATATTGTAAGTTGAACTAGGAGTGTTTTAAGAAAGCCTCTGCATACCTCCCCAATTCTCCTAAAGAACTGTCTCACAACATTTGGTCCCGTCGGCTGGGTTACTGTATCATCCATCTTCCAATTTCTCGCTGAAAAAAGAACCGTAGTATGACTAAGGCTTTCCTTTAAGAAAGCAAGTCTTTTTCTAGTTTAAGGAATAGAAAAAAAGCTCATCATTTTTAACAATCAGGTCTAATAACAAATTGGAAATTGTTACTGAATTGAACATTTGGTATTATCATATGGGGAGATATATTTGTTATTTTTATTTTGGAAAAATCTGTTACAATGGGATATCACTATAATTCAAAGATTCCTCATGAGGAACTTTACCACATTTCCACAAAATTTGTAAAGGTTATCTCAGTACCTGGCATGTTTTTAATCACAAGAACTGACAATTCTGAATATCCAAAAATATCTATAATAATCAATACACATAACATGATATCTTCTTGGTTCATGCACTTTTAACCCTTTACTCCATAGATACGTGTTTTAACGCATATGCGACCAGTGCAGATCCAGATCAGCCTGCACATCCGTGCAGTCTGATCAGGATCTCCACTGTTCGCTTATTTATCCATAAAAGAATTTCTGACTGTAAAGCGAACAGTGGAGATCCTGATCAGACTGCACGGATGTGCAGGCTGATCTGGATCTGCACTGGTCGCATATGAGATTTAACACTTAACCATGTGGTAAAGGGTTAATAATCACCCCAATTTTTTTGGGGTAAACACTTGTATATTTTATAAAGCTAGTTCACTATTTCAAGTTCTCTGTAACATGGAAAATGGACTTGCCCCGAGTTGGATCAAATACTGAACCATATCATCTTAATAGCTAGCTGAAAGGCAAGGCAGTATAAGTGCTGTTTTACACTTCTACAATATATACCTCTTCTTTCAAATAAATTACCCTTAAATTCTTAGAGTTATAAATATTAGTGGGACCTTCTTAGGGTGTCATCATTTAAACACTTGATAGTTAATTAGACTGAGACTAGATCCCTGAAAAGTCCACTTGCCTTGAGTGGGATTCAAATTCAGGTACCCTCAATCCACAGTTAGGGATGCCACTCCGTAGAGACAATGAAATACCCTGACTTAACCATACTTTACACTGACCAATATTACCATAATTTTGTGGCCTCCTTCTCCCCTACAGCCATCCAATCCTCCCATTTATTTCAACTTTTACAACAAACATTCATTAACAAATATCAAAACTGTATGAGCATAAGTACTAAACTGTTGAAATTAGTCAGCTAACATACAGATGTTACATAATTAACTAGGTTTGAAAATAAACAAATGTGATTACATCAAAATAGTGTGCACATTTTGATGCTACAAAAAAAACCAAGCTTTGAAAATGAAAAGATGTGATTACATCAAAAACAGATCTAGTCTGCACATTGCCAGTGGGTTAACCGTTAAAACATAACAACAGAAGTGTTAGATATACTGTCTGTAACTGACTAGAACAAATTAGTTATAATTACTGTTTGAAGACTGCCATAGCCTCTGAACATTTTAAACAGCGTACCAGAATTTCTTTTTTTTCCCTGACTTTTCTGAAATTTTATTTTTCACTGACCATTTTTTCAAAATTCCCTGATGTAGCAGAGGTATATCAGCTAGCTTTTATGGCGACGTGGTAGAGTGTCCCCTTAGTAATCGAAGGTACCTGAGTTCAAACCCAGCTCGGGGCAGGTGGATTTTTCCAGGTTACATTTGGCGCCCAACGTAAATAACTCACAAGCTTAGATTTGATGGCACCCTTAGAAAGTCCCACAGACATTCATTACTCCAAGAATTCGAGGACGAATTCTAAGAAGGAGGGGGTGTATGTAGCAGAGGTATAATACGGCACTTGTACTCCCTTGACTATCAGCTAGCTTTTATGACGACGTGGTTGAGTGTCTGCTTAGTAATCAAAGGTACCTGAGTTCAAACCCAGCTCGGGGCAGGTGGATTTTTCTGGGTTACAATGACATTTCACTGACCTTGAAATAAAACCTTTTTCCCTGACTTTTCAAGGTAAGTGGCAACCCTGAAAGTGGACATTCTAAAATAAAAGTGGACAGCCCTACCGGCTACAAGCGCAATAATACCTCTAATACATTCCTTTATATAGGCTAGCCATAAGACTTCTTGTAACAAAGTACCTTCTACAATCCTTAATGCCAAATATCAGACAACTTATTGTAAAACTGGTAAACAAATTCTTGAAAAGAATAATTTATTACCCCACCCATCAAAACTACACAGTGATAACAGTAAAACGTAAATACCTGTTGGTTTAGGTCAGAAAAAATAATCTTATCTGATAAAATATTGAATATTTATCGATGTGATTTAGGTTTTGTCATCTATACATTATTTTTGCAAGGCAACTCGCTGAAAATATTTATTTTACACGTCGTTCGCCACCGGTACTTCCGGTAGATTAGTTTAGACGGGTTTTGTACTGCTTCAAAGTAAGAGCAAACCTAATGCTGAAAACGGCAATACAGTCGAATACTTGTAAATCTAATAATAGAACATTGGTTTTCCCAAAGAACAGAAATTTTATCACATCAACCTAAGAAAAAAGAGTAAGTATTAATCTTAAATTTTACTATTTTCAAAATATCAAGACCGACCAGAAAACTCACAAACCCACTGCTGCTTTGATATACATTTTTAACGATGATTTAATGAATTGTCCCTGCTGTGCTGGCAGGAGCATTGAAATTGCTTTTCATTCAGGATACTGTACTTCTTTTCTGTGTGTACCTGGATAAATAAAACTTATTAGATGTGATCCTGTGAAATATCGTTTAGCTGATTTGTGTAAGACTAGACAGTCAGTTTTTCACGTCTTGGTAGACTATATTGTCAGTTTTTCACCAGTGCTTGTTGCTTAATTGTTGTAGCACTTGACAATCAAGTTGGGGCTCGCCTAATTTATTTGGCATTGATGGTTTGACCCATTTTATAGACATTTTTTTTGTATTGTCAAACCATTAAAAGCCATCGCCTGTCAAAAATTTTCTCAATGTCTCTTCGATAAGTCTGATTAGTTGGACTAAGTTGCGGGCAGCAGGTTCAACTTCAAGTCCTGTCTAGGGTACATGATTTTTTTAAGCTTAGTCTAGACACTTTGCTTCTTTAAAGTCTAAATAAATGTACTCAAACCAAAGACCCAAAATACCATTTTAGCTATTGGGCATTGCTCGATGTAAGTTAATATTGTGTTAATATTTTGACTGTTTGATAAAGAACAGGGTAGACTCTCACTTCTATGAATTGACAATCTGCCACACACAGGTGCCTTAAATTTACAGTTGGACTAATATGTCTATGTTTATCTAGGGATGATTATTTCCAAGGTAGATTGAATAAAACATGATAAAACTTATATCACAGGTTAAATGAAGAAAATACAATATCTCAATTAAGGCCCTGGTTTGATGATTCATATATTTCCTTATAATATTAGACCAAGACCTCTTGTCTTTGTTCTTCAATAATTCCTTTCACTTCTTGTTGATCAAGTGAAAACAATTTATAGGTAGAGCCAAGATATCTTATTCAAGATAGAGTAGATAAAAGTGACATGTGAAATAATTGTTTTAAGTTCTGTCGTCTAGGACCAATGTGTTTTATTAATTAACTGAAAAGTACTGTTAAAACTTAAGTTAAAACCAACATACTCAAAATGCATCTGGAGAGTACCAGAAAATATTTAAAAGATTTAAATTAAATCTGCTGTTAATGGGAATGACTGACTGAATAACTTAAAAAAGCTAAAATTGCTTAAACTTAGTAATGTACAATTACATATTCAAACACATAAAACGCATATATACATATTGATTTTGGACAGTTACAGTAATGTTCAATGACCTTTTCGTTTTCATAATGCACTTGAAACTTTTTAAATTGCCTTTAGGTATTAATTTCATTCCTTTTGCCCTGAATGGCTCATAATACAGTATTTTTTTTTTCACAAGTTTGTAATTTTGAGTTTGAATTTTCCACTACTTACATAGTTTGTATTTCTTTGATTTCCTCACTACAGTTGGCATCTTGAGACATAACTTAGTATCACCCTTGGCAGTATCCATGCTGTAGTTACAGTGATGGAGCCAGATCAGAGGGCAGCCCTACGGAGATGCCGTGTGCGATTGGTCAATGACCTGATGATTGAGGACATGTTTGATTCCATTGAGTCACATGCCCTGTTTACACCAATCATGCTAGAATGCATCAAGGTATATTTTTTCACCGTAAATTCTGTTAGTAAACACACAAATTTGTACAAAATTTTGTACGATTTTTCACAAAGGGGCTTCATTTTTGCAGCGTTTGTTGCTTCAAAATCATAAAATCATGAAGTTTGTCTGGTAGATACTGCTGTATGATGATGAATGTTGAGTGCAGTACATTTAGAATTGAAAGTATTTAGTTTATTCATATTGGTCAGTATGAGCTTTCTGGACACTGGCGTTTCTCAAAAGCAGCACTTAGTGTCTGTAGCTTTTAGAAGATATTGATAACAAAAGTTACTGGCCTAACAAGTGATAGTTCCATTTTTGAGTGGTGACAATCTTAAGCCATTTTAGATTATTTCAAGCTTGAATCAAAGTCAGTCTTAAAGAAGCTTATTTAATTTTTTTTCAACATTAGACACCAGAAATATGCCAGAAATATAATGAAAAGTAACTATAAGGTAATTGTGTGCGTGTATTTTATTTTGTTATCATATCAAAGTCTTGTTTTACAGATTTGATTGTCTTTTTATTTAAGGCAAAAGAGTCTCGGCCAGAAAAGGTGCGGACATTCTTGGATTATCTACAGCGCAGGGGACCGAATGCCTTCGAGACATTCATTCAGTGCCTAAGAGAGACGGGACATGAATTTGTAATCAGTTATGTTATAGAAGTAAGTCATTCTAAAAATGTAGGGTATGTTTAATAAAGGGTAAGAATACATTGGAAATAGAAATTATCGTAGGTTTTTTTATTATATTTATTATTATAATTAAAAAAACAAAAAACGGTGGCTTATAATTGTAGCCTGAATTTTTTAAGTATACATGATTTATATGGCTTTAAGGTAGGACAGTAGGCATTTGTGAAATACATGTACATATAGACCTGACATGAATTTACATTTCATAATAACTTCAGTTCATCAAGTTCATGAAATAAATTGTTAGTTACAGAGTATTTTGGTGAGCCTAATTACACTTTTCATGGACAGGTTGAATCAAAGTTTACGTAATTCTTTTTATCACATTATCAACACGGCCATAAACTGGGTTTTACTGTAGCTATACATGCATGTAATAATTTTTAGTATACTACAAAGGGGCTGTTACAAAACATCCACCAAGAAATTAGTTCCAGCATTGTTAATATTTATTGAACAAAATCAAAATAGAACTCTTCTTTTTTGAAACAGAACAACTGTATAATAATAATATTACCCCAACTGTACCAGCTTGCATCAGTGGATTAAATAAGTTTTATGGATTTTAATATTTACAATAAACGTTTAAGTAAGATCTTCCGTAAAAGTCTCATTTACTCTGTTTTCATCATTGATTATTTTTAATGTTCCTGACATGTGCCTGCCTAGTATAGTCAATATTGACTTTTGGCAGTTTCAGTTTGAAGTTGAAGTTAAATTTAGGAAATGGCTGCATTGATTAAAACAATTTATTTGTACCAAGAAGTACTTGTAAATGTTCAGTGTTATGTATGCCTTCATATTATATGTGTAATAAAAAGAAATATGTAATGGTTTTTTCTTTTTGACTGTTTATTTAGTACACTTGTCTGTACTTATATATTTTGTTATTAAATCCAAGCCTAGACTAAACCTGGTTCTTTGATGAAAACCAAAGGTGCTTGAATGCTGTCTGGTCTCTTGAGGCTTAAACTTGTCAAAAATCACATACTTGATACAATTAATATCCTACATGGAACGTTACCTTGATGATTGCTGACAAGTGACCCATATTAATTCTAATAAAAACAAGTAAGCCGCCTTTGGTCAAACCACCTGTAGCTCTCTTGTATATTGGAATCATTTGTATTGAATGTTGGCCTTTTTGTAATAAATTTTCATTATGTTATCTTTTTATATCTACAAGATTACTGCTAATTGCAGTTTGTTAATTACTGAAATTACACTTGTTAAGGTTTATCTCGGCATCAAGGGAAAAACACTGCCAATGAAGAGTAATGAGTACTTGACACAAGAAACACAAGGACATATGTCAAATTTTGTCATGGAAACCCAAGGGTCATCCCTAGGTCAGATGTCAAATCCTGTCATGGAAACCCAGAGGTCATTCCAAGGTCAGTTGTCAAGCTCTGTCATGGAAACTCAGGGGTCAGGTGATGCAGAGATTAAGGAGGAAGAAATGCAAGAGGACAATGTTGAAGGTATTTACCTACATTGGTATACCTTTTTATACAAGTTGTAAATATTAAGTGAATACTGATCAGTATGTGTTGAGCACCTTGAGGCTTGCTTTTGATTTTGCCTTGTCAGACAGGAGTAAAATCATTATTAGAAAGAAATTTCTTACCTGCCTGGCATGGGCGCGAAACAACATTTCAATTTAAGGCCTCATAGTCGATGGTAACCTTTTTTTTTTTTTAGAATGAATAGGAAGTCAATGATTGTCTATTTATGTTTCTTAGATGTTGAAATGCGGAACACAGCCCTAGTAAAGGAGTTAATATATAGCTACATGTACTACTGAAATCTTTTTATTTATATTGTGTGTGGGTGTCAGCTTTCCTACATGTAGTTTTCTTCGTCTTAGAAGAAAAATGGTAAGATGTTGGCAGTGTATATTGTTGTCTTTATTTATATCAATGCACATTAAGTTCATGTAATCTAAATTTATCCATGCTTATGAAATTTCAGATGCTGCAATGGATGAAGTACCATCTAATATTCTAGAAAATGAATCAAATATACCTGACTCGAGTCCACAAGGAACATATTCTTCAACTTCTGGACCACAATCAAATCAGCTTGGACAGTTCTCATCCCATGTGGTCACAATGACTGGCTACACAGGCAACTTTAAAGAAGTTAGTACTGCAAAATGCTGCAAACTTTTAGACAGTAGTCATACACACTTGTGAATCCTGTAAAATAAGTTTTAGAATGCTGAAGGAATTAAGATACATATCGCCTAGGTCAATAATATTTTCATTTGGTGAATATCACTTCATATTAACTGAAATATAAGTCCATAACTGTTTATTGTATGCTTAACTACTAAAGCGTCCATAGATTCAACAACAAAACACAAGAATTGCCTGAGGTAAGGTTTTTAGCTCACCTGGGGTAAGGTTTTTAGCTCACCTGAGCACATCCTAGTGAAATGTTAAGCATACTACTCAATGTGTGTCACCTAATTAAGTAATTGTGCTCGGGGGTTAATCTCCCATAATCTGGTGAGTAAATGTGAAAAGGATGTTTTTATACCCCCGCCATAAAATACTACTGCATATCTACTTCACGCATGATGAGATTTCAAAATAAATTGGTATACCTGACTACCATAAGTAGACGATGTGTTGCATGTAAGACTCAGGTCCCTAGGTCAAAGGCCAAGGTCACAGTATGGCATTGAACTTAGTGTATTTGTCATATAGGCTGAAGTTCAGTTGGAGTTCCTTCTGCAAACATGATGGGATTTCAAAATAAATTGGCACACATGACCACCATAAGTAGACAATGTGGTGCGTGCAAGACCCAAGTGACTGGGTGAAGGTCACAGTAGGGGATTAAACATAGTATATTTCTCTTGTCTATAACTTTTGCACGCTTGTTGGTATTTCAATATCAATTGTCACATTTGACCATTATAAGTAGAGGATGCCAGGTATTTGCCAACTTAAAGCCCATGTTGCAGAGGCATCCATGTCCTATGGTCTAGTTACTGATTGTGGGACTTTGATTCATCTGTTGTAAATTTTACTGTTACCTAACACAGAAGGAATGGAAAATTTCTTTGATACATGGAAATGATTTAATGATTAACTGTTGCTTCAGATGTAGATTTTTGACAAAGAAAAATGTTTTTAAAATGAGAAATTTGATCTTTTGAAGTTTACTAGTGATACAGTACTTGGACTTGGTCAAACAAATTATTCTAATGCCTTAGAAAGGAAAGCATTTGAGGTAATGTCATAAACCAAACAATTAACTGACAGTTCAGTAATTTTCCATGTTTGTCACTGCTTCTGAAAGTAAAGCATGGAGTGATAGCAATTGAAATTCAGTTAAAAGATACTAAACTTAAGATTGATATTAAAGATTTGCATTAATTGAAGAGTTTCCTTCACTTTAAATGAATTTTTAATTTCTTTGGAAAAGTAAACTTAAAACAATGTAAAGGTATTGATATAAATAGCTGTTGTTGTTTGTAGGAATATAGAATGGAAACTGAGCCCAGAGGGTTGTTACTGATTATCAACAATCAAGAATTTGAAGGAGGGCTGAGTAAAAGGGATGGCACCGATGTGGATTGTAACAAACTGAGAGAATTGTTCATGTCACTCGGTTTCGGTGTGGATGTGAGACGCAATCTTACTGCCAGGGTGTGCCTTGTTTTTATATTTTTTTTTTACTATAAATTATTTTACTTACCTGACTCATGACATACACATATAATATGATCATGAGATGATAGTGGTCCAGGTATCGTATCCTTGCCACTTAGGATATTGATGTAAACCTCCAGTAAACAAGATTCTTACTTCTTAATGCATATGAAAAAGGTCAGTTGAAAATATGTGACAGCACAGGTTGTAAGTCAGACAGACAGACAGATTTCTTTATTACACCCAATGTAATTTTTTACAACATGGGGATAAGCAATATAAAGGAAAAGACAAACGTGTAACTTACGGTAGTACCTGAAAAAGTAGATAATTTAATACTAACATATTTTAAAGTTTTGACTTTGCAAGGTCAGAAAAAATGATATCTTTATGATTACTTAACAAACTCTTGGCTTTGTCGCTCATGAAATTATCACTTTTTGTGCTCACTCAGTAAAGATAACTCACTTTTTGTGCTCACTCAGTAAAGATAACTCACTTTTTGTGCTCACTCAGTAAAGGTAACTCGCTTTTTGTGCTCACTCAGTAAAGTTAACTCACTTTTTGTGCTCACTTAGTAAAGATAACTCAGTCTTAAACCAAAGCAGCAAAGCAAACACTTGTCTGTGAAAATAATTAATTATTTGCTATTTAACCATGGTTTGGTTTACACTTATTTATTTACATTGATTGGGAAGCAAGTTCTTACAGCTGATATTAATCACTCTCATATGATCAGTGGCTGCCTTCTGGGTTTAAACCAGTATTCACGCTGAAAGTGAGGAATGCGGAAAAGTCACTGTAGACTCTCAACCCTTGTGGGATTCAAACCAGTGACCTCTGGATTGGTAGTCTGGCACTTTAACCCTTTCAACTATTGCTACTCATTTTAATTTCTCATTTCACCTTTTATCCATAGCTGATGAGATAAATGGTTTTATATTGTAGCGAAGTTTGTTATATGTTGGCTAAGTAGAAACTCTAATCCAGTTCTGAAGTTCTGTGTCAAAGGATGCTATAATCTTTCTGTTCATTGTAGGAAATCAAAGACACATTGGCAACATTATCAAGGCATCAGATGTTACAACGAGTAGACAGTTTAGCCATTGCCTTATTGACACATGGGTCTGAGGATTTCTTGTATGGGGTAGACGCAAACTATTTCAGCGTAAGCACTAGAGAAAATTCACATATGTTGGCTAAATATTGCATTTTTAAAAAGTAGCCATACTTCATTAATTCAATTACAAATTCTTCGAATTGATGACAGACACGATCATGTTTTCATAGAATCACAATTTTCTTTATAATGCATCTTTCATTTCTAGCAAAGATTCTGAAGGGACTGAATGTTTTAGTAGCAAACATTAATTTTAATTTATTATGATTTTTTGGTCATATTCCAATCGTTTATTGCCATATTTTTAATGAAGTGTAGTTTAACATGTCACCCTGATATGAGACAAAAAAATCATATGTATGAATATGTTTTCTTCATGAGGCTAGTATTCTCACATGACTTTTGACTAATTTAATGAAGTATGGCTAACTGAGTTATGAAATTACATCCTTTTTACTAAGACAGTTCTTGGAAAATTTATTAATTACTCTATAAATGTTGAGCTGTTCCCAGTACTCTATGCTATTGTTCAGTGCATACTTGCCTATGATTTTGTAAATGCAAGCTTTGACAATTTTGTCTGGGAGTCGATTCTTTGGCTCAGTGGTCTAGAGTGTTGGTTTTCAATGCAAGAGGACCTGAGTTTGAATCTTGCTCTAAGTTGTCTTTTTCAAGATGGCATTGCATCTTTCTGTTAGGAACTTTCATGTGTGTAAGATCGTGTGAAACTCTTTTTCTACTTTGAACAAGGAAAGGAGTGCACAGAGCCAAGAAAACATTTGTTCCAGTCCGAGTGAAAGCAACAGTCAGTGTGAACATTGATTTAAATCTCTACGAAAACATGTTTGCAGTGATTTGTCAAGACCACCAGTATTTCGCATTAAAAGCTAGACCATGTCTTACTGGGAAGTAATAACTGTGCAATATCTAAATTTTCAGGTCAATGAGGCATTTCTGCCATTTACAGCAGAACAGTGTCCGGCACTGCATCACAAGCCAAAGTTTTTCATCATAAATGCTTGCAGGGGAGGTAAGTTTGTAACAACAGTGTTTGGTCTCTTTAGTTGACTACTGCTTCCAGAGAATACAGGTCTTTTCAACATAGCTTAGAATAATTTCAGAGGGCAGAAAAGGGGTCATAGCATAAAGACAAGAAATAAAAACTTCAGCTGAAGCTAACATAGTGAAGGACAGTTTGCCAGTTAATGACCATTGTAAACATGGAAATAAAATGTTTCAAAGTAATCTTAACGGAAAGTTTCCAGGGTAAGAGTTTCATCAGGAACACACTCTTTCTCAAGGAGCCTTAAATAAGTTGACCAGCGTAATTATGTATCAGAATGGAAAAAATCACTTCAGTGATTGATACCCCTAAGTACATCTTTTCCAATGTAAGACAAATGACAGGTACTTTGAAAATCTTCTTGTTTGAAATGGTTTGCCCTGAATATGTATTAAGTTTGTTCTAATTATGCCCCTTAGGTCAGAATTGGACCTGTCTTGTTGGCAATTCTTTTGTAAAATATTTAATCTTTGACAATGTTTTTGTCAGAAACTGTAAGCCCTAGACCTTATATATTTGGTATGTAGCATTTTATAGTTGACCTTTACAAAGATTGTTAAAATTATTTCCATAGGGTCAAAATTGACACTGCCAGGGGATCACTTCTTTTACATTGAATTTTGTAGGAATAAGTTTGATTTTTTGTCTGAAATTGTATTTTGTTTGTAGCATTGTCATGTGGATATGTCATGTGGATATGTCTCTGTGATAAAAATTGGCACTGTATTTGTATAAAATATTTATATTTGAAAATCTTTTATTCAGAAACTGTAATTTTACCTCTGATTTTTGCTGAACAGCAGACCCACAGCATGAGGTGAGTGATTCATGGCCATCACAGCACTCTTGTTTTAAAATTCAGTTGTACATTTTATGATATGCATCTTTCTTCCTTTCAAAAAACATCTTTCTGTCACTGATATCTTTTTAACAGATGCAGAGGATAAAGGCAGTTTTACACACAGTTCTGATAAATCAGGCACAGCCCATGATGTGACCAATATCCCGCCCCAGTCAAGGAACATCTTAATGAGTAATTTATTTCCTGGGGAGTGTGAGACAAACAGTGTTACACATGACGTTCAGACAATGCCGCCAGAGCCAAGAAATAGCCGAATTCCAAACATGAAAGATTTTCTTGTAGCCTTCTCTACAATTCCAGGTAAAATACGTCTAATTTTGGTGTATACCAAATGGTGTATTCTTAAGTTGTACAGGTTGCTGGTTAGCTTGCATTTAAAGTCGTTAGAAAAAGTTGAAGAACAGAATATTTCTAAAACATTGACTGATTTACTAGATATTTGTTTTTTTTTCTGTGTAAATTTAAGTAGTCATAGTTTTTTTCTCTTTTGTAACTGATGGTTACAATACATGACATGCACTTACAAATTACTGTATCTTTCAAATGATTCAAGTCATTTGTAGCTACAAGACATTGGCCACAGTCATTCTCATAAGTCTGCTGTCAGATTTACTAAAATGGTTCCTTGTCCATTCCATGTAAGGGCCTACAGAGTTAGAAAATGAATAGAAGAAAAAAAAAAGGAATATAAAACATCTCCTCTTATACTAGGCTAGAGCCATGATATTTGGAATGTAGCATTTTGTAAAGAATATAAAATGACTTCGCTTGAATGGAGTCTCTGAGTTCAAAGCTGATTCCAAAAGAAAATTTTGTTAGCTCACCTTACCATGAAGTGCTCAGAGGTGAGCTTTTGTGGTAGAGGGTGTGGGGGGTGTCTATTGTCTGCCGTCAACTTTGTTTCTTTAAACAGTATCTCATCTTAAACTGCTAGACAGAAATATTTCTTGTATGAATCTCTACCTAAATTTTTCTGGTTGCTATAGCAGCTGAAAGTAAAAGCTTTAAAAATCTTCTTGTCTACAACCACTTGGCACAGAGCTTTAAGTTTTGGTTTGTAGCATTGTCAATGTTAAAATTATATTCCCAGAGCTTAAGATTGACTTTGCTCATGGTTCAGATGATTTACATCATGTTATAAAGGAAAAAACTTTAAAAAAAACCTTAATCTCTAAAGTCACATGGCCTAATGTATAGAAATTTGTTGTATAGCACTGTGTAGTTGACCCTTACCAAGATTGTTAAGGGTATGTACCTGGGGTCAAAATTTGCCCTGCCCTGGGGGTCTTGTATATGTTTAATATAGAATCTTTGACAATCTTCATTTCAGAATAAGGCCTAGACCTTAGATATATGGTATGCAGTATTGTATACCTGACCTTTACAAAGAATGTAAAAATTAGTTACATTATGTCAAAATTGACTCTGTCCAAGGGGTTGGTTGATTGACAATGAGTTATATAGGAATAACTTCGAAAATCTTCTTCACTGTAACAACTAGGCCCAGAGCTTTAAAAACTTGGTATTTAGCATTGCCAATTAAATCTCTACTAAAGTTGTTCAAATTATTTCCCTGAGGTCAAAATTGACCCTGCCCAGGGTTCACTTGAAATTTTCTTCTCTGAAACTGCATGACCAAGTGTCTAGAAATCTACTGTATAAGATTGTGTTGTTGACCTCTACAAGGATTGTTGAAATTATGTGCCTTTGGTGAAAATTGGCTTGCACCAGGGGTCCCGTGTGTGTAAAATATAAAATCTTTGAAAATCTTCTCATTAAAAACCAAAAGGATATTTGATATGTAGCATTGTATAGCTGACCTCTACAAAAATTGTTAAGATTATATCCCTGGGTCAAAATTGACCCTGACCTGGGGGACACCCAAGTGACATTGACTTATATAGGAAAAACTTTGAAACCTACTTGACACGTCTAAAACCAGCTAGAGTTGATCTGTAGCATTCTTTAATAAACTTCTATCAAAGTTGTTTAAACTTTATCCCTTTTGGTCAAAATTGGCCTCATGAATAAATAAGATCATTCAAAATACCATCTTATTGTTAAAACTGTGTTAAAAACTGATCTTATTTGTTTGAATTAATTAAAGCCTTTTATTCTTTCAACTTGATTTTGACATAAATTTAAAATAGTTTTTTTACCAATCTTTACTGTACTGGACATGAGCTTGGTAGGAACTACTTAAATGATTGTAAAACTTAAAAGACTTGTTTAATTTAAATTTTAAAGGCTCAGTTTAATTTACAAAAAAGAATAAATAAATAAAATAAATACACATCTTTTATGTAATCATTTCACACTTTATACTTTTATATGCATCTATCACTGACCATTTCAATGGTGTCTCATGTAATTGTACAGGTCATGTTAGCTGGCGTCATATGAATGATGGAAGTTTCTTCATTCAAGGCTTTGTCAAGATCTTCCAAGAATTTGCTCACACAACTGATGTCCTGAAAATGCTTGTTAAGGTAATAATGTCACAACTGTGAGTTTAACTTGATTGTCCAAAATGATATTTCATTTTAAATATAAATTGCAGTTTGAAAATGATGAAAATGTAAATGTTGGCCTTTAGTTTTACAGATCCATATATTGTATATCAGGGTATTCAGAACTTGCTTTTCAATTAACCACAGATTACTTTAACAATGATAACATAAACGGAGTGATTTATTACGCAAACAATTTATTTAGCTTCTTTTATATAGAATAAGCAACAATATGCTATAACTTGTACAAGCTCAAGATGAACTTTTGTGATCACCCTGTATCTGTTGTGCATCATCAACCTAAAACTTTAAACAATATCTTTTCTTAATCCACTTGGTCAAAGTTGATGAAACTTTGCAGGCATAATCCTTTTCTTAAAGCTCTTCAAAGAATTCCATTCAATACAGAACTGTGGTTACAATGGAAACAAGAATGAAAAACTTTAATAATCTTCTTGTCTAAAACCACCAAAACAAGAGCTCAGGAATTTGGTGTGTAGCATTATCTAGTAGATCCTAACCAAGTTTGTTCTAATTATGTCCCAGGAGTCGTTATTGGTTCCTTTGAGGATGTCACATATTTAACTTAGAGTAAATGTAGGAATATTATTGATAATCTTCTTGGCTAAAATCATTAAGCATAGAGTTCTGAAATTGGGTATGAAGCATTATCTAATGGGCCTCTACCAAGTTTCTCTTGGGTCACTTGGCTGAGCCCAAAGGGTCAGATCTTTTACATTGTATTATATAAACAAACTCTTAAATAAATTCTTGCCAGAAAGTATGTGGATGAGAATTCTGAAATTAATTTTGAAGCTTTATACAGTGAACCTCTACCAGTATTGTTTCAATAATGCCCCTTTGAGGGATTATTTGCCCCTTTCCTGGGGTCATATTTAATACAGAAATATATACTTAGACAATCTTTTAGAACTTTTTTTTAAAATAACAAGACTTAAAATTCCATTTTTTGCATGGAGTATAACCAGGTTGACCTCTATGAAAATTATTTAACTTTGCTTCTTGAGTAGTTTTTGGCTTGAACTCTGGAGACAGATGTTAACCCTTAACCTGCTGGAACCGAAAGTGTTTAGCCTTTGCCACCAGTATAGAGCCAGGCCAGCCTGCACATCCGTGCAGTTTGACCAGGCTCTATACTGTTGGTAGCTCCATTTTTGTATTTTGATATTGAAATCCCTTAAACTTTGAATGGACTGTTCCAAATTCAAAGCTGGGCAAATCCATTACAAAATGTTCAGGGTTAAACATAGCCTTATACAGACAAATACTTTAAAAACCTGCTTATCAAAAATGAAAAGACTGAGACTTCTGTTATTTGGTGTGTAGTAAAATTGTCTTTTTAATCTCCGCCAAGATTGTTCTTATCTTGCCCTTTGGATTTTTTTTTAAACCTCAGAGTGGGTCACTTGTTAAATTCAAAAGTGTAAAGAGAATTACAAAGTCGACTTTTCGAAGAAAAAATGTGGAGCTATTGTCATGACCCCCTCGTCGGCGTTAGTTAACCTTTTTGTTAAGGTCCAGTTCTCAGAAACTATCAAAGCTATTTACTTCAAACTAAAAATACATGTTCACTATCAAAATGCGACAACATTTCTCAAGGGCAGATAACCTTCAAATTTATTTTTGCAAAGTTATGCCCCTTTTTTAACTTAAAATTTCTTGGTTTACCTTTTTGTTAATGTCCATTTCTCAAATAGTGTCAAGCAAGACCCCTGCAAAGATTGTTGGTACTCATGCCCCTGGGGTCAAAGTTAGCCCCACCACAGAGGTCACTTGATTTTGCTTAATCTTATATATAGGAAAAAACTTCTTAAGCCTAGAAATAAAGTATTAACTAACATGGGACTGGAAGTACTCCCCCCCACCACTCCTCCCAACAACCTCTGCATCACCCCTTACCACCCCCCTCCCGTGTTACCCCCCCCCCCCCCCCAACACACACACTAATTATTTTTCATTATTTATTTTTCAGAAATATGTAGGTTCTTGACTTCACCCCTAAAAAGAAATAAATAAATATATTTTTTTCTAATATATGAAGGTATGAAGTTACTATTCCCCCCCCCCCCCCCCCCCCCCCCCCGTGCCCCCAAAATCTTCTTTCTCCTATATTGGAAAAGAACTTTTTCAGCTTTGAATTAAACTTTTAACTTACATTAGATGGGTCAGTACTTCCCCCCCTCACTGCATGGGGACCGCTTACCTCCCCACCATTTTTTTTTTCATTTTTTTAAACCTCCTTTTTGACGGCCCCCTCATCAGACCATCCCTGCCCTCCCCCCACTCCCCCCTCACTCAATTTTTTTTTCTCACATGAGTAACCCACACCCACTCCCAAGCCTAAAACTAAACTAAATATTTACGTGGGATGGGTAGGTTCTTTCCCCGCCCCCTGCATGGGATGCTTCACACCCCCCGCCAAATTTTTTTTGTTTAATACCTAGGTTCTTGATACCCCATCCACCCCCCCCCCCCCCCCCCCACACACACACACACCCCCTAGACACCCTCCCCCCCCACCACACCAAGAAAGAAAAGGAGGCCTCTTGTTTGACTTGGCTTATAATTTATTATCCAGCACTAAGAAAAGTGGAGCATGCTGTCTGCGGACAGGTCTTGTTTCAAAAACCACATAGACAAAACCTTTGATATTAGCATTAGGAAGTTTTTTTTTGCCTTTATTATTTTGATTATAAATCTATACATTATACTTGTCAGTTTTAGCAGTTATATTCAGGTAAACGATAAAAGGCTATTGTAGCCCTGTTGTTTGTAAGATGAAGTCAGAATTCAACCCATTTTCAGTACAGTTATAAATTCTAAACACACACACCCATTTAAAAAAAAGATTTAATATGTAGTGACCTGTGTTCTTTTGAATTTTCAGGTAAACAATGAAGTATCAAAGAATATTCAACACCAAGGGGTCCAGATCCCTGCTCCTCAGGTCATGCTGACTAAAACATGGTACCTAAATCCAAAAAGGACAGACATTTGAGAAAGACTGTATGGATGATTACATGGCGAAAAGTCACTTTTTAAATGGAATCTAAAAAAAAGGATGTCTTTCTCTTAGACTGGTCCATTTGTTTCATGGTAGATGTAAATATAATTCAACCATTATGTAAGGGCACAAAGGATAACCTTTATTTCATACCATGACTTCTTTGTGATATAAATAGTTCTGACGTGGACCCAGGAAGCCACTGAAAGGCTTACTCATTATCGTTGATTTCCATTTGTGAAGTATATGTTTTACAACTGCTCTTTTTTGTGTAAAAATCCTTGTGATATTTTTACCCATGATGAAATTTTATATATAAGGATGTTTTAACATCCAGTTTTCATCAGTTTAAAATTAAATTTGCTACACATTAACCTCATGATGTACATGATATATGCATTCTTGAGTTTTAGTTATCTGCCCTTGGATATTTTTTTTTTCAGTTTTATTTGTAGATTACTCCTACAGTTTTCATCTGATCGAAATGAAACTTGCATTAGCTTTTATAAGTGTAGTTTAGAGTGATGCTGTTTTTGTGAAGATTGATTCATGCATTCTTCTCTTCTCGGCCATTGGATATATCTGTTAGAATCATAGACAAACAGTGTAGACCTAGATCAGAGGTCCCAATATGCAGTGTCTGATGTAGGTGTGCACTGCTTGCATATAGATATTCTTCACTAAACAGAATAAAATTGAAAATTTATATCAGAAATCCTTTTAATTGAAAATGTGCTCGTCCAGCTGTCAAGGATGGCATTATCCATTAGGCATGAATGGGTTGAGTTATCTGCCCTTGATATGAAAATGTTTACAGAAAACAGTGTGCAATGAACTACATGTAATCCAGAATCTACGGTTTTCATAATGTTGAAATGAATATTTTGTGCCAATTATCTTCATAAAGAGTAGGCCTGTGGATTGTATTTTTCATAATGGTTGAGCCATTTTGTTAAGACTGGTCAACTGTTGCATATGAAATATTATTCATTGTAATAAGTTTTCGGTATACTACATCAGCCTAATTTTCACAAAATAGATTCATCAGAAAATTAGAAAAAAACAAAAATGTAAATTACAAAACTCTTTCCAGCAATCTCCAGTTAACAAGTGCACCCTATGGGAGCCTTTTTTTGCTCTGCCTTGTGGTGCTCGTGTTTCTCATTGTTTTAGTAGAAATTCATGTTTGCATCATGTCGATTTCATTATTATGTTACATTAGATGTGCTAATTTGCTCAGCTTTGTCAAAAGCATCTTGTCTTTGTTAGTTATGTCTATTTTTTTGTTGTTGGCAAATTGCCACAGAAAGAGTTTTACATTATGTACACAATTTCATCTTCACCTCTGCAAATTGTCATGATTCTTTGAAAAGTGTCCCTGTGATTTTGTGACGGCTGTTCCTGAAAAATCTCACTGGTGGATCGGAATGACGAGGAATAAAGAATAACCTTGTTGTGGGATACAAACAACTGTTCAATTTGTTACTGTATTTGTCAATAAATAACTATGTAGCTACAATGGCTCAGTTTTTTTTATCCTTAATGTGAAATAGACAATCCCAGTAACACTAGCGCTGCTTTGTCGAAATCATGTCAAAAGCATTTGTGTTTAACAACATGTCAAATGCGTTTGTGTTTAAATGCATATGTGTTTAAAGACAACATGTCAAATGCATTTGTATTTAATGACATGTCAAATGTATTTGTGTTCAACGATCATTGTGTTTGAAGACAACATGTCAAATGCATTTGTATTTAATGATATGTCAAATGTATTAATTTTGTGTTTAACGATCACATGTCAAAACGTGTGTTCTATGACATCATGGATTAATTACCTACTTGATTTTTCGTATGTCTATCTCCACGTGTTCAGAGCGTTTTTAGGTCATTTATTCATTATCACCGTGTCCAATCGTTACAATTGGAAGGAGGATTTGTAACGCATCCGCAGTCGTGTATTTCAGGGATTTAGGAAGGGGTGATGTAAATATTTTTCTCGTTATTTCTTCATTTTTTCGGTCTGGTTTTTGATTAATAGTCTAAGATGACCTTCAATCAATGTAGATTCTTGCTCCAAAACTATTTTGTCTGAGAACTTTGCCATTTTCAAGATCATTCATGAAAACCTAGCGTTAGAAAGGAAAACGCTTGATTTTAGCACGATGTTTTGAAAATTTCTTGACATAAACGTATCAAACAACTTTATATTTTGTTTGGTTTACAAGAATTTCATAGTAAGAATTGATTTCAATTCAAACTTTATCCCTGTGTTTCCAATTACATACTGATATAATCGTTTTTGCTAACGAAACACATGTAACGTAGGCGCAGTTATTTTTGTGACGCACGCGCAGCAAGGATTCAATATCTTTCAAGTACCTTTTCTCACCGTAATTGACCAATAATATTATTTTTTCCTATTGAATAAGCTAAGTAACCATTCATACTGATACATACAAAAATAAGGAAAACAAGATTAATTATCAAAGCGCTGCAAGGTCAGGGATATTAACTGCTGTTGAAATGTTTCGCAGATTTCAATATCTGTAGCTATATCTTGTTGGTCAGTGCACCTAACAGGTGATCTTGGAATATAATTACTTATTTCTCCCTAAATGACTGAAAACTTATCCCACATGGCGGAAGATCATACATTATTAACTGACCGTCCGCCCTCTGTCTGTATGCAATTATTCTGATTATTTTATCTGCCCTTGTTTGGATGATTTTGTTTCAAGTAATACTTTTAAATAATACTCAAATACAAGGTTTGCTTGATACTTAAAAGAGATACATTAATGATTTCCATTTTCAAAGATACACGTCGCTCCAGGTATCAACAATCTACTTCGCCCTCACTTATGTAACCCTCTTCGTCCACACATAACACCGTGTCTAATCGTTACAATTGGAAGGAGGATTTGTAACGCATCCGCAGTCGTGTATTTCAGGGATTTAGGAAGGGGTGATATAAATATTTTTCTCGTTATTTCTTCATTTTTTCTGTCTGGTTTTTGTTTGATAGTCTAAGATGACCTTCAATCAATGTAGATTCTTGCTCTAAAACTATTTTGTCTCAGAACTTTGCCATTTTCAAGATCATTCAGGAAAACCTAGCGTTAGAAAGAAAACGCTTGATTTTAGCACGATGTTTTGAAGATTTCTTGACATAAACGTATCAAACAACTTAATATTTTGTTTGGTTTACAAGAATTTCATAGTAAGAATTGATTTCAATTTAAACTTTATCCCTGTGTTTCCAATTAAATACTGATATAATCGTATTTGCTAACGAAACACATGTAACGTAGGCGCAGTTATTTTTGTGACGCACCCGCAACAAGGATTCAATAACTTTCAAGTACCTTTTCTCACCGTAATTGACCAAATAACAAATAACTAGATACATTTTATATTTTTATTACATTGTAAGTTCAAAAAGCGAAACGGACATCTCGATAAAAAGGTAGATAAACTGCCGCCAGTGTACCAAAGTTATATAATAAGATTTTTTTTCAGAATGGATAAAACTAAAAATGAAACCCTAGCAGCTGTCGAAGTTCTTGAAAAAAAATCACTATATCAAACGTGAGCGCTTTCAGTTAAAAATAAGTGAAAACCTGGCAGCAACTGGCACATTGTCATGCAAAACAACTTTTAAAATACACATTATAAAGAAAAAATGATGACCGCAACTTGTTTCGATTACAGTATTTCGAAGAAAAGTTTTGATCATATGTGTCGCACTAATACTATGTTGATTTAACGTACAAAGTTTATGAATTCCAACGTACAGACTCAGCAGGATGAAATGTCTAAGGATCAAAATTTGTAACTATAGTAAAATCTAATTTCGGAGACTGCAGTGTGTTGGGAAACTCATGGCTTTGGTCTTAGTTTCTAGATACAGGCTTCAGTGTAAAACAATGGAAGTTATCAAGAAAATAAACAAGATGCATGCTTGACTTTTCTTAGGTTGGAAGCTATATTTCAGAAATTTCTTTGTATATTTTTCTGCTATCATATTTGTTGAATAATTGAAATAAGTCGGCTAATGCTGATTACTCTCTGTACGTGCCTATTGCAGATCAAACATTTATAAAACAATATCTTTTTTATCTTTTCTTATGTGTGGACGAAGAGGGTTACATAAGTGAGGGCGAAGTAGATTGTTGATACCTGGAGCGACGTGTATCTTTGAAAATGGATATCATTAATGTATCTCTTTTAAGTATCAAGCAAACCTTGTATTTGAGTATTATTTAAAAGTATTACTTGAAACAAAATCATCCAAACAAGGGCAGATAAAATAATCAGAATAATTGCATACAGACAGAGGGCGGACGGTCAGTTAATAATGTATGATCTTCCGCCATGTGGGATAAGTTTTCAGTCATTTAGGGAGAAATAAGTAATTATATTCCAAGATCACCTGTTAGGTGCACTGACCAACAAGATATAGCTACAGATATTGAAATCTGCGAAACATTTCAACAGCAGTTAATATCCCTGACCTTGCAGCGCTTTGATAATTAATCTTGTTTTCCTTATTTTTGTATGTATCAGTCTGAATGGTTACTTAGCTTATTCAATAGGAAAAAATAATATTATTGGTCAATTACGGTGAGAAAAGGTACTTGAAAGTTATTGAATCCTTGCTGCGCGTGCGTCACAAAAATAACTGCGCCTACGTTACATGTGTTTCGTTAGCAAAAACGATTATATCAGTATGTAATTGGAAACACAGGGATAAAGTTTGAATTGAAATCAATTCTTACTATGAAATTCTTGTAAACCAAACAAAATATAAAGTTGTTTGATACGTTTATGTCAAGAAATCTTCAAAACATCGTGCTAAAATCAAGCGTTTTCTTTCTAACGCTAGGTTTTCCTGAATGATCTTGAAAATGGCAAAGTTCTGAGACAAAATAGTTTTAGAGCAAGAATCTACATTGATTGAAGGTCATCTTAGACTATCAAACAAAAACCAGACAGAAAAAATGAAGAAATAACGAGAAAAATATTTATATCACCCCTTCCTAAATCCCTGAAATACACGACTGCGGATGCGTTACAAATCCTCCTTCCAATTGTAACGATTAGACACGGTGATTATCATTAATTGCGATGGGCACACCAAAATTGAACGATAACAAATCGCGGCTTTTATAGTTTTATTAAGTTAACACACCTGACCCGCAATTCCATCACTAAATACGGCGAAAGATGTCTAGCAAATGGGTTTAGAGTGCGTTCATGTGATATAGCAGCCATTCTTCGTATAATGGATCCTGTTAATGATTTAATAGAAATTAATACAATTTTACCTTGCTTACTATTTGCAGATCTGTTCGGCCATTTAAATTTATTGTTTAGTTTGCTTTTTACATTTATCTGTCTTTAAGTATTTATTTATTTCTGGTGATAAATATCATCTTCTTAGAGAATTTGACTGTTATTTGCTGATACCGTAAAATTGTAAAAAACTGACTGCCTAGCTCAATATCATTTGTTCAAAAAGATCTTCATTTTTAATCCTCTTGAAAAATATGAGAAAACTTTAATAACAACATTTTACAAAAAACTTAACCTTTTAAAGTGCCCAAAATGCTTTAAAATTTAAAAAATAACTTTTAGTACCTGACTTATAAAGGAATGCATTTCCTTAAGTCTTTAGCCAATTTTATGCTATATGCTTGTTTTCATTGGACGAAAACGTAGGACAAACTGCAATATGTGTGATATCTCTTTCATTGTTAGATCATAAGATATCAAGTACATTATGACAATTGTACGTGATCAAAATTACTTATTGAAGTTTTCCGACAGAATAGAATCTATTCAGCATTATCACAATTTAGTTACTTTTCACCCAAACATGCTTTTCCGAATAAATATTGTCAGAAAGGACAATACATATAATTTTAAAGGAGAACGGAGTTGCATATTGCAAACTTATTTTATTTTCAATGACTATTTGTTTTGTTTGTTGTACGTACGGCCGGACGTGTGCAAATCTATGGGGGCACAAAAATAAATAAAGGCATTTAAAAAAGAATTATTTTTCATTAAATAGAATAAAAGAATACAAAGGGGGGAAAGGATTTATATAAAATGGGACATACTATATCTGTTTATATACGGTTCCTGATATAAATATCAAGAAAAGTAAATCAACGATATTTAGAGAATATCCAATACTTATTCACCATAAAAGTCTAATAGTCATTTTATGGAATGAAAGGAAGAAATTAATTACATGTATTTATTTTTCTCAATGGAAACAATCATATTTAGATATTCAATTGAATCTTGCACACGTAATAAAGAGGTATCTGTTATAAAGTATGTAAGGTTTTAAGAGGATCAAATTTATAAATTGATACATAATTTATAACTCAATGTATCAGGGACAGAATGAATGAATGAACGAATGGGTGAATATACAAATACGCTTTCCGCGTAAATTCATATATTTACGCTAGATACCTTTTCAGCTAATGTTTCTAAAAGCAATAAGATGATAAAAAGAAAGAAGAAATATTTATAATTTAACATTTCTTACACAGTGATAATGCTTGTTACACCACTGTCTTTTTATGGAAAGAAAGAAAAGGAACAAATGAAACAAGAACACAATCATGTGCATGCCGTAGCTTAGTCATCCGTTGACCTAGAATACTGATCTTGTAATTGTTGGAAAAGTCTCGTTAATACCTAACGTTTGCTACTCTACCACCATCGACTTGACGACGACCGTCGGTAATAATTATGTTCCCGTCGTGTTGAAACTCTGTTCATTTTAAATGTAGATAGGACTTGGCTAGCCCTTTTTAACCTGCCAAAGAAAGCTTTTAACCTTACCTCGTTCGCCAGTAATGACTAGCCATAGATCTAGAAATAGCCGCCGTCGGTGCCTTGTAGCTCGGCTTTCCGACTGGCTTGGATGTACTTTTTGTGTCGTTTGACTGGTCTTGATAACGCCTTTAAACCCCGCTCTTCATAGTGTGTAATACACAATATATTTTTTTTAATTTATTTCAATAATTTATTGTTTTAAGAATAGAATCTGCAACTTGTCACTGAAAGCTTTAAATATCATGAATCATAAGAATATCGGCTTGTGAAATGCACCCCTGACGAAAAAGAAAATATTTGTTTCTTTTGTAATAAACGAAGAGATCTGAATTACATTCACAAAACTTTCATAAAAAATGTTGCAAGCATGTGAAATTGTGTATATACATAACTTGGTATGTGCAGATCTGTAGCCAATAATTTTGTGAACTTTGCGTTCGTTATTTAACTTTTAGCTTTAGGTCCACTAGATTTATAGGGGCATGCTGTGTTTGAGTTTTTATAGCCTAAGTTTATTGATTTAAGCATATATCTTGAACTTAAAACTTCCAACCCAACCCTGCATTGGCCAGGTTTATTTTCCGACCGCTGCAATTTTCAATGATTACGTGACCATTTCCAGAAACTGTTTTCCGTAGAGCAAAAAAAATCGTTGATCACCAGTGTGGTGTGTTGTGGACACTTGTATCCCGGTTATTAGCGCACCTTTTATTGCGGGATGAAGGAGGGGGTTCTTGCAATGGCCGAGTAGCCTAAAGCGTTTTAACTTTGCATTGCGATAGGTGCCGTTTGGTGCGAGTTCGAATCCCTCTGCGAACTTGATTATATATAATTCACAACATCGCTATTTGTGTAGTGTGGCGGCCGTAAAATGTCTCCCCGTACATAGTGAGTGTTGACATACATATAACGCCTGACATCAGTGTGGTGTGAGGTGAACACTTATATCCCTGTTATTTGTGCAACCTTTTGTGGTTTTGTTGCAATGGTCGAGTATTTTAAGGCGTTCTTACTTTGCGCTGCTAGGCGATCGATGCCGTTCGGTGCGAGTTCGAATCCCACTGATTATTATAAAAGAAAACTTGACAAACCAGTGTAAGAAGTCCGTAGCGATAGATAAAATAGTAAAGTGTGCGAAAACTTCGAAACGCTCTCCAACAGCTGCAAAACACTGCGCTTGCACATTTAAATAAAGAATTAACAATTTCTGAATCGCTTTAGGTAAATGGTTTTACATTTAGAGAAAAAAATGAAAACTTACTTTATAATTCGTTCAATTTCGTTTTTATCACAAAGTACTAATAAATTACTAATAAATAACCATATACCAAATATCAAATAACTTTTCAAAGAAATAGCAAATGTAAATACATGTCTTTCAGGCAGATTTGCCATTGGTTTCCATTGAAGTTTTACAGGGTTCTAGATAAGAATATGGATGAAAAAAACCGTCCACTTAGTAGAGTCGTATTCATCCGCAACATTTTATCGCTCTGGTCGATGGTAGCAGTCGGATGAACTCTAGTATATGCATAGATTTTGTTAGAGACATTGGTGTTTGATATTAATTAAGTGTATGACCATGGTTGCAATGTATAAATATCGTTATGTTTCTTTTTCCATTTCCTGACCGTTGTATGGCTAGGTTTGTATACCTGCTTACGGAAAACAGGATCAGCTGCTTTTTTAAACTTCAAAACATAGTGAAATATTTGGTATGTAGTTTTCTTCTCTTCTCTAGCCATGGAAAAATGTATGTTTTTTTTTTTCGTTTACCCGAACAATGAATATTTACATTTGTTCTTTGCTAGAGAGCAAAACTTTCTGTCTCTCTCTCTCTCTCTCTCTCTCACTTTCACACACACACACACACGAGATATGCAATGCTACTATAAGAAGGTCTAAAGGGTTCTAGTTATTCAAAATTTAAAATTGGCCATTTTGATTTATTTTCCATTGAATTATAACATATGCCTTTTTTAGTATATTTTCGTCGGTCCCGCTTGCCCAGAGGACCGACACCCCCTGCCGAGTTTAGATTTTAGAAGATAATTTAAAAAAAAAGGAAATTACCATCAGTTTGTTATGTCAGAAATGTATAAATCTCAGTATACCATTTCTCTCATAAATGTACAAAATGATGCCCTTTAATAATCTCAGCACTTAGTGAGCGTGATATCTTTTTGCGCATGCGCATTTATTTTGTATCACCCACTGTACGCTTTTCCTCTAGTCTCCGGACTAATTTACATTGTTTTAATCACGTAGGCATATAATATAAACGTTTTTTTTCTCTGAAAAAAGTTTGGTCCTATTGACAGAATTTTAAATAGAAATATTTTATGGTATGTATCTTGCTAACAATTGGAAAATGCAGCGTTTTAACAAGCTGGGAAACAAACCTGATTACAGTTTGTTCTTCATGTTATAACTTTCATGCAGGAAATCATCTATTATGCAAAAGGTTTCACTGAATTTTATAATGAACTTTTCTAATACAGAATTTTTGAATAATTTGGATATGTCCTTCGAGAAATTGTTCATATTTTGAAAAGGGATTATCAGTGGTAATACTTGTATGTGACAACTTGCATTTATATCCTAATTGCTGATTGTTCTGCACTGTTTTGTTCGCAATTAAATAAAGAAACCATAAAACTATGAAACAATATCCGAGCTATCCTTTTGAAAGAGCTGTTAATTAGTTTAAATGAAAACAGTTTAGATTTGAATGCAAAGGGGCTTCTTTTAAAATTGCATTTATAATGCTAAAATGTATACTATGTACTTGTGGTGTGCAGAGAAAAAAAAATCTTATTAACATAACGATTTCGTTTAAAATCTTGCTCATGCACCGATGAAACCTGGATATTTCTCTTCACTGAAAAACATAAACATTCAAAAGACTAATTGTCATTTCACTTCTCCGAAGAAAATGTTTTCTACTTTAATGCAAAGAATTCTGAGTACGTTTCATGACACTGGAAATATTTTTGCCAAGCTAAAATATTAACAACTGACGTCGGATAACAGAATACGGACAACAGTCGATGGACATCAGAGGGTAGACAACATATCATGTACTACAGTCGAAGGGCATCAGATGATGAACAAAGGCTGAGGAAATAATTGAAAATTAGCACCCTGTGTTTGGGTGAGCGAAAAGAAGTGATTTACCTTCTAATGTTATTAAAGGAACACTTGAAATATCTAAATATTACATATATCTGGGTTATTCTAGAAAACAATCTCTAGATTCCGGGACCCTAGATACATCTTACTTGTATTGAAATTGATATTTGCTTGCTTTCAAGTAGTCAAAATCATGAAACAATATTTATCAATTTAATAAAACAAGTTCACCGTTAACAAAACACGTGTGTTTGGCGCACCATGTCAAATGAACCCATGTTTACCGGCATCATGTTAATCAAACTTGAAGTTACCGTCATACATTCAAATGAACAAGGTTTTAACGATATCATGTGAAACGAAACCTGTTTTAACAAGAACATTAATGTTTCACGAAATTGTGTCAAAGAAACATGTGTTAATGACATTATGCCAAGGAAAGCCGGGTTTAATAACATTCTTCCAAAAGAACCAGTGTTCAATGGTATCATTCTAAACGGATTTGTGTTCATCGACATCATGGCACATTTTTCCACTTGATTTTACATATGTATTCAGTGCTCAGTATTCAGTTTGTTTTAAGTTATTTATTCATGATTATTAGTTGCGATGATCAAAATACAAAGAAGATAAGTCGTGGACTTCATGTGTATTTTCTCGCTTTTATAATAGCATTACATTTACTAATTGCTATTTTTTAGCAAAATCATAAATTGACTGGCAACATGGAAAGACGGTACTCCCAGCCATACACGTGCGAAGAAATATTTCTCCAGTGTCACAGGCAACTTTGCAAGTGCAATTTACAGGATTCAGATCTGGGATACACCAAGCTGTAAATTTATAAAATAAGGAAACAAACAAAATAGCAAATAAAGAAAAAGTTACTTGGTTACTAAAGTCGAATAAGTAAGTCGCATCCCCCTCCCCACCCTGACTCTATCATCCCCCTACTCTGGTGTCATCAGTGATTTTTGTTCAAAGTAGTAAGTAGAATCGTGTTTTTCTCCTAACCGTTTGTCTAAATTAGAGTTTATTCAGCGAAAAATGGTGTCTGTATTGTACAGAAAGCTTCACTAATACTTACACGTATTCCTAAATTTTCTTACGATGAAAAGAAACGTTAAGTTCCTACCGCAATTTTTTTTCAGTTCCCTTTGTAATTTTCCCTTTGAATGCTGTAGTCTCTTGCAATGGAACATTCTTTAGCACACACAAAATTTTACTGACCGGTTACATAATAAATGTACATACAAATAAAACTAAACAAATTGATTTACATGACACGCAAAAACTGAAACCATGTAATGCTCACAAGTACTAGGGACAACACAAAAAATGAGGAAACGATTCGGGCATTAACAAAATATCATTGTGTGTTTCAGATTTTTCATATGTGTTTCATTAATCAAATCGTGATTAAATTTTAGTTTCATCTTAGATTAGACAATAGTGATCAAATCTCATCAGATAATAAATGTAAATGCAAGAGATGAGACTGTTCAGTCTTAAAACATTATTGCACATATTATTAACATGATTCAATCTTCTTATTTCTTCTATAGTATAACAGATAAATCATATTTCAGACACACCCCTGTCTATTTGTAGGCTCTGTGTGTAATAGCATTTCAGTCCCTCTAAAGAATGTAAGAGATTGGTGGTTTTTTTCAGTTTTATCTATCCAATCACTCGGAAACAAATACCGCTAGTCAGCCAGCCATTAATTTAACCATATTTCATGCCATTAATCCAGCTACCTGTCCTTCCACAAATATTTCTATCCATTTAAAACTCTTAATACAGATGAGACGTTTGTGCATGAAATGTGTGTTCCTTTTGCAAAACATGTTTGAGCATATCCGTCTATATCCACTTCAAATATACTGCTCAAATCAATTAACGGAGCGCCCATTTAATCTATAAAAAAACATATGCGTTGAGAAGATTTATGAATATCTTTTACAGAAATAACAAAACCTTTCTTTTTACAAAAACAAATCGGCATTTTCATCGCCAACAAGCACATTCCTGAACAGAGACGTGTCCAGGATATGAATACTATCAAATTAACTTTGAAATGGTGGTCTTACAGGAGAACAACCAATGACTGTAAAAGCAGATTCAGGTCTGGAAACGTTTCATGGTCAGTGTCAGTAATGAGTGTATCCCCCTCAAGCGTTTAGGCAGTCTCTGCATCGTCTGCGCATGCTCCTGATGACACGTCTGATCATATCCTGTTGTATGGCATCTCATTCTGCTACAAGACTATGAGAAAGCTCACGGACGTTCTGCACAGGGTTCGGACGCAAAGAAAGTCTACGAGAATGCATGTCCCAGACATGCTCTATAGGGTTAAGATCGGGAGACCTCGCTGGCCAATCTATGACCTCAATACCTTCATAATCAAAGAAGTTCCGGATGATTCTTGCAGTGTATGCTCGAGCATTATCTTGTACTAAAAGAAAAGTTTCACCTATTGCACCAGTATAAATTGGCCTAAAAATTGGTTCTAGGATCTCGTCCAGATATCTCAGGGACGTCAGACTACATAAAGGTCTGTGCGCCCGTCAATGGATATCCCTGCCCACACCATGACCGACACACCGCCAAACCTGTCATATTGAATAATGTTACATTCCACATACCTCTCTCCTCGGCGACGCCACACCCTCACACGCCTGTCAGAAGGTCGAAACATGGTAGCGGCTCTCGTCTGTGAAGAGCACAGATCGCCAGTGGCGCAGTTGCCAAGTGACGTGTTCCTGGTCAAACTCTAAGCGAACTCTCCGGTGAGCTACGGTCAGAATTGGTCCTCTGGCAGGTCTTTGGGTATCCAAACCATCTTCATAAAGACGATTTCAGACAGATGGAGTGGACACACGAACCCCTGTAGCTTGCCGGGAGTCAATTTCAATGCCAGTAGCAGTACACTGACGATTTCTGAGGGCTAAAGTTCTCAGATATCGGTCTTGACGAGGTGCTTTAATGCGGTGACGACCTTGCCTATGTCTTCTTGTGAATTCTCCAGTCTCCTGATAACGACACCAGAACCTGGTAACAACGCTACGAGAAACGTCTATAACGGTGGGCACCTCACGTTGCGTAAATCCATTTTCGATCATCTGCACCGCCCGAGCAACATCAGTTGTTGCTAAATGGCGTCGCTCACCCTTGACCGTTATCAAAAGAGCGAAACAGTATAAAGTTGCACTAAATCATTCATTTTGTCAAACGTGCTACCGTGAACGACCTGTACAAACGCAAAAATCTAAATCTTATTCGGGATTACACAACAACAAAAATCAAGATACTCATTTCTGGTAAATTTATTAAAAAGTACACGGGTTTTCTCGAGGATATTGACCGTCGATACCTACAAACGAAATTTGCAAAGAATATCTAGTATGGTGGGCAATTTACGCCACAACTTTTTTGCGCTCCTTTAATTAATTTGAGCAGTGTATATTAAATCTTAAAGTGATTAGGTTGAAAGACAATCTTACCTTTAGCTTGAGGAACAGTAAACATAGTTACGTATGCCACGCTAAGAATGACGAGAAGTAGTTTGTTCATGCTGCTGACAATGTATAAGAGATAGTCCGAATTACTTTGGTTTCTGTAAAAGATGAACAATGAGAAGCGTTCTTCTCATAAACTATAGTTGACATTTGAATTATATTATACGAGACAATGTATAATTCATTTCTTTCCAATAGGTTCACTAAACACTGGATATCAAATAAGATGTATCTTGTGGCGTCCACTGACCTTAAATAGATACAATATTACCCTTTAGTCAAATACAGTTTTTTTTTCAATGTTTAACAAGTTTTAATTTCAAAGAAAAAACTTTCCAAAAAGGTTTTTGCTTTTTTAAAGGCATTTGGAATATTTAGACTCAGGAGACAAAGTTTCTCCAGAACATTAAACGTTTTAAACTAGTCAGTTATATCTCAGGTAAGTCTTTGAATATAAGAAATCACACACACACGCATATCTGAAACTGTCTGTAGCGCAAATGTCTGTTGTTCAGCGGCGTTACAAAAAATACTTTATTTTTTCAACATGTTTCTGTTTCCAATGTATTTATCGAACCGCATTTAGTCTTTGAGTCTGGTCTATTTAAACAAGTTGTCCAAGCTTGATCCTTTATTGATTTTAGAAGTTATTTTGCACAATGCCAGATATATCCTTCACTCTCTTGGTGTTTCTATATTTTTAAATCAATAAAAGATTTACAGTGTCTCCAATACGTGGTATTCTTTACAATTTTTGATATTAAAAAGAACCAAGTTTTTTTGTATGGTTCTGAGATTTGGGGTACAGAAGAATGCCGTAGTGTTGAGAACAAGGTTTTGTATGAAAACAGTTTATATGAATTAAACTAAATACATGTAAAGCTGTTATGGGTGACTTTAGTTATTGTGTGATGCTCAAAATGTCAATAATCCTAATTTGTGTTTATTTCAGTATGTTGCTAGGCTAAAAGAAAAATGAAATGTTTGTATTTTTTGTATGGGCCGGTGGTCTCTATACAATAAAAAATTGAAACTTTAATCTTGATATTGACCATATTGTTTTCTTCCGAGATTTCTGAAAATTAAAATATTTACCGTCTAAAACACGTTGAACACATGCAAAATGTGACAACACAATTACTGAAGACATAATTCACACGAAACGAAAAACGAAAACATGATTAATCTTAATAGTATCTTTTTTCAAAAGTATTTTAATCCATGCAAAGAACAAGTGTTTTCACGAAGAACATCCATACGAGAAAGACATTTCCATGTAATTTGTTTTTAAAACGTGTTTTAAGACCAGCCGCAAAAGTTTGTGGGTATCATGGATGAATATAGGTGATTAAGCTTAAGCAAAAACAAGCTTTTTACATCTGCTTTGCCTCTGAATTTGAATTGTAAAACATTATATCAATGTTTAACAATAAACAATCTGTACTAACTATATGATTTATTTTTTGAAAAGAGCATTCACCAATTTTGAGAGATTTATTGTAACTTATTTTGTAGCGAAAGTTGTTTTATTTGCTTTAATATTAATAAATATTAATATTATTGAATTTGAAAACTGAACTTACCTGCAAATCACTTGTCCGTCAAAGCTTGAGAATAATTATGCTCACATGGAAGTGTATGAAATTTATATAGGGTCCAGCAGATGGTTGCAAATATAATAAACAGAATACAGTAAACACCCGCTAAACGGCTACTCCAAATCACGTGCATCCCTGTATTGCAAACGACTTTGTAAAAAACTGATGTTTTTGTCATATATTACAATAGGTATTGGTTACAGTATTGCAGACACTGTCGACGTGTTAATTGGCTGATTGTTTGCGCAGTTTCAATCAAGATGCGTTGCTTCTTGCCATACAATAGATTAACATTTAACATTTGTGTTTATTGCAATTAGTGTATCGTAATTGGTGGCGTCCAGTTACAATATTGTTAATGTGCATCTTTCTAAGGTTAAAGAGACCTTTTATTGCCATTTTAAATAAACATATGCATTTGATTAGGAGCGTTTATCCAACAATTTCTAATTAGGCTTTCAGAAGAAATATAATTGAATGGAAGAAAAATCATTAAAATTTTACTTGTAATAAGCTTATTGTTCAGCACATTTCCACAAATACAAATATGATAGTGGTGTGAAGTACACATTTATTCGAACATTATTCTCCAAGCAGGAAGCTTTATTTCTTAAACAACACTAGAACATGAAATATATAACTGTATGCGGTATTTAGGTTTTATGTTGTGATGAACTGGCCACAAGCAGGATAAAACTCCTTCATTAAGAAGACCCCTCCATTAAGGACACTCTCTAAAGAAACCATGGTCGTTCTGAAATGAAAGGAGGTTTACTGTATATAGAAACGAATTATTTTAACTTTGGATAAACAAAGTACAATTGGCTTTTTCTTTAGAATGCTATTTCTGTAAGCGTTTGTTGATTGGTAATATATTCTAGAACATTCTTGATTGGTAATATATTCTAGAACATTCTGGTCTCCTACTGATTAAAACAGGTGATATTTTCAATCTTACAACCTATAAAAAAGATGCCCTCAACTTTGAAACAATAAACAATGCTTATTTTTTCATGTAAATATAATAAAAAATGCATTTTTTTTTCATGTAAATCACAAGATTTAAATTTGATATTACAAATGTCCCGCTGGAATCTAAAAAAAAATACATGATTACACATAGATTTAAGGTAGAGACAGAAAGTGTCAACTAGATGTTAGATGAAAACTATTGTGTTCCAGATCTCTAACAATGAATTGCGTAGACAATTTTAACTAATAATTAGATCTTACGACACTAATGGCCTACGAAACAAAGTCACATGCATAGCCGCTTTGCTAACCGCAGATTCTTGTAAAAACCCATATACCTTGTGCACTTTTTGTTTTTTTGCAATGCAGACTAGGACATATAAAATGTTTTCCACTACCTAATATAGACAAAAATACAACGGCCGATAATTCTAGCAAAATAAGCGCAACAAAAAGGACAAACACTAGGACATACAATATGATTTTCTTTTATTTTTTCCGTACAATGTTTAAATAGTTTTAAAGATATCTTACACGTATTCTAAGATGAACTGGTCATAAGCAAGAAAGAAATACACCATAAAGAACACTTTGACCATGACCTTTCTTAAAAGAGAAGGTATATAGATAATGTATAATTGATAGAACGTTGAATTAACAACGCACAATCGGCTTTTTTATATAATGCAACTCCCGTTAAGCATGTTTTGATTGGAAATATATTTCAGCATATCTTTTTCTCCTAATGATTGAACCTGATACTGTTTTCTTTCTAAAAACCAAAAGAAAAATTTATTCAACTTATCTGTTGAATATTATTATTCTTTTATAATTTATAGAAATCTTCATAAAATTGAAAACGAATCGAAGTCGCATGCATAGCCCTTTTGCTAAATACAAATTCTAGTAAAAACCATTACACCATCTGCAGCTTTAATTTGTTCTAAATGTAAATTCCGTCCTTCACGACTATCTACGTAATTACAATAACCAGGTGCTTTTACAGATCTGTTTGTTTTATAAACGACATTACTGAGACACAAATAAATGAATAAACGAATAAAATACTAACTGAATACCAATCTGACTTTGAAATGCAAATTTTCGTTATTTAGTTGAAATGAAAATTTTAAGATGCAAATGTTTGATTACAAACAATACAAATGAAACAATATAATTATAATGAAACTGCTAATACAGAATGTTCCAAACCCTATATCATATAGTTAATAACACTTTTATTTTCCAAATAACAGGGAATTGCATGAAAATCTCTACTGTTTAATGTATGTTTATGTGAATACATATACAAGGTAATTACAGAGATTCTATCATACCGCTGTGAGATTTGTCAAATTATGTAAGATTTAAATACCGACTTGAGATATGGCATAAGTATATTGCTAAAGTAAAGCACATTACAGAAAAAATGTAATATATACATCAAGAATTTTCATGGCAGTTAACGCTTTCCGCTTGTCTGAGCACATGATAACCAGAGTGAGATTTTGTGACCGATTATCGTCAGTGCATCCATATTTTAGACAGCATATGGACTTGTTGTTAGGGGTGTCTGCCATGCTGATACCTCGGATGAGTTCATTCTTTTTCACGTGGGGTCAAAATCAGAAAGTGATAAACGCCTTTAAAAATAGTCAGAAAAAAAGCCTCCCTACACATAAAAAATTAATGGAATGTCCTACTACCATTCTAGACAAAGGTCTCAGTTCATGGTTTATTTTTCCTGAAACATTTTTACGATGTTTGTGTTGATGTTTCATAAAACGTTTGGTAATCTTAGTCGTGTGGAGTCATTAGCTAATAATCCGCTCTGAGGTTTAAGGCCATATCTTTATTCATTCTTTTTAAGTTTTGCTTACAGTACTTTTCTCGAGGATATCTTGGATTGCAACGAAACTGGATCATGCAAGACTAAAACCTGAAACAACAACAATAGGAAAAACATTTGCCAATGTTATATCAAATGATATCCGTTTTAACAAAGAGATATACATTTCTTTAGTTGAGGGCACAGTTTGAATCACACTTTCTAAATAGATCTTATATTTGTATCAATGATATCGCGGACACATTTCAAACTGGGTCATGTTGAGTCATGAAGGCGTCCAAGGAATGTTATAATGTTAGTAGTTTTACCTTTTTCTCTAAAACTTGCTTATAATCATTTTTTATGATGAACCGTATGAGTTTGATACTGAGACATGTGAGATCAAAACTTTGGTACTAAGCTCAGTGGAAACTTTTTGCTATTACTGTTGCAGTTTGTAAGGTTTTACATTTGTATATTGTATATTAATTGGTGCATTTGTATTGTAAGTACAATTTTCATCGTATGTTTTATTTGTCTCTCATGATGTTTTTAAAAGGATGAAAATTATCAAATACAGAAGTGAGTTAATTAGATTCGAGTGAAGCCATTATTAAATGTTAATAACATATATATATAGTAGGTATATTTATAATATATAATGATAGGCTAAAATTGAAGTCTCAGCCCAGATCAAAGAAGATCGTATGAGCACTTAAGACGCTTAAATATGGGACTATTTGTTTTGACTTTGTTTCTGTAGAATTTGAAACTTTATCTTGGTTCAAAATAAAGTAACCCGCTAAACGAACACTTCTTCCCTATTTTAATGATATCTTACATTTTTTTTAATAATGTCATACGGTGTCAAACATCTCAGATAAGTAGAAACTAGATCTTAAAAATTCTACTCTATTTTCAAACAGGTTATTTACATATGTTTAGGGTTTTTTTTTTTCGTGGACATTTCACATCTGGAACAGAATTCATAGCAGAAAAGGTAAACCATCAACAGGAGTAAGATAACAAAGTGTTTAAGCTCTCATTATGTAATAATGTGAGAACTTTTCATATTATTTACGGGGAGAAAGTTGTAATGAAAAGAACTCCTGTTGATGGTTTACCTTTTCTGCTATGAAATCTGTTCCAAATGTGAAATGTCCACGAAAAAACTCTGTGACAGTCTGGGATTTGATATAGTGATTACACTAAAGTCGCTATTCGTTCGAGAAAAAGACTGACAGTTTGGGATTTGATATAATGATAACACTGTATAAGTCGCTATTCGTTCGAGAAAAAGACTGACAGTTTGAAAAGAAAACTACTACGGAAAAAATATTTATAAAAAAAAACCCAAAAAGATATTCTTATCATAGATAAATAAACAAATTGGACAGACTCCACGCGGCAGTACCTTTTCTTTAAAATCAGTCTTTGCTATGAAATGAAAGGGAGGTCAATACGAAGGAAATTGGTTATTTGCATAAACGCAAATAGACCTGAGATGTACAGAGAAGTAGTAATTCCTAAATTTAGAAACATGTTGAAAGAAACTTAACTTACATTTGTAAACATTTAAATTATCAATATCTTGTCCATTTCATTAAAACGTTTTTTTCTGACCTGTGTAATCATGAAACAACTCTTACCATCGCAAACGAACAGTTTATCAATGTGAAACACTCTTAACGACTTTTTTTTTCCTTTTGCAAATATTTTTAAAACGAAAGTATATGAACAAATATAGCTCTATTACGTCTTAATGATCACGTGACACAGACAAGTGCTCACCATCCAGCCTCATTTTAAACAATCATAACAGACTCAACAAGACTTTCATTACCAACATTCCAGCGGTACGAGACTTTCGATGAAACATGTAGGATCCTATAGGACCTTTCATACAATTCATTTGTTTTCTTTTCTCTGATCCTCGTATTTTTTATCTTGGGCTAATTGGGTCGACAAAGACAAGGCATTTTTAAAGTAAATTAACTGAGTAAAAAGTAGTACTATTTCATTGCTTTTGCAAAACACAGAAAGCGCATTTCGGCTACAAATTTTGTGAAAAGGACATTTTAACACTGAGGCAACCGTCTGGTTCATTTCAGGTCAAATAGCATCATTTTTTTTCAATTTCATATTAGGACATACTGTCACTTTAAGCCAATGAAGCAGGTTTTCCAAAATAAAATAAATTGGAAATCTAGTATATGATGTTTTCAATATATTACCTTGCTCAAACGTTTTGGTGTGTTAATAACTTAATCATATATCGTTTTTGTTCTTTTAATAAATGGTATGTATCTCGTAAATTAAAAAAAAGGCACGGCCCTCCACCAACGTATTTTCAAATTTTGCCTTCTTAATACACGACTTATGATGGACAATGTAAGGTTCTAATCTTAGATAATGATCGCTTTTGTTTGCATAGTTGTGTGTATTTATCGTTGAGACTTGCTACTGCAAACATAAGATATTGCAGACAGTTTAAGTTGTAGGATAGTAAAAAATACAAGAAGCAACCCATTTCAGATATGTCCTTAGTTCTTTTACTCTGTGTAGCACTGACATGGAAGGGAGGTAAGTCTTTTATTAACTGTTAATATCATAAATAGCGATTACCTGAGGAGAATACAGTCCTCATTAATAAAAAAGGTTATATGTAACAGCATTTTTTTCAAAACTACATGAGAAGGGAAATAGCTTGTGTAGCTTTTGCTACAACTAATCTTTAATCAATAGATTTGTATTATAATATAGCACTCTTTTGCACGGCATCAAAAAATAGAAACATATCTTATTTATAGTCGATACATACAGCGAAGAAAATGTGTAATGGTAAAGTATTTTGGTTACCCGAGAAATGTTAAACATCATTTCAAGTTTCAAGTTTTCTATGAAATTAAAATCTGTTGCAAACAAAACTGTTTTATATTATTCTATAAATCTATCATTCTGAGATTTGAGAATTATAACAGGTTTGATTTCAACATAATTATCAGTTGATGATTAAACCACTGTCATGTGAAAACTTAAACTATATATTTTTAATTTAAAACTGAAGGTGAATAGTGCAGAATGTCGGCTTGTTTGGAGGTAAAAGTTCATGCAGATACTCGAATTTAACTCTGATAATTGTTCTACTTGGAATTAAATTGTTTTTGGTTTTGTTGTTGTTGTTGTTTTTTTTATTTTATGGGGGTTTTTTTGTTTGTTTGTTTTTGTTTGTTGTTGTTTGTTTGTTTGTTTGTTGTTTTTTTTTGGAATGCGCATTAAATAGTTTGTCGTTCTGGATAAACACCATAATGAGGTTTACGTTTAACACGCTCAAGTACCTGGTTAATCAGTGGAATAGGATGCCTTTATCATATTGTACTGTCAAAACGACTTATTATACATTTTGATCTTACCGTTTAATTGTAATGTTAATGAAGTAGACCTATAAAAAACTTAATTTTCAAGATAAATGTATGCTGTTGGCTGAAACTGACTCTCTGAAAAGAAAAATGCAACAAACTGTACAAATGAAAGCTGTACCAAACATTTATCATTTAACAAACTGCTCTGGTCAGTTTTAATTTCTGTTAGCGTTGACGAAAGGCAAAGTACCTTGTTTTACACTTTGAAAAACTAAAGTGGCAAAAAAATCCCCGGTTTATATTCTCACTAAAGGATATACAAAAGTTCATACCTCTCATGTTCCAATATACGAGTAATCTTCAACTGTCCAAGTTGATGGCCTATTCCACAAGATTGGAAAGACTATCTTTAACTGTTTCATCAAACCTTTTATTTTGGACAGATTCATTTATCATTTATAGACATACTGATGAAAGGACTCTAATTTGATTCAAGAGCGACTAGGGTCAGACTACACATACCGAGGGCAATACAAAATATCAACATATACCATAGACTTGTAAACCATTATCTATTCAATAAATCTCAGCAAAGCTGAGTCACCAACACTGAACTGTGACTTCAAAAAGTAAATTAGTTTCTCTCTGTAGATTCATGGTAAATCTTTTGTTTGTTCACTTTTACTATGATTTAACATCAGTTTCAACCTCTTCAATGTCAGTCCATCTAAAAAGTGTTCCATGGTACTTGGCCAGTGTGTTAACTAATCTCTTCCCAGCACCTGACTGTAGCGTGTAATGCTTTGCAATATTCGATTTTCAATTTATATTCTATTTCGTTTCATTTATGTTCAATATTTTCCTATTTATAGTGTATAATTTGTATTTGTGTTTGATAATTTCTTTATTTATATTCTGTAATTTCAGTTTCTTTTGTATAATATCAAGTTATATTCTATATCGTTTCGTTTGTGTTAAATCTTTTCCTATTACTATTGTATAATTTGTAATTGTATTTGATAATTTCTTTATTTCTATTCTATAATTTCAATTTATTTTGTATAATATCAATTTATATTCAATATCGTTTCATTTGTGTTCAATATTTTCCTATTAATATTGTACAATTTTTATTTGTTTTTGATTATTTCTTTATTTCTATTTTATAATTTCAATTTGTATTGTATAAAATCAATTTATATTCTATATAGTTTCATTTGTGTTCAATATTTTCCTATTTATATTGTATAATTTGTATTTGTATTTGATTTTTTTTTTGTGTTCTATAAATTCAATTTTGTATTTTATAATATCCATTTGAATTGTATATATTTTATTTGTATTGTATACTTCCTATTTATGTTCCATAATCTGTCAGTTTGTACTGTATATTTCTTTATTTGTATTGTATAATTTTACATTTGTGTTCAATCTTTTTTGTGGTCAAAATTCTATTGTATAACGGAACGCTGGGATTTGTTTGTTTATTTTGTGTCCATGGATTCCATTGGTTGAGAAAGAGCAATATGGCTGCGCCCGTGCAGAGAATCAAAACAAATCCCATCATGCAATTATAGAATATAAATTTGTTTTATCGCACGTTTAATTCACACGTATCAGTTTTAGAAAACAAATAACCTGACATACAATTTGAATGGAACCGTTTACAATATAAATAACATTTATTAAATACAAATTACATAAATAGAACATAAATGCACAGGATACAACACAAGTAAAGAATTATACAAAACAAATGGTGAATGTAAGAATATACAATACAAATAAAAGTATTATCATATGCAAATGACAAAAATCAAATTTTGCAACGCTTTACACGCTATACCTGACCATGTCAATTCTAATTGCTTTTAAAATTTAACTTTAACAAACATAGTGCTATGAAAATAAGGTGTGACATTTTTTTACCAGTTTCAAGAATGCTGAAAAATATTACAACAGTAAGTTGAAATTGTATTAGTTTCGATGAAGTTTCAAGTATGTGATTGAAAAACAATTTGTCATATTTTATGTGACATTATGCCTATTGGTACTGGTATATAAAGATATATTTTTCTGTTACAATGAGACTTATAAGTCATCCTTTTTTATCACTACTTTAAAAACTGTCCCGAAGGAAACCTCGACATCAAAGCAATAACATACAGAGAGGGAAAGTAAGAAATTAAATAAAGGGAGAGAATTTAAAAAATGAGACCAGGTTGTTATGTTTCTTTGGCAGTCACACTCTAATTATTTTCAATAAACAAGTCAACTCTTTTTATAATTTTCAAGTTAAACTTGGGACAAAGATACATTTTAAAAGTGTGACCTTGACTTTTGATGTAGAGACGGCAGTGTTTCATAAGGTATTAATGTGCTGAACACTTGTGAAAAGTTGATTAAAAAAATATTTCAGTGGATGAGAGACTTACAGTGCACAAGGACACAAGGGCGGGTATATGTACAGAATTATTGTAAAAATGAGACCTTGACATTTGGGATAGAGGTGTAGATTTGCACATGACACATGATGTGTTGAACGCTTGTGTCATTTTATTTTGAAATCATTCAATGCATGAAAGACAGACTTGGCGCAAACAAAATATGCATATATACAGGATTTTGATAACTTTTCATTCTTAGACATTGACAGTTTAGATAGGGAAGTAGGAATTGTTCTCGACATGTTGTCTTGATGTGCTAAATCAATTAATTTAAAACCCTTCAATCCAGAAGAGTTTTTCAGTCTGAATACGAATGTATACATATCCAAAGGATTTCTTTGATCTTAATCTCTAAGTACTACCTTCATATTTGAGGTAGGGACGTAGTTGTTGCATTGTGACTGATCATGTGAGAGTCCTTTCATGCATGACAAAGTTACGGCTCGGACATGATTAACTGAAGGACGGACGGACACATTTACGGACAGACCTATGGAAAGATTTATTGTAATATGCCCAGCTCCAGATGTATTGAAATAAATATCACGGCATGTTCAAGTTTTGCTACAGTCACCATTTATTTCGAACATTTAGGTGCATTTACTTTCACTGTGACAGTAATTGCAAGTACCTTTTAAACCGAAGAAAGTTTTTCAGAGACTGGGAAATTACTACAAAATCTAGTGAATTCACAAATCTAGTGAATTTCATGTCCACTTTTAATTCATGATAAAGTATGATTTATAACATCCTAGAGTGCTTTAAGAATTCAACGTTATTTGATTATGATTGCTTCAAGACAGAAAAGAAATAACTTGGACTTGATCTGGTAAGACAATTTGAAATGACAGGACCTGATGCATAACATGCAAACGTTTCTATTTTTGATAGTACTTTAGCTTCAAAGGTCAGTTGTTGAACGTGTCTTAAATTCATCTATTCAAAGTGCAAAGATTGATTAAAATTCATATACAGTAAAACTTCGATAATGCGAAGTATGTAGCGTACAATAAAGATGTTTGAGTTGTCAAGTTCTCGACATTTTTATGAACCTATTTATTACCGTAGATGATTAAGAAAAATGTAGTTAAAATAATTTTTAAGAAAAATGTAGTTATAATCAGTTTCGTAAAATGTTCAAAACGCAGTATACCGTGTATCTCATAAATATTCAACACGATGCCCTTTAATAATCTCAGCAGCTGGTGAGCGTAATATTTTCATGCGCACGCAGATTAATTTTGGGTCAGTAACTGTTCGATTTTCTTTATGACTCCGGACTACTTTACACTGTTTCATCACGTAAGCATTTGGTATGAACGTTATTTTTGTTCTATGAAACAAAGTATCGTCCTATGGACTGATTCTTAAAAAGAAATATTCTATGGAAATAAACATGCTAAAAATCGGAAAATGCAGCATTGTAACTGGCTTAAAAATAAAATCTGACTACAATTTGTTATGTTAATACTTTCGTGCAGGAAATAATCTATTATGCAGCTGTTAAACAGAATTGTGTATAATAAACGTTTCTAAAACAGACTTTTATAATAACTATTTATATCCAGATTGCTGATACTTATGCACTTTGTTTGTTCAAAAAGAAATCATAAAACTGTGTAACAAGAACAGATCTATCCATTTAAAAGAGTTCTAAGTAAGTTTGAGAGCATACAGTTTCGCTTGTAATGCTTACGAACCTCTTTTATAAATTCAATTTAACTATTAAAACCCCTACAATGTACGTGCGGTGTGAGTAAAATATGTGGAAACATCATTCTTAAAACATAAGTTTCATTTAAAATCGTGTTATATATCGGATGAAACCTGGATATTTCTCTTCACTAAAAGGCATTAACATTCCGAAGACTTTCTTTCTTTTCGCTTCAAAGTAATGTCTTCTTTAGTGTGTTAAATATCCTCTTCCATAAAAATTTCCTGGATAGAGACTTATAATCCTCCTCAGATTGTGAAAAAATCATTGGGCCCAACAAAAGCACTTGAAACGAAAAAAAAAGATTTTTTTAAAAAAACATCACAATGCACTTCTATCTATTCAGGTTCACTTGTTTTCACTAACGGTTTTCTATATGACCGACGAAGAGTTCAGAATTTTTAGGGCATGTGAGATAGTGTAATATTTAGAAGCATCCAATACTAGAGTCACTTCTTGCTCTTTTTCATGCTCAATATATAACACTAAAACATAATACCTTAGTTAACATCTCATCAGAAATGCTACTGGTTGTGTGTTTTGAGGTGAGGTACCGAACTCGTGAGCTATGAATTACCATACACACGCGTATCCAATTAACAACTGACCAGCCTTACCACCTGGTAAGATGTTTTTGACAAAACGTTACCAATTTTTGAAATTTCAATAAGATCGTAATGGCGAATATACTCAGCCACTTTTTATACTATGGTTAAAAAATGACCTTTAGACTATTCACAATTTTTTTTTTATTTCAGCTGGTGAACAAATTTTCAATCTCATATGAACCAGTTTCAAACACGTCCGAGACATCATCTGGTCAAGTATACTTAGCCAGTTTCATGGAGACTGGAACAAAACTTTGACTGGCATCGTACAGATATGTGCATAACAGACGACGGGCAACATACGCCAAGCAACAGATAGTAGACAAAAGGATATGGACTACAGTCGAAGGACATGAGATGTTGGACAATGGCTGATGTATTAATGCAATATTATCACCCTGTGATTAGGTGATTTAACATATGCGATTTACTTTATGCTGTATTTGTAGGAATATTTGAAATATATAAATATTTTATCTATCAGGGTTATTCTAGGAAAAGCCCTCCAGATTTCCAGTTCCGAGATACATCTTATTTGCATTCAAATTCTGTTTGCTTGCTTTCAAGTAGTCATAATCATTTAACAATAACAACTGATTTGATGGAACTTCAATTTTTCTATAAAAATCATGTTTCTTTAATGACAAATAAAACAGTGTTTAACTGCGTCATGTTAAACGAACATATGTCTAACGTCACTTAGTCAATGAACTAGAATTTAATGACATCATGCTAAATAAACCTCTTTTTAGCGACATCATGCCAAACGAAACTTTTTTAAACAATAACATGCCAAAAGCGTTAGTGTTTAACAATATCATGTCAATGGAACATGTGTTTAATGACATTATGTCAAAGACAGTAGGGTTTAACGACATTATGTCAAAATAAACAGTGTTAAAAACATCGTTCGTAAAAAGTGCGTGTTTAACGACATCGCGGTTTATTTTCAAATTTGATTGACCTTATGTTTATTTTAAAATGTCCATTTTGCTTTAGATTATTTATTCAGGATTGTTAGTTTCGATGGTCAGAATCCAAAAACATCAAGTGTATTTTCTCGCTTTTATAGTATCATTAGGTTAACACATTTAATTCCATCACTGAGCCTGGCAACATGGTAAGATCTGATTAATTGGTCTACACTCATTAACCTTTACTTCTCCAGGTAAACAGGAATCTCTGCAGATGCAGCCCGACTGTACATTCTCCCACCAAGCTGCAAACAGTAAACATTAAAGTCATTTAATAAGAAAAACAAGTTCAAATTAAAAACTAATGAAGTAGTTACTTGGTTACTGAAGTCGAATTTGTCAGCCCTCCCCCTAAACTTCACCTCCTCGCTTATTCATCCTTGATATCTTTTAAAGAAATACTTAGAATCGTGTTTGTGTTAAACTTTGTCTAAATTACAATGTACTCAGCAAAAATAATTCGTATTGTAAAGAACGTTTCAATATACCTACACGTATTTTTAAAACTGCTAACGATAACAACAAGTGTGCAAGTATCTATCGTAAGTTTTATCAGTTCTCTTTGTAATTTACGATCTGAATCATCATACTTTTGTCTTATATAAATGGAACTCTTTAAGCATACACAACATGGTACTAACAATTTGCATGATAAATGTACATACAAATAAAACTAAAAATGTGAATGACATAACTGGCAAAAATTGCAATCATGTAATGCTCACCAGTACCGGTGATAACAAAGAAAAGAGGAAATGATTTGGGAATCGACAAATATCTTTTATGTTCTACATTTTACCACATATTAAACAAAAAGTGATTTGATGTTAGTTTCACTTAAGATTTGACAATGACAATGGTGTTCACATTTTACAATTGCAAACTCGTCAGACAACAAATGTAAATGAAAGGGATATGAATGAAACCGTTAAGTCTTAAAAAAACTTTTTGCACATATAACTAACATTCCAATGGATAGATTAATCTTCTTTTTTTTCTTAGGTAGAACAGATTAAAAATATACAAGAAGAATCACATTTCAGACAAACTCCTGTCTCTGTTAATGTTGTGTGTGTAATAACAGTCAGTCGGTTTAGATGTATCATCCGAAAGAAACAATTAGTAGTGTTAACGAAGATGCTTAAGATAGCACAACAAATTCTGTGTTCCTTTGGTACAACTAACACATGGTTATAATATTGTTATAATACTCTAAACAAACTGTTTTATTTCAGTATTATCTATCTAATCATGCGGTCAGCAATTCCGCTAGCCAGCCGGCTATTTATTCAATCACTTTGCAAGCCATTAGTTCGGCCACTCAACAAATTTCAGTCAGCCACCTATCCTTTAATCCTTTTTAATATCCATCAGAAAAACCTATTTAAATAGGGATGAGTAGTACACATGCGTGAAATGTGTTTCTTTTTGCAATACATGTATTAGCATATCCTCCTGTATGCACTTCAAATATATTTAATTGCAAAATATTCAAATAGAATAGAATAGAATACAAACCTTACCTGCAGCTTGAGGAACAGTAACCATGGTTACGCATACCACAATGACAAAGATGAGAAGTAGTTTGTTCATGCTGTTGACAATGAACAGGAACTTATCGGAACTAAATAAGAAAAGTTTTCCTCATATACTGTAGTTGACCTGTGAAATATGTACGACAATGTTTGTTTCATTTCATTCTAATATGTTTGCCAAATACAGTAAAATTTTCATTTTCAAGAAAATAATATAAAATTTGAAAATATTTTCCCTTTTAAAAAGGCCATTGGTATATCTAAACTTAGGGAGCAAATGGTCAAGAACAGTAATTTTGCAATTTTATAACAAGTGGGTGGCATCTCAGATGCAACCTTTAAATATAAACACTAACAAACATTTTAAACAGGTCTGTAGCGCCAATGTCTGTTGTTCAGGGAAGTTATTAACACAAACTGTATTTCTTTAATATTGCGTTGCCTTTGACGAATTTCATTCAGTCTTTGAGTCTGGTATATTTCAACAGGTGTCCAAGGTTGGATCCCTTATTGATTTTAAAGGTCCTTAAATATTGCACAAAGTCAGATATACCTTAACCTTCTTGATATTGGCCAGATTTTAAGTTTTATATGTAGTGTTTTGTTTACTCCCGATATTTCTGAAAATAACGATCTTTACCATCTAAAAGACGTTAAATATTTGCAAAGAAATGTGACAATACTAGTACTGAAGACAGAATACACACTCCGGCATATTGATTTATCGTTCATAAATTTAACCTTGTTAATTTGATTACTCTTTGGAATCGTCATCGGAAACCACTGTTTACAAATGTAAACTAATATAGCATTATATTCGTAGGGACGAAGCAAATTAGATATATGGATTTTTAGTATCATTTAAATCATTATACATTCTTGCAAAAATAAATGACCCGTTTAAAATTTCAAAATAAGGCCATATTAGGAAACAGATCAAATGCACGATTGAACGCTGTGGTTAAGATTAAATCGAAACAACAACATGATTAATCTTAAAAATATTGTTTTTAGAAGTATTTGAGGAAGTGAAAAGAAAAAAGTATTTCTATCAACATTTACGCCACTCAATAGATCTACTGAATCGAAATCTATTCAAGAAAGAAATTTTCCGTGTTTTTAACACCAGCTCCAAAAGCTTCGTATGTCAGTATGAAAAAATCCCCCAAAAAACATCATGACAATAGGTGGCTAAACTTTAGCAAAACAAACAGTTTACTTCCGAATTTCTGTTGTAAATCATCATATTAAATTTTTACTATAAACAATCAGTACTCATTATATGACTGAATTTTGCCAAATATATACGCGTGTTATGAAAGTTTTAGTGTCTCTTTATTGTGGATAAGTTTGTTCAGTTAATATTAATATTAATTAATATCTTGATATTTTTTTAATTTAAAAACTGAACTTACCCGTACACACTTGTCTAGCAAAGAGTGGAAATAATTTTGCTCACACAGAAGTGTATGGAGTATTTATAGGTTTGGCATTGCGCTGAAAATGCAGTGAACACAATACAGTAAACACCCGCTTAATGATCACTCCGAAAATACGGGAATTTCCATCCTGGTATTGCGAACGACTTTGAAAAGAACGGATGTTTTTGCCCTGTTTTACAATAGATTTGAAATTATTGCAGACACTGTCAAAAAGTAAAATCGCACTCAGTAAAAAAGTATCCCACAATTACGGATTATGCGCGGTATCTTTTACGATATTTTTACGACATTCAAGACCGATTTACGGTTAATGCATTACGATTCGTGTTAACTGGTTGACATACTCTAAATTTCAATCAAAATACTTATGTTGCTTTGACTTTATTACAATAAGTGTAAAGTAATTGGTGGCGTCCTTTGACAAGCTTGTTAATGTTAACAGACCTTCTAATGTCGATCTAAATAGAGATTTGAATTTGATTGCAGCGTTAATCCAGAAACATAATTTACTTTTGAGACGAAATGTTATTATAATGAAGACAACTCAATTTCAAGAAAAGCAAACATGATAAAGGTTTGAAGTAACAATTTCTTTGGAAACTATTCTTTAAGCAGAAACTCTTTAAATTTTCTTAACCAGCACTAGGACATGTTATTTATTGTTGTATGTGGTATTTATGTCTTATGTTCACTAAAGTTATATCATAAGGATTTTTTTATTTTTGCCGTCCGCTGTTTAGAAGAAGAACGCATTACATGATTGTAAACCTTATGATGCAGATACCGATGAACAACTTTGAATGACATAAATATTTTACAGGTAATAGTTTGTCCTTGCGACATAGCTGACCCCTTTTTTAATGTATTTTCATCAATATATAGATGTATATACGCAACAAAGCGCAATTACACACATGTAAAATTCATCTTTTAACCATCTGTTGAGTGAAATTGTTATTTTATGTCTAAATTTATAGAATTCCTCATAAAATTGAATACAAAGTCGTATGCAAAGCCTCTGCTAAATGTTAATACTGGTAAAACCATCTGCAGTTTTTGTTTGTTCCCAATGTAAATGCTGGTAAAACCATCTGCAGTTTTTGTTTGTTCCCAATGTAAATGCTGGTAAAACTATCTGCAGTTTTTTTTGTTCCTAATGTAAATGCTGGTAAAACCATCTGCAGTTTTTGTTTGTTCCCAATGTAAATGCTGGTAAAACCATCTGCAGTTTTTGATTGTTCCCAATGTAAATGCTGGTAAAACCATCTGCAGTTTTTGTTTGTTCCCAGTCTAAATGTTGTTCTTACGACTGTCTATGTAATTACTTTAGCAGGTGCCTCCATTGTACTGTAAATAAAATAAACACTTTTATTGGGTCTGAAATAAATAGATAAAGGGAATGAAATAGAAACTGAATACCAGTATGACTTTTGAAATACAATTTTTCGTTAATTAGTTGAAATGCGAATAATTAAATGTAAATGCATCTTTACCACGAACCAAATAAAACAATGAACAGTAAAACTGCTGATACTGAACGTTCCAAACCCGGTATATCATATGTTTGTTAATATTTTTATTTTCAAAATAGCAGGGAGTTTCAAGAGATACTTAATGTTTAATGTATGTTGATGTCAATACATAAGGTATTTGGGGAGATTCTGTCATACCGCAATGAGATTATGTCAAATGTCAAATTCGGTGAGATTGTAAATCCCGACGGGAGAAATGGCATGAAGATATAAAGTTCATATACAACAAGAACAATACCGAAGATTATTGTTATATACTTATCAAGAATGTTCATGGCTGTTAAATCTTTCAGTTTGAGTAAATGATCATCAGAGTAAGATTTTGTGATCGTCTATCGTCAAGGCATCCATATTCAAGACACCATATATAATTGTTGTTCAGTCTCAGGCACGATAATACCTCGGATGAGTTCAATTCTTTGTCACGTTGGGGTCAGAATCAAATTTACAATCTAATACAGGAATACCCTGATATCATTCTTGACAAAGGTCTCATTCTGGTCTATTTTTCTAGAAATGTTTTGTTTTGATGTTTTATAGGACGATTTGAAATCTAAAGAATGTGGGGTTAAAAGCTGATAATCCGCTGAGATAAAAGGTCAAGTCTTTTATCAATTCTTACTAAGTTTTGTTTACAGTATTCTCTCGAACATATCTTGGATGAAATCGAAACTGCGTCATGCAAGAATAAAACAACAGGATAAAAAGGTTATACCATTCCAAAGATAACATATCATCCGTTTTCAACAATGATAAACATTTTTTCTATAGTTGAGGACACAGTTTGAACCATTCTTTCTAAAAAAGATCTAATATATGTCTCAATGATATCTCGGACAAATTTCAAACTCGGTCATGTTGAGTCAAGAAGGCGTCATAAAAAACTACCGTTGCCAATCTTAATGTTATAGTCTTCATCTGTATATAATTTATATTTTTATGACGTTCCGTATGAGTCTGGTACAGTGCTATGTGGGATCAAAAGACCATTTAACACTTTAGATGTAATTTGTGGAAACTTTTTACTATTGCGTGTGATACGTTGCAGTTATTAATGTTTACATTTGTATTGTATATTGACTTGTTCACTTGTATTGTTTATCTTAATAGTATCTCATGGTGTTTCAATAAAAAAAGAAAATTATCAAATTAATTGCAAATTAGTTCAACACGAGTGAACACATTATTAAGTACTGATAACAAATAACCTGGTTATCTTGGTTCAAAATTAAATTCACCAACTGAACGAACACGTCCTTTTTATTTTAATGATCTCTAAGATATTTTTTAAAAGGTCATAATGTGTCAAAACTACGTAGCCACCACAAATTGGTCGAAACTAGTTATTAATAATTCTACCCTACATTTTTCATTAACTTCTGTTTTTGGGCTATCTGATTAACATTTCCCACTGACAACAGAATTCGAAGCAGAAATGTTGAACCATCAAGAGGGGTTAACCTTCCTCCCCGTAAGGAATATGAACAACACTCACATATTCCATAATAAGAACTATAACACAATTTAATTTCTTGAAAAGCACATTTCATGAAAGGTATAAAGGTTATATATAAAAACACTAGAAATCCCACCTTTTGCTAAAGCGGTTTACATACAGAAAAGTATCGGACTTACATTGTAGCCCTGGTGGTATTCTTTAGGACAGCAAAAAATCACTATGGATTGTTCAGTATTGAAATCCAACAGTCTAACAAGAACCAATCTGGCATCGATGTTACTGTATCTCTAAGGAAACATAATACTTTCCTGATCAATTGTCGAATCTGAATAAGCAACATCAAAAACCTTCACTTTTCTCCATAGATTTTTAGGACTTTACTGATAACATTTTTGCTTTTGTAAACCTAAGACTCAAAGGTAACATTTTTCACTGTTCTTCTTCCAACCTGATAATCTAATCGTCCAGTTTTTCACTTTCTTCACAAGGCCTTTCAAATTTAATTTCAGGAGCAAAAATGTCGCATGAAGGTACTTCACTAGAATATTCTGTATCACTTTTTTCCATGTGATAAATCTTCTCACACCAGTATTTTGTTTTATTCGACTTAAATTTTTGTACTGAGTATAGGTCATTTTGAAGATTTCTCATTTTAGACTTTATAGACAAAATTTCATTCTATACTAGGTCATTTTTATCAAGCGCTTTGGAACACGAAGCCTGAGTATTATCATGGATACTTGGGTGTCAAGAGAAGGCCCAGGAATTAGTTAACGTCAGATGACAGTATAAGTAGACGTTCAGCTAAAACAAAGTATATACGTTGCTAGACATGTCACTGCAGCTATTACAAAGTTCAAACCCAGTCAGGGGCATGCCGTTATTTCCTTGAGCAAGAGACTTTACACTCATTCCTTAGTACTGGTTGGTTCCAGGAACGGATTCGAGAGTGTATCTATAAGCTAAAAAGCTTCCTACACAATCGAACTAAAATAAATTTGGTATAAACTAATGATATCTCCTGTACAGAACATGGAAGCTGGTGTCAATGATATCTCCTGTACAGAACATGTAAGCTGGTGTCAATGCTATCTCCTGTACAGAACATGGAAACTGGTGTCAATGATATCTCCTGTACAGAACATGTAAGCTGGTGTCAATGATATCTCCTGTACAGAACATGTAAGCTGGTGTCAATGATATCTCCTGTACAGAACATGTAAGCTGGTGTCAATGATATCTCCTGTACAGAACATGGAAGCTGGTGTCAATGCTATCTCCTGTACAGAACATGTAAGCTGGTGTCAATGCTATCTCCTGTACAGAACATGGAAGCTGGTGTCAATGATATCTCCTGTACAGAACATGGAAGCTGGTGTCAATTATATCTCCTGTACAGAACATGTAAGCTGGTGTCAATGATATCTCCTGTACAGAACATGTAAGCTGGTGTCAGTTGATCGACATGAGCTTACACAACTGATGTTCTTTAAAAAATGTTAATGAAACCATTATACTATTGTGAATTTATCATAATTGTAGTTTGAAAGGTCGAACATGAAAATGTTGGACTTGAGTTTTGCAGATCCGTTTAACTTGTATCAGGCTGTTCAAAAACATGTTTTTTTTTCCACTAAACGATGATTACTTTTACAATGATTACACAAACTAAATGATCTCCACAAAGCAAATGGAAGAAATTTCATGATAAGCATTGCCTTGTGGACCTTCATCGAGTTTGCTGAAGTTTTGTCCCTAGGTCACAACTTGCCAGGCCCGAAGTGTAAATGATTCAGATAGACTAACTTAAGAAGAGATGTAAAAACTTCTGTAACCGTAAGGTTGAAAGTTCTTAAATTTGGTTTGAAGCACTGTCTAGTGACCTCTACTAATGTTCAGATTTTATTGTTATTATTTGCTTCTCCCCATGGTACGATTTTATAAAGAAATATATAGGAAAGTCTTGAAAACTCGTTTTGCGAGAAACAGCAAGTGATAGAGATCTGTTATTTTTTTTGGTGCATTGCCCAGTTGAGCGTCCCAGATGCATTGTTTCAAGTTTTTGCTACTGCCGCTGATATATATACATTTTGCAACAAAATTTTTATCTTATGTGGTGTGTTGTAAATGTTCAGTGAATGCGAAAGGTAAGGAAATAGCATAAATATAAATTTCTAACTTCCTTTCATTTTTTTGTTTACGTAAGAGTCACAGTGTTACAGATATTGTAGTTGATAACTATACACAGAGCAGAATATAATATTGAGTTGGTTTCTTCTAAGTTTTAATTAACAGAAAAAATATCTATTTTGTTTCATTGGAAAGAAAAAGAATACTTTCTTTGTATAAATTGCTGGTCATCTGACATAACGAGATGGCAACTGTAACAATATATTTAGATGTTTTTAAATGAGGAAAGAAGCCGCTTGTCTTGACACCTTACTCAGTGTGTCTCTTATAAGTCGTATTCAGGTGTGTAGTATTGTTAAACACTTAATCTGATGGAATGGCACTTTAAACCATGATCTGTACAGCCAAGGTTAATAAATATCTTGTTTTCCTAGTTGGGCGTGCATTACTGGATCACACTATCTGATGGGAAAAAACGCTTAGTTAGATTCCTTGATCAGTATCTCTGATCGGTCGAGATCTACCCTAACAGTCGGGAGTGTATGATTGTGAATCAATTAATGTAAAGGCAAGTCTCTTGTATCGACACCTTGTTCAGTGGTTGTCTGACCGGTCACAAAAGGAAAACCTGTCTTTGGAAAAGAAAAGTAAATACGACCAATGACAAAAGAAGTACTATTAGTTTTATACTACAATCAAAAAGAAAATATCAAGTCTTATCTTCTTATATATAGAGGATATTTTCTCATTCATTGAAACCTGACTCTTGTAGTTTAAGAAAAGGGGAAAAATCTACTATATTTTTGTAATGCAACTGTTGTGTTTTACGGTAAGCCACCTCATAGACATAGGTGTGTTTGACTTTTGAAAGAAATTGTCCGGCATACAACAATAGTCGAAATCGAAACTTTGTTTAAAAATATTAGATCTATAGAGTATTCACAAAGTTGTACTTTGATATAGCTGATGAACTATTTTTTTACCTTGTATGAGCCAGTTTCGAACACTTCCGAGACACTATCTGCTCAAATATCAATTATCTGCAGAAATATTTCGGGTACCTTTTTCCTCATATACAATTTTGTTTTAAAACACACGTAAGTCGTGTTAATTGCTATAATACATGGACATGTGAATGCAATCTTGAAAGAGGAAAAGTCTACCACATTACACCATTTACATACCAGACCAAGGACCATTGGTGTTTAGAAGAAACTTAGACCATCCTGATAGCAAAATAATACCAAAAAACCCGCATAGTATTACTTTTATTTTTCAACTATCTCATAGTTCTAGACTTAAAAATCCTTTTATATTTGTGCGAAGACCATTCTTCTTTGTATGACCAGTCAGACACACACTGTGAAAGGTGGCAAGAGACGCGACCTACTTTCTCATTGTTTCACAGTCATACAGGTCCATCTAATAGGGTAGATCTTGTCCGATCAGAGATATACTGATCAAGCGCTTATATAAACTCTAGTATCTGTCACATTGTAGCTTTTATGTAAACAAGAAGCTTGTGATCTATTTTCATGTTATTTGTTTACATTTCGCATTCTCTGAATATTGACAACACATCACAGTGGAGGTAAATGTTCTTTTTGTTGAGAATATTTTCAACATCCTTATTTGAAATTACCAAATGTTTTGAAGACGATATTTGTTCTTGAGTGTGTTTTTGTGGACTTTGGGTACACATAGCTGAAATCAAGGTAAGTTGCAAATATTTATCAAAAATAAATTAAAGATAAGTCTGAATTTCCTTAAATCAAAAGCAGCTGAAAATGCAAAGATTATTTATCATAAATAACAAATCAAAAGTTCACTAAAGCAATGACTGTTGGTGTATTCATGATGGACCAATCCCCACAAGAGTATGTATATACATACATTCACATGGTTGTAAATTTTCTTATGAAAGTTTCATGAATATAAGTCAAATCTCTTTGTTGTTAAAAAAATAATTGCTAAAACCGTGCTTATTTTCATCAGATATACATTTCACATACCGATATAGTTTGATTCATGGATGTAAGTCAATACATTTAAAGCATACGCTGACAAGTTGCTGATTCTATTATTAGGACAATCAATGATTGAAATAATTAATAAAAAAATGTTTATTTCTTACTATGAAGATCAATAGCATTGCTTATACTGATGACAATAGATGTAAAATTAAACAGTCGTTAATAAATTTGAATTATCCTATAAAGAAAACATTGCAACGTGTCACATGCTTTAGTAAACAAATTCCCCCATTTACATCTAAATTGTTAATAGGATTTTCCTTTCTACTGAGCTTGTGATGAATTATGTATGCAGGTTTTAGAGAAAAAATTAAGAGGGGCAACGAGAGGGTTTTTTTTTTTTTTTTTTTTTTTGACGTCTTCTTGACACAACACGATCCAGTTTGAAATTTGTCCTAGATATCATTGTGACAAATATAAGACTTTTTTCCCGGGACGAGTGGTTCAAACTGTACCCTCAACAAAAGAAAGAGTGTTTATCCTTTTTTAAAAACGGATAATATGTGATCTTTAGTTTAGTAAAACCTTTCTTTCCTAGTTGTTGTTTAAGTCTTAGTCTTGTATGACCCATTAATTTTAGATGTCATCCAAGATATTTTCCAGAAAAGTACTGTGAACGACACTTACAAGGAATGGATGAAAGATTTGACCTTAAATCTCAGCGGATTATCAGCTTTTGACCCCACATCACTTAGATGTCCAAAAGTCCTATTCAACATAAAGACAACCATTGTGATAACCATTCAGGAAAAAAATAGGCCATGTGCGACCTTTGCCTAGATTGGTATCAGTTCTCTATGAATCTAAGCTTGTAAATTTGAGTCCAACCATCACGTGACAAAGGATTGAACTCATCCGAGGTATTAAAGGCAGACACCACGAAAAACAATTCTATATGCTGTCCTAAATATAGATACCCTGACGATTACCGATCATAAATCTCACTCTGATTAACTGCTGACAGCATTAACAGCCATGGAAATTCTTGATGTATGTATAACAAATATTTTCGTTAATATGATTTATTGTAACAATATATTCATGCCAGATTTGAAATCTCACAAAATTTGACAGAATCTGACTGCGGTATGGTAGAATCTCCCCAAAATACCTAGTTTATGTATTCAAATCAACATACATTGAACAGTAAAGTCTCTTTTGCAACTCTCTGCGATTATGAAAAAAGGGTATTATTAAATATATGATATACAGAGTTTGGAACGTTCAATATTAGCAGATTCATTGTATGTTGTTTTATTTGTTTTGCTTGTAAAGATTCATTTGTACATGTATCTATTAATTTTCATTTCAACTAATTAGCGTAAATTGTATTTTCAAAAGTCATATTGGTATCCACGTACTATTTCATTCCCTTGATGTATCAATTTTAGACTAAATAGTGTTGTATATTAAATTTACAGTACGGTAACAGCAGCTGGTTATGTAATAATGTAAATAAAATTATTCGTACAGAAAAGAAATTACATTGGGAACAAACGAAAGCTGCAGATGGTTTATTGAATTAAGTAGGATTTGCGTTTTGGAAAAGGGCTTTGCATGCGACTTTATGTTTAGTTTTATGAAGATTTATATAAAATGTAAAGAAAAAATAACAATATTATACAACAGATGGTTAAAATGAATTTGTGTAATAAATTATCATAATTGCTCTTTGTTCTTTTATCATATATATTGATGAAAATACAATAAAGTGGGGTCATCCGTGTCGCAAGGGCACTTTATTAGTTGTAATTATGTCATTAATTTTTGATCAATGATATATGCAACATAATGTTTATTTTTCTTTTTGAGTATGAAAAGACACTTTCGTTCACTACCTTAAATCTGTTTGCAATCAAGTACAATTTGCAAAACATTTAAGGGATGATATTTTTAATCTTGGTAAGCTACATGAAAAATACATATTTTTCCCTATTTATCTCAATAAAAAGTGCATTTTTTTCTTTTGTTTCAAATGTTGTGGTGAATTATATTTTTAGTTGGGTTTTTAGAATGAAAATATCGGCTTCAATCAATAGGAGATGCTCAAATATATTCCAATCAAAACACGTTTAAAAGGAATTGCATTGTCAAGAAACAGCCAATTGTGTGTTACAATACTGCATAAAACTATATATTGCACGTGTTAGTGTTTGCTGAATAAATAAAACTGTCTGCTTGAAAAAAAAATATCCGAAGAAGTTAATGACCTAGAGTTTCAAGAAAGTTTTTTTTCTACGAAACTAACTTCTGATATAATTGATCATTTAACATCAGTAGAAACGGGATGTGTTAATAGAGAACCGGTTTTTGTCTATCTTAAAGTGAAAGGTCATTCTGTAATGCAGGGGTCGCCTGCTCCCCCACTAACATTATCTATTTCTTTCGGATGAGACGTGAAATCGAGGTCCCATTTATCAGTGTTATACACTGAGCGAGGAAAAAGAACCAGGTGAGATGTTGCCTGTATTTTGCACAATTTCATATGATCTAAGATAATTGAACTTTTTAGTGGATGTAGGTAATCTGGACAACGGTTCCAACGGTAAATAAACTCTAAAAGACAAATATTATAATTCAAAAGGAAAGATTTTTAACATGACCTGTTTCAAAATTTACATTACAAGAAGTTTATAGACTTTTTTCCGTTTCATAATATTGCATACAGCAAAAACCAAATCAACACACTATTACTCTTGGGTGTTCTGTAGTAGATGTCGTCTGGTATGTTCTTGAAGAAATTGCTCATATTTTGAACAGAAACATGTTTTTGGTACTAATAGTTCATAACTTTTTGTATTTATATCCAGACTGTTAATAATTGGGCGATTTTTGTGTTCGAACTGTCATAAAGAAACCATTAAAAACCCTACAGCGTGCAGTGCCCAAACAAAATAAAAATATGTAAAGACATAATTCTTAAAAACATAATTTCATTTACAATCGTGCTTACGTACCAAATGAAGCCTGAATATTTTTCTTCACTCTTACCATTCAAAATCCTTATTCTCCTTTCATTTCAAAACATTGTCTTCTACTTGAGTGCATTATGTATTCTCTAAAAACTTATTGGTTGGAGACTTAAAGTTTAGTACTTGTAATCCTCCTCAAAATGCTTAAAAAAATACAGGGACAAACAAAGGCACAAAAATGAAAGGAAAAGGATTTAGAAAAAAGTCTGAAACCACAAGGCACTTCTATCTGAGTTAATTTGCATCCGCTACCATTTTCCTAAATGTCCGACGCAACCTGAAGAGTCCAGATTTTAGATGTGTGGTTTAGTGCAAGATTCAGAAAGAATCCCATTGCAGAGTCACTTCTGGTTCTTCTTCATGCTAAGGTGTATTTCTAATTGAACCTTGGTTGACATTTCATTTGAAATGCTATTGGTTGTATTAATGGAGGGAAGGGGATCGAACTTGTGAGCCCTGAATAACCAGACCAACGCGTAACATTGAACAGTTGTTTGCCTCTACCAACTGGTTAGACGTTATTGACATTACGGCATCTATTTTTGAAATTTAAAAGAGATTCTAATGACAAAAAACTCAGCAACGTTGTGAATATTCGGTTAAAAATATTATCTTAAGATTATTCAAAAGGATTTTCTTTGAATTGAGCTGGTGGTCTAATTTTCTAATCATGTATTAGCCAGTTTCAAACTCGTCCGAGACGCCATTTGGTCAAAGAAAACAAAGAGACTGGGAAAACAATGGCTAAGCTAAAATGTAAACGACTCACGTCGTAAAACCGACGATGAAAAACATTCAATGGACAACAGAAGATAGACAACAGATCATGGACTATTGTCGAAGGACATCGGATGATTTACAAAGGCTGTTGCAACATTGCAACATTTGCGTCCTGTGTTTTGGTGAGCTAAAATATATGATTTACTTTAAGCTGTTATTTATGAGTGTTATTCTAGATAAAAAGTACCCAAATTCCGATACCCAAAATACATCTTAGTTGTATCGAAATTGCTGTTTGCTTTAAAGAAGTCACAATTATGAAACATTATTTATCAACTTAAAGGAACACTAACCACTGTAAAAAGGCACGTTTGTAAAAGAACATCATGTCAGGTATAACAGTGATTAACAACATCATATTAAACGAGCCTGTGTTTAACGCCATACGGTCAAATGAACTACTTTTAACGACATCATGTCAAACAAATTCCTGTTTAACATCAGCGTATGAAACGAAACTTTTTTGAGACGTTAGTGTTAAACCACATTATGTCAAAGGAACATGTGTTTAATAATATCATGGCAAAGAAAGCAGGGTTTAATGACATTATATCAAAGGAACCGGTGTTTAATGACATCATTTTAAGGAATTTGTGTTTAACGACATCAAGGTTTATCCTCCCACTTGAATTCACATATATTTGTCTCGAAGTGTTCAATTTGCTTTATTAAATTACTCATTTATCATCATTAGTTGTGTTGATCAAAATACAAAGAAAATAAATAGTGAACTTCACATGTATTTTCTCACTTTTAAAATATCATTAGGTAAACACAATTTCATCACTTAGCACGGCAACATGGTAAGGTATGAAACTCTTGTTCGCAATTGCCTTCTATTATTTCTCCAGGATTACAGGTTTCTCTGCAGGTGCAGCCCGTCGGTATTAGCCACCAAGCTGTAAAAGTAAACTTTAGAGTTATATAATTAGAAATGTTCCAGTTTACATCAAATAAATAGTTACGTGGTTCGAGTGGTATTATAAGCCCTCCCCACACCGACCCTCATCTTTCTCTACTCTGGCATAATCAGTTATTTTTTTCAAAGCAGTTATTAGATTCGTGTTTTTAACCGTTTTTCTAAAATACAGTGTATTCAACAAAAATGATTTCTGTAATAAACAGAACATTTCAATATACCTACACGTATTTTTGAATTTTCCTATGTTAAAAACAAGCATGCAAGTACCTATTGAAAGTTTTATCAGTTCCCTGAGTTGTTTTCCGTTTTGAATCATCATTATCATAATTTCTTCTCTAAGTCTTGCAAATGGAAATCTTTTGTCAGCATTAACAGCATTGTACTATCGCGTTACAAGCACCAATTGAAAAAAAATAATGCCCACAGGTACCAGGGATAACACAACACATAGGAAATGATTTGGACATCGAAAGATATAATTGTGTGCTTTAGTTATTTTTGCACGTGTAACAACACTAAACAAATCCTAATTCGATTTTAGTGTTATTTCAGATTAGACAATCGTGTTCAAATTTAAAAATTTCGAACTCATTAGATAATTATTGTAAACAAAAAGGATTTTGATGAAAACATTAAGTCTTAAAAACTTCTTTCATATATAACAACAATTCAAAGGCATGGTTTAGTCTTCCCGTTTCTTCTTAGGTATAGCACACTGCTAATATACCAGAACAATCACATTAAAGACACATCCTTGTCTCTTTGCATGCTCTTTGTGCAATAAAACACAAACCATCCGCAAGAAACAGGAATGTAAATGAAGGTACTTAAGCTAGAACGACAATGCTTTGTGTTATTTTGTTACAACTGACACATGGTGTGAGTCTACAGTGACTTTCCGCATTCTTTACTTTCAGCGCAGGTACTGTTTTTAAACCAGGAGGGTCATCAAGAACTTGCTTCCCAATCGATGTGAAATAATTAAGTTAATCCCGAACTGACGCATGAATATAATATTTTAATACTTATATATACTAATACAATATAATAATACTTTAAACAAGGTTAAAGACTGATGTTATTTTTCTTTTCTTTTCAGTTTTATCTGCCCAGTCATCCGGCCAGCAGTTCCGCTAGCCAGCCAGCTTTAACCCAGCCATTTTGCAATCCATAAATCTAGCCACTCAGCCAGTTTTCAATCAAGCTGCCTATCATTCCATCCGATTTTTTATTTATCAAAAATCTATCTTTAATACGGATGAAACGTACACGCGAGATAGATGGTTCCTTTTGCAATACATGTATGAGCATGTCCGTCTATATGCATTTCAAATATATTTAGTCTCAAAATGATTAGGTTGAAAAACAAATCTTACCTGCAGCTTCAGGAAGAGTAACCATAGCTACGCATATCACCATGAGAAAGACGAGAAGTAGTTTGTTCATGCTGATGACAGTGTAAACGAACTAGTCGGAATTACTTGGGTTTCTGTTATAAAAGATTAGTAAAATGAAAAAACGTTTTCCTCATATACTGTAGTTGACATTTGAATTATATTTTATGTGACAATGTATTTTCATTTAATTCTCGTTTGATTGTCAAATACAGATTTGTTTTCATTCAATTATTAAGTTTTCATTTTCAAAAGAAATGACATAAAATTTCCGAAAATGTTTTTTCCTCCCTCAAAAGCAATCGGTATATCTTGGCAAAGTTGTCCAAAACATTAATTTTGCGAATTTTTATCTTGGATGCAACGTTTTAACATAAACAATCACACACAAAAATGTTAATTTGCCTATAGCGCCAGTATGTGTAGTTCAGTGACATTATAAACACATACTGTATTTCTTCAATATATATTTGTTTCCAATTTTCCGTTTACTTTGACCATCCTCATTTAGTATTTGTGTCTGGCCTTTTTCAATAAGTTTCTAAGTTGGATCCTTTATTGATACTAGAAGTGTTGATGTTTTACACGACGTCAGATATATATTCTTAACTCTTTTCATACTGGCCAGATTTAAAAGCTTCATATACATCCAAGATTTATGAAAATCTTTGCCGTCTAAAAGACGTGGAATATTTGCAAATGCAACTATACATTATTATTGAAGACATTATAAACACTCCGGTATATTGACTTATCGTCCTTAAAATTCCATATTTGTCATTTGTTCACACGCTATTCCGTAGTCTTTGAAATCGTCCTTACAAATGTAAACTAATGTCATATTCACAGCTATGCAAAATATCAGCACGAAGCAAAGTATTATACATTACATTCTTGCTAAGTTACATGTCCCATTTAGAAATTCAAAATATGGCCATTTTTTTAGAAATGGGTCTAATGTAAATTTGAAAAGTGTGATTAAGATTAAAATAGAAACTTAAAAAATAGAGGTTTTTTAGAAGTATTTAAAAAAAAATGAAAAAAAAAGCGTTTTAACATTTGAGCCACGAATTATATGTCTAAAAGCGAAAGAAATTTTCCATGAATTGAGAACCTGCACCAAAAACTTCGAACGTCAGTGTGATCCCCAAAACACCATAGGTACAGGTGACTAAGCTTTAGCGACACAGGCAGTTTATCTTTGATTCGCTTCCGATTTTGTCCCGTAAATCATTTTATCAATGTCTTACTTTCAACAATAAGTACTCATTATATGATTTTTTGGCAGATATATATGCTTCTTATGAGAGTTTTATTTTTATAAGTATTAATCAATATTTCAATATATTTTTAAATATAAAAACTGAACTTACCTGCAAACAATTGTCATGAAAGCGTTGTAATACTTATGCTCATACAAAAGAGTATGAAGTATTTATAGGTTTGGCAGTAAGCTGAAAATGAAGCGAAAACAATACAGTTAACAGCCGCTGTACGACCACTCCGAAATATAGACATCCTGAAATTGTGAACGACTTTGTTAAAAACAAATATTGTTTGCCCTGTACTACAACAGACTTTGACTCTCGTATTGCAGACACTGTCAATATGGACATTGTTGAAAGTAAAAACGTACTCAGAAATAAAATACGGCATATGGGTGCTATTTTTTGCGATTAAAGATTATGACATACAGGACCTATTTTACGGCAATTGCATTTCGCTTTGTGTAAATCGGCTGACATATTCCAAATTTCAATCAAAATGTCTTGCCTTTGACTTTATTATACTTAGCGAATCGTAATTAGAGTGTCTTTAACAAGTTTGCTTATATTAAAAGACCTTCCAATGTTGGTCTGAATAGATATTTGAATTTGATTGGCTTCGTCGGTTCAACATGTTTTTAATTTAGTTTTGAAACGAAATATGATTTTATTGCAAACAACTCATTTATCTTTATTTGTAATTAATTTTTTGTTCAACATAATTTCATAAAAAGAAACATGATTACGGTTAACTTTTTCTACGGAAATTATTCTTTAAGCAGAAATTTTTACTTCTTTAACAGTACTAGGACATACACTAATGACTAGACATTTGTATACGGTAATTGTTGTATGTTGGCCCCACACTTTTTTGTATTTTCATCAATATATGGCATAGAAAACAAAGAAAAATTGTACAAATTTAAAAAACAATTTCATCTTTTAACCATCTGTTGCATATTATTGTTATTTTATCTCTACAGTGTATTAAGATATCCATAAAATTGAACACGACAGTCGATATCCATTTTGCTAAATGTGAATTCTGGTAAAACCCCATAAACCGTCTGCAACTTTAATTTGTTCCCAAAGTAAATTCCATCCTTTATGACTGTCTACATAATGGCATAACCAGGTGCTTTTACCGTTCTGTATATTTAATATACATTATTGAGTCTAATGTAGATAAATAAAGAAACGAAATACTAATTGGATACTAACATGACTTTTGATATACAATTTTTCTTAATTACTTGTAGTGAAATGAAAATAATTAGATGCAAATGTTTCTTTACAAACAAAACAAATAAAACCCATATACAAATACACTGCAGAATCTGATAGTTCCAAGCCCTATATCAGATATTTGATAATACTTTTTTCCAAAACAGCAAGGAGTTGCAAGAGAGACTTTACTGTTTAATGTATGTTGAAATGAATAAATTAACAAGGTATTTTGGGAGACTCTACCATACAGCAGTGAGATTATGTCAAATTCTGTGAGATTTCAAATCTCGACGGGAGATATGGCACGAATATATTGTTACATTAAAGCACATTACTAAAGATAATTGTCATTGCTGTTAGCGTTCTGCTTATCTTTCTCAGCACATGATAGTCAGAGTGAGATTTTTTATCGGTTATCGTTAGCGCATCCACCTTTAAGACACCATAAAGAATTGTTGTTCTGGGTGTCTGTCAGGTTGATATCTTACGAATTCAATCCATTGTCATCTGGGGTCAAAATCAAGTTTACAAGGTTATATCAGACCTGGGTTCAGTTATTTTGAAAAGTACAATTAAACTGGAAATGTTCAAAGAAATTACAATTATAATTAATTGCTTTTTTATAAAAAAAACCACTTAATTAAATACAATTATTATAAGGAAAATAATTATTTTTTTTAATTATTTGGCATTTTATTCACAAATAAAGATCAAGTTCTGATTGCTTTCCTGATGTGTGCCTTTGACATCTTGGGTAATGAGGATCAAGAATTCATGTTGTGTGGCCAACAATCAAATATGGACTGACAAGTACATTATTTTTATACCTGGATATTCCAGTAATGTTTCATTCCTTAATTGTAACACTTCTCACTTACCCAGTCAATTTTGTCAATGAAATCAAACTTTCCCTCCCTCTGGCTATGTACAATGTAGCTTACAAATGTACTACCTTCATCAATAGTCTGGCAACACCTATTTAGGTGACCACCAAGTGTGAAATTTATAACTTCTAACTGTTAGCCAAATTGTTTTAAAAATCAATAATACTCAAATGAATTTAGCATGGCGTGAAGGAATTTGACTTAAAGCTAAATTAGAAAAATTATTGTAAAATCATATTAAAATCGTGCCAGCAGTTTCTAAAGAGAAGAGTTTAGAAGTTTACCATATAGCCATACAGTGAAAAAATGCCCAACCCTGTTTAGGCGAGGTTTTAACAGACCTAAATGTCTCGAAGAAATTCTATTAAGGAAATATTTTGAAAATATAGAATTATTATCACAATTATGATTATCTTGTTTCCGGTTGCATACATCTGTTCTGTGCCTTTAGAAACTCCAGAAAAAAGCTTTTATCGTTCATGATTAAGAAAATATCGAATAATAAAGTAATCCATAATTAAAAGCATCTGCAAATGCAGACTTGAATGACAGACACACGGACACACACATTCACGGTCAGACAAATGGACAGATTGATTTTGATATACCTACTTTCAGAAAATAGAAATAAATATCATGAAACATTCAAGGTCATACAATTTTACAACAGTCGCCAACTTTTTTCAAACTTAAGTGCATTTAATGTTTTTCCCAGTGCCTTTCAAAACAGTGAAATGTTTTCAGAAACAGAGAGAAAACTTTAACAAATCAAGTGATTTCATATCAACTTTTAATTTCTTGACATATTTTGATTAATAACAGCCTACAGTGTTGTTAGAATTTAAAGCTATAACACAAAACAAAGCAGCTATCAGATTTTTAAAATACATTTTCAGTCAAAGAGATGATATTTTTTTAATGCTGCACACTCAATGAGCAGTTAGTTTTCTTAGTGATCTAAATCAAGTAAGTGTACTGTAATCTTTTCATTAATATATACAGAACTTTAAGACATACAGAAATTTCAATTTACGTTCAACACAAAATCTTACAGGTATTTTTTAATTTCCATCTCTTCTTTACAGGTTTGACCTCTCTTCTTCAATAAAGCAAGCAAGTCAGTGTATCTGTGTTGTTGTTCAGGCTCCAGGTAAGAGAAGCCTTTTCAAATTTTACATTGTTTATTGAAGAAAAGCAACTTTTATTCCTTTAAATTCAAATATTAAATCAATCATGTAACTGAGTTACTTAAAAAAAAAAAGAATGCTTTGTTATTTTCTGCTAATTTTCATCAAACATTTTAATATAATGTTCATATATATTTCCATGGCAAAGCAATGTTGCATCTGAAAAATATTTTATTAAAGTTATGTTCAGATATACGAGTAATGTAATTTTTGCAGGAGTATAAATGACAAACATCAAGAAAGTTTCACAAGCCTCATGGGAGCTTAACATACTTGTTCCAAAATGCTTTTAGTGAGTGGAAGGATATAAATTACCAATATTATTGTTTTGTAAATAATCTCTTGTTTACAAAATACAACATACATGTAATTACTAGTTAAATTAATAAATAGAACGAAGCAATGATTTTTGAATACATTTTCTAGGTCTTAAGTTAGTACCGTTGAAAAGTTTTCAATTAATCAGAAATGACATCCGATCATTTGATGTTGACATTTTCAATATATGGCAAAATCATAGGTTAGTCACATTAAATAAAGAAAGAAATATGACTAACTAAATGTTCTGTAAATGTTTAAAACAATAGAAAAAAATGCACATTTTTTCATGTAGATAAATTGAAAAATAGTACTTTTTCATGTGTTTCTCTGAAACTTTGAATATCATCCATGAAATACTCCAGAAATTGTACATGATTGCAAACAGATTAACGATGGAAACAGAGGGTGTCCTCCCATAATCAAATGAAGAGTAAACATTATGTTGCAGATATCAGTGATAAAAAATGAATTGCGTACATAATTATGACTTAAAATTTGTCATTGCGACATGGGTAACCATATTTTTTTCAGCAATATAAGGCATACGAAACAAAGAGCAATTATATAGAATTAAAATAAAAATTCATTTTTTAACCATCTGTTGAATATTGCTGTAATTCTACCTCTACAGTTTATAGAAATTTTAATAAATCTGAAAACGAAGTCGCATGCATAGCCCTCTTGCTAAATACAAATTCTGGTAAAAACCAATAAAACATCTGCAGCTTTAATTTGTTCCAAATGTAAATTTTGTCCTTTACGACTATTGCAATACTAATTGAATACCAATCTGACTTTGAAATGCAATTTTTCGTTAATTAGTTGAAATGAAAATTATAAGATGCAAATGTCTGATTACAAGCAATACAAATGAAACAATATACAATGAAACTGCTAATACAGAACGTTCCAACCCCTACATCATATAGTTAATAACACTTTTATTTACCAAATAGCAGGGAATTGCAAGAAAATCTTTACTATTTAGATAATGACATAACCAGGTGCTATTACGGTATTGTATACTTAATATACGAGACTTTTGAGTCTAAAATAAATAGATAAAAGGAATGAAATACTTACTGCATACTAAAATGACTTTGTAATGCAATTTTCGTGTATTATTTGAAATGAAAATTATCAGATGTAAATGTTTTATTACAAGCAATACAAATAAAACACTATACGATGAAACTGCTATAACTAAACGTTCCAAACCCTATATGATATCTTTAATAATACTTTTATTTTCAAAATAGCTGGGAGTTGAAAAAGAGACTTTACTGTTTAATGCATATAATGAGAATATATAAACAAGGTATTTTTGGTGATTCTACCATAGGTCAAATTCTGTGAGGTTCTAAATCCCGACAGGAGATATGGGATGAATATATTGTTACAGTAAGGACATTCCTGCAAATGATTGTAATACATACGAGTACATCAAGAATTTTTTCATGGCTGTTAATGCTTTCAGCTCATCTGAGCACAATGTAATAAGAGTAACATTTTGTCGCAAGGGTAAAAAATACAAAAAACGTGAAAAACCAAAGTCAGAAAAGACAGCCACCCTACACATCAAAATTAATCGAATGTCCTACTACATTCTAGACAAAGGCCTCATTCATGATCTGTTTTACCTGATACATTTTCACGATGTTTGGTTCGATATTTTAAAAGACGATTGGTTATATAAGACATGAAGTTGATAACCTGCTGAGGTCAAAGGTCATATCTTTTTATCCATTCTGATATACTGGGTGACATCGAAACTTGATAATGCAAGACTAAAATGATGACTAAAATCTGGCACAAAAACAATAGAAAAAAATACCAATCCAAATGTCAGTGTATACATTTCTAACATTTTTATAGCTGAGGCTATATTTTGAAGCATCTTTCATAAAAACAAGTTGAATATCAATGTCGGCGGTCTCTCTGCGAAATCTGTTTTATCGGCGGCCTCTCTGCTTTGGCACCGGTTATTCTATGTTGTAAGCACAATTGGCAATGATAGTCAGAAAAATCGGAAAAACATCTGTTCAAACAGCTGTGTTGATTAAAATTAAAAAGTGAATGGAACATAATAATATATTTGCTATGTACACAAGTGTGTAGTTTTCAATTATCAGTCACTGCGCCCCAAACCTCGTACAGATTGTTTAGTGGTGTACTGACATGGAAAACAACTTTGGCACTTCCTACAGACTGAAACGAGTTATTGCTTTAATAAAGTACGTAACAATTGCATTAAACATTTTCGTTTTTCAATATTCTTCAAGAAACTACTGATAAATTAGTCGATAGTTACATGAAATTCTTGCACACTCTTCTATCAGTTTGGATGGTGCACGGGAGACCTCTCTACACAGTAGTTTTTAAAGCACAGGCAGACTCTTTGCACAGAACACAGGCGTGCTGTATGCTAGCGTTTGATTAAATTATTCGCTGTATTTGATTAGGAAATCTTTTCTCTTTTTTTTGTTAATTGTTATAGCGACTGACTCACATAATTTTGCTTATGTGTTTTCTTTAAAATCAAAGAGAAGTTGATATACTATGGATAAAACGTAATATTATGCTTCTGTTCATGATAAAACCTGAAGAAAAATATGAAATCTCCAGGATTATAACCCATGCCCCTTTCAGTAAATAAAATGTTATAGCGGTCTAACCTTCATAGCCACGGCAGACTTTTCATCGCATCTCAAATCTAATAATAAAAAAGGAAAGTATGTACCCTGTGACTAACGGGATAAATATTTCACTGGTAAAAGTGTGTAAAACTTTATATTATGATGTGTTTCTTTAACAAAAAAATGAGACAGTAACTTAGTTTACATGTGTTCTTCATAATAATAACCAGAATTTCTATATTTATAAACATTTTCTTTCTTATGCATCGTTGGCCCGTGCACAAACTTATATCTTCATGTCTTAATTCTACATATTTGGAAGCGATCACTATATATGTGAAGGGTAATATAATTCTAATTTTATTTTATTCCTGTTGTACAATTATAGTACAAAAAGTCTCGTTGTCTAAGTTTTAAATAGAGTAGGGATATCTTTATGAAAAGTAAGTATGAAAATAATAAAATAATTAAAATAAAATATAAATTCTTTGATAAAGTTAGCCAGGACCATGTTAAAACATTATGTATGTTTTAAACAAATTATCGAAATCGTACTCTTCATTCATTCATTTCATTCCATTCCATTCCATTCATGCATTCGTTCATTCGTCCGTTCGTTCGTTCACTTACTCACTCATTAATCCAGTCAGTCAGTCAAGCAGTAAGTCAGACATTCATTGAGCAAAATCAATAAGAAATACATACATAGATGTTTTACAGATTTTTTCTGACTGCGAAAACTATTTTATACAACCTACATTACATTGTGCTTCCTGCATAACATCGATTGAAAAAATATATATACATGTATATCTATATATTTCTGAAACACCATGTAGGATAAGGGACATGATGATATGAGGGCGCTTATTTAACAATTGATACAATGAACGATAGGAGACTTCATTCCAGCTTAAATTAATTGCTGGCGGCGGTTTGCAGAGAGCCTACCTGTACTTTCAAAACTGCTGTTCAGAGCGACCTCCCGTGCACCATCAAAACTGAAAGTAGAGGCTGTACAAGGATAACATGTAACTATCGACCAATTCATCAGTATTTTCTTGGAGGGTATTGAAAATGAAAAGTTACGTACTTGATCAAAGCAATATCTCATTTCAGTCTGTAGGAAGTGCCGAAGCTGTGTTGAAGAATATTGAAAAATGAAAATGTTTAATGCAAGTGTTTTGTATGTTATCAAAGCATTAACTAGTTTTAGTCTGTAGAAAGTGCTGACGTTAAGTTCTATGTTACTTCACCACTTAACAATTTATACGAGTTTCGCGGCGCAGTGACTGATAATTGAAAACTACACGCGTGTCTACGTAGCAAAGATATAATGTTCCGTGCACTTTTTAATTTTAAGCAACACGGCTTTTGGACTGATGTCTTTCCGATTTTTCTGACTATCATTGCAAATTGTGTTAACAGCAGAGAATAACCGGTGCCGACGCGGAGAGGCCGCCGTTAAAAAGAGACCGTCGATATGGTTGTGAACCGTGAAAAATAAATCTTATATTTGCCTCAATGATATCGCGGACACATTTCAAACTAAGTCATGTTGAGTCAAAAAGGCGGCAAGGAATGTTATTGTATTATGTTAGCAGTCTAAACTTTTTGTTAAAAAAGTACTAATAATCCTTTTTATAAACTGTTATTATTATAAATATTGATAACCCAATAATAAAAAGACCATTTGTAGCAGCTTTTTTCCCCCAAACTACACGAAAATGGACGTAATGTCAAACATAGCATTCGCTATCAAGAAGTTTTTTTATCATATAAAACATCCTTTGTGCGGCATCAAAAAAGATATATACATATCTATCTATCTATAGTCAATACATACAGCAAATTACATTTTGTTTTTTATTTTTCTCCCCTCCCCCCTCCCATAGGCGGAAAGGATATGGTAATGGTCTCCGACCGACCGTCCGTGCGTCCGTGACACTTTTGTTCGGAGCATAACTCTAACACTGTTGAAGGAAATTTGTTGAAACCTCACATTATAATAAAGTCAAATGGGAGTCAAAGATCGTAACTCTAGCTTGCTCATTTTTTATTACCTCCCTTTATATACTCTGTCTGGACCGTTAACTCCAAAAATATTAAAGGCTATTATAAATAGAATGATCGAGGCCCTTAAGTGGGAGTGCAGTTTCTAAGAACCATAATTCTACCTTAACTCGTTTTGAATTATGTCTCTTTATTGTTCTACTATAAGGATGCGTTAAATACAACTCAAAAACTATTGAAGGAATTTAATCGATATTTCACACAATGATAAGGAACATAATTCGCAATGTCCAAGAACCATAACTCTGCCTTGCCAACATTTAATTATATCCCTCTGTTGATTTATAAGGTAACTTGGATGAATTTATGCTATCTTTTTGACTGTGTTAGGAGACTGTCTTTTTTTATTGTGGTTTTTCCTGATATGCTTTCTTTTCACTTTTTGGAAAAACACAGAGGAAGTGCAGTGTGCAAGAACCATAATTCTGTCTTGCTTCTATTTTGAACGATCAATATTACAGTATCTAATATTTGTGATATACTTTGCTTGTCACGAACACAGCTCCAATTCCTTTAAAGGAATTTATTCATATTTCATAGAATGATAGCGGCGTGAAGTGGCAGTGAAGTGTCTAGGAACCATAACTCTTCCTTGCCTCGTTCTTTAATTATATTTCATAATTATATTTCTATAAGAATTTGCTAAACACAACTCAAAAACTACTGAAGGGATTTAGCAGATATCTATGGCAGAGCACATTTAGCACAGCAAATGTGCAATATGTAAGGACTATTACTCTGCCATTTGCTCTTTTTTAACTCTCTCTCTGTCATGTCTGACTACACGACAACTTGAAAGTGTTAATATTTTACACACTGGTAAAATACAGAGGACACAATGTGCAAGAAATATAGCTCTGTCTTTCTTCTGCTTTTTCATGATCTCCCTTTATTATGTTCTATAATTCTTGTTTGCTGGTTATAACTCTAAAACTTAGTAATGAACTTCATTCTTATTGCTTACAATGATGATGGACCTGAAGGGAAATGTAGTGTCTATGAACCATAACTCTATTTTGCCTTGTTTTGAATTATGTCCCTTGAAATTAATATAATGCTTGTCCAGAGCATAGCTCTAAAACTTACAAGTGACTCTATTAATATTTCACATGATGATGGAAGTGCTTTATGGAAGAACCACAACCTCAACTATTAACTTTTTTTAGTTGTCTCCCTTTGTTTAAAGTCTTGTCAGTTTTATTAAATTTATGCTATCTTTTCCTCTACTTTGTGTAGCTAGGCTGTTTTAACTGTGGTTTTTCAAGATACGCATTTTTCACTTGTTTTGTTCCATAATTGTTGATGGTATTTTGTTGAAACTTCATGCAATAATGGACGGCATCGATAAAGGACCTCAGGGATAGTGCAGTGCCTATAAACCAAAAAACCCTACATTCACTTATTCTCGAATTATGTAATAGTATCATAAAAAGCACGTCCCAAACACAACTCAAAACCTTCTCAAGGGATTTAGTTTATATTTCACTCAATGACAGAGTACTTAGAGCAGATATGCAATATACAGGTACTATAAATCTTATTTTGTTAATCTCTCTTTGCCACCATTTCATTGGCAACATTGCTCTTGGAAAAATATGCCTCTGGATCCCACGATGGGATCAGGTTGGTTCAGGAAAAGAGAGGATATCTATTCTTTATAAGCTATTAGGATCTGTACTTCACCAAAAGAAGGTCACCTTCTCATGACCTTTCAATCAGCCAATCAATGCCTATTCAAGATGATTTAAACATGTTATAGAAGTTTACACACTCGATATTAACATGCCGTGTGTACATGATAAACATTAAGACACTTCATAAGAAGCAGTCTCATTGGCTGGGATTTAAATAACAGTATTGGAAATCCAGATTATCAAGAAGATAGAATTGAATGGGTCCGCTTCAGATAAAACCATAGTTAGATCGTGTACTTTAGTCAGATTGTGTATAAGCCTATGTAAAATCATGTTGCAGTTGGGGTGGGGCCAATTTAGACCCTAGGGCTACGATTTGAATAAACAAGGTAGAGGTCTACTAGACACTGCTACATACCAAATATCTTAGCCCTAGGCTTTGTGGTTCAGAGAAGCAGATTTTTGGAAGTTTCCCCATATAATCTTATATAAAATCATGTTGCAGCTAAAGCAGTGCAAATGTAGATCCTAGGAGCATGATTTGAATCAACTTGGTACAGGTCAACTAGACAATGCTACTTAGCAAATATCTAAGCCCCAGGTCTTGTGGTTTCAACCAAGATTTTCAAGTTTTTCACTTTCTAATCTACTTTTTAAGTCCTGTGGCCCAGACCTGCAAAAGACCAGAACCACTTGAACAACTTAAGAGCTTCATGCAAGGAACATTCCAAGCAAGTTTTATCAAATTTGGCCTGGTGGATTCAGAGATGTCTTTTGATGCGTGCTCAGGTAAGCTAAAAAGCCCTCGGACTTTTTTGTTATAATTCATTCAGGCATCAAGGTCAACTGTACTTGGGTATATCTGGGTGTATTTCATGTAGCCAGTTCACAAAGGCAGGTGACAGAAGCAAGCAAAGCAAATGTCAATAATTCCGGCAGGACTAAGCCCAAAGAAACTGAATTTTAATGTATAAATGGTTATTTTTCAGCATCAAAAGGTTTTTGAAATCTCAATGTCAGAAATTTTCTGTTTCAAGAGAGGAAATGTTCAGGAGTCCCGAATCACTGACTGCGTAAAATCTGCACACCATTAAAGCGACTGACTCACAGAATTTTGCTGAATTTTTTGTTTCTTTAAAATTTAAGAGAATTTAATACATTATGAAAAAACATAATATTATGCTTCTATACACTATGAAAACTGAAAAAAAAAGTTTTGACTTAACCAGGATTCTAACCCACGACCTTTCGGTCAGTAAAATAAAGAGCAACGATCTAGACCACTGAGCCACAGCGTCTACTTGTCAGGTAGTGTCAAAATTAATGTTATAACTAATGCATCTACCCCGTGACTAACAGGGTAAATTTTTTTCCGATAAAAGTGTGTAAAACTTTATATTTTGATGTTTTTCTGTATCAAAAAATGAATCAGTAACTTAGTTTAAATATGTTCTTCACAACTGCAGCAAAAATTTCAAGATGTAAGAACATTTTCTTTTTTTTCATCGTCGGCCCATCTGTGAGTCAGTCGCTTTAAAATCACATATCAAAGATACTGGTATCTGTAACATATGCAAGTCGTATAAACCACTTAACCACAATTTACTGAATTGGTTTCCAATTAAAATGGTTTTCTTTGAATCATCCAGCTGGCCATATATTGCTGACAATTTTGCAATTTTGTGTGATTATTTTGTGTTTGTTTTGTTGATATATACACTGATAAATACAGATTACATGAATGTTCTCAATTTTAATAACTTTAACACAACATATGTTAAGTGAATAAATATTTATTGAATGAATAAATGATTTTGATTTTAATAATCAGACATGCAGAATCGCAAACATTTCTACTTCACAAACTTGACCACTTATATAGTAACTCAAACACATTCTGCTGAACAGAAAACAGAAAACACAATTTAAAAATTTATTTCATAACTCAGATTAAAAATTTAGTAACAAGACAACAAAACATGTAGTGATATCCAATTCTTTTTTTGTTCCAAATGAGAATTTGTCAAATTAAAACAATAAAAACAAGTCCAAGTATTTTGCATTTGAACTGTGACCAGTTGTAGTATTTCAATCCATGTTAAGAACAAAGCTTGCATATTATTGGCAACAATTAATGTAAAATGTTACCAGTAACTTTTTCTTAATAAACTTAGATTAGCATTGGTTCTAACTGTTCACAACTTTACAATAATCGAGGATTCTTGAATATTCTAAATCCTCCCTCCTTTCAATGAAATCTTCTTGTCATTTTCTGGAACATCTGTTAAGATAACCAAATATAGCACCATTCAGTAACTTTACTCGGCACTATCCCTGGACCAGGACTGGCTACTCCCATTCTGTTGTGCCAGGGGGTTTTGAGGACAGATCGTACATTACACGGGATATACCTGGGACAGTCCGTATTGCAGATATCATATCTTCTATCACCTGAAACAGAAGAACAAAGACTCAATAATGGTTATTCCTATTTACTTCCCCGTGACATACCCAGTTATCAAGGCATCATCTTACAGTACCAGATACCCAGGTGAAGTCAAGTCTTGAGCATGTTCTGCTTTCAACAGCAAGAATGATTCCAGATTGCCTCTTTGTCTTAAACCTGACAAACAGGAAAAGGAATTTAGAATATCAATATTTTTTTACAGTTCTCTCTCAAATGCTACATAAACTTGCAATTGCAGTACAGGCCACACTGTTATCACCAGTCTAACACTGCTATTTTGCACTTTACAAACTACTAGTGACAAAAATGACAACACCTGAAATTCACTGCACCATTTAGGTCTTTAAAAGAAACATCAAACATGCATTCAAGCTTACGCGAGAATTTAACATAGAAATGAAGTTTACATACATGAACAAAAGGTCAAAACCAACTATTAAGTAACAGACAGCACAAAATAACATTATTACTGAAATTTTTATAAGATATGACTAAGGTATAATGACTTTCCATGAGCAAAGAATGAGGAACTATACAGTTCTATGTAGTCAGCACAACACAATAGAGCTCAAAACACACTCTTAACATTAAATTTTCAACCTTAAAGCAAGCATATCTTTACGACAGGATGAAAGTTGTTGAATACTTACTGACAGAGCTAAGTGTTTATCTGGCTGAGCTGCTGTTCCAGTCATAAAATCATGAGTAAGAAATGTCCGAATCACAATTGACCTTTGACATGAAGGTAAGTGTTGGGAGGGGTCTCTGTCAAAATGTAATGGCACTATCACTATTGGCATTTGACTGAGTTTATGAATACACTTAGAGTCTTGTAAAACTTTGGTTGCAACAAAGTCAGCTTGGCGTAGGGTACTTAATACTCCTTCGGTGAGATATGTAGGTGTAATGTCTTCCAACGGAAACTTTACTGGATCTCCAAATATGTACACAACTCTGAAAAACAGTAAGACTTAGACATGTATAGAATTCACAAATAACTGAAGGATAATTCTTAAACAGCAGATGTAGCATTCTTTTGCAGTTTAAAAGCTGTTTTTATTAATAAAACTGCTTACATCATGATTTTCTCTAAGCATATCTGTTTATTATATGACATATTCTAAGCAAACAGTTACATTTCAGTTTATATCATGGCATATTCTATCATGTAAGCCTGTTTAGAGAGCTCTAGTATGACTTGTATGGCAAAAAACAAGAACTGTCATTATAAGGAAACAAATGCTCCCGAGCAAAGCCTCAACTTCAAAGCAATAACATAAAGAGATGAAAAATAAGAATAAGTAAACTTGAACACTGGGCAGATGAGTATCTATCTGTATTTTAAGTTTAAAGTTTAAAACCTTTGATAGTTTTTATGTAATGCTGTAGACAAATATTTATAGTAAAATTAATTAAAGGGAGGCGACTAAAAATGGGACCAGGCAGTTATGTTTCTTGGACAGTCACATATATAGTTTAAGTTTCAAGTCAATCCCTTTCAGCCCGCCCGCTTAGCTCAATAGGTAGAGCACTGGATTAGTAATCCATCGGTCATTGGTTCGACCCCTGGGTATGGCAAATTTTTCCGTGACAATTGTTCTCAGACATTGTGTCTTATGTTCATTTGTCTCTCACCGCTGATTCAGAGTAGATCATGTGGGAACAGTAGTCAGTCACTTGCGGAGAAATTGGCAATTACTGGTTAGTTATCCAGGAAAACCGGTCAGGTGGACTGACCGCCGAGATATAACATATGTTGAAATCGGCGTTAAACCCCAAAACAAAACAAAAAATCCCTTTCAGAGTTTTCAACTTATGCTTGGGGCAAAGATTCATCATAAAAGTGTCACCCTGACCTTTCAGGTAGGATCTTGGAGTTGCAACTGACACATAATTTGGATATGATGAACACTTGTGACGTAATATATGAGAATTTTTTCATGCATGACAAAGTTGAAAAAAACTGAAGGATGGACACAAAGATGTACAGACAGATGAACAGAGTGATTCTTCTAATATGCCCACCTTCAGAAGTGTAACAATAGATGTCATGACATATTCCAGTTAATATCCTGAAATATTCTATGCATACCTGTTTATATTATGACATATTCTAGGTATCAATTTAGCTAGTATCATTATTTTGTTCCAGTCCAAATCTTTCGCTTCTCCTTTTGATGATAGCCCAGCAACATAACTGTATGTTCTACAATCTCCCTACAAAACAAACATAAATGTACATGTATCTATTTAATTCAATTCAACAGGTAATCTGACTACATTAATATCATTCTTAAAATAGATTTGTTATTGTACTGCTGCACTAAAGGTTTCTGGTCTGGTCTGAACCCAGAAAGCAGTCGTCACATGGGATTAATTTAAGTTGCAAAGTTCCAGTCATCACATGGGATTAATTTAAGTTGCAAAGTTCCAGTCATCACATGGGATTAATACAAGTTGCAAAGTTCCAGTCATCACATGGGATTAATATAAGTTGCAAAGTTCCAGTCATCACATGGGATTAATATAAGTTGCAAGAACTTATTTCCAAATCAGTGGATGATAAGTGGGACTTAAACATTTGCTGTACAATATTTGGATGGACTCCTGAACATATGTGTTCTATTTTCACCAAATAATTTTTTTTCATTTTTAAGAGAATGATCAATACTATAGTCTGCTGTAAATCATCAGCCCTTTAGTATCTCTGCAGCAGTCATAACACATGGTAGATAATACTTCAAAGAAAATTGTATATAAACTTTAAACTTTAACCTTTACCAAGCTAGATATCTAAAATGGACTTGTCCATATTTCAGTAAGGACAGATCCATTGATTGTTTATGGGGGTGCTTATTGAAAATTTACTAGTTGTGCAGGCTGATAATGGTTTGCACTGATCACAAAGGAAGAGTCAATTTCCTCCAGCAATAAGTACATGTATGTTTTTATAAATGATTAGAATGCTCACCTGAACACCAACTGTTTTAATAGGCAGTAATGTGGCTGTAAGATGAACACTATTGCTGAACTCTTCAAGGAAGGTTTGTTCCTCTTTAGATGTGCTCTTCATTATTTTACTGAGCAAATTATGCGGCTGAAATGAATAAAACAAAGTATTACACAATTATGAGACTAGTTTTAAAGTAACTTTAACTAGTTCATATCCTATCTAGATACTGTTTGCCCAAAAAATCGTTTTTATTATATAAAATATGTACAACATGAACATGAGATTTTATCGCAGATAATACCAAATTTTCAAAAGGATATTGTACATCTCCTCTTGCTAGTAATACTTTCAACTAAGTCTGGCTGAATTCAAGCCGTTTGTTCCAGAGAAACAGCCAGGAAATGGAACTGCTCAAATTTACAATCAAAAGGCCATCTCCATGAGAACATTTATTTGCCTGATACAGCTGGATAACAAGCCATTCTCCTCTTCCTGAGAAATAGCACAAAAATGATACGCTCTATTGTACAATGAAAGGGCACAACCCTGTAGATAAGAATTTGTATTTGAAACATACAAATAATCTGTTTCTTAATTTATTTACTGGGGTCTAAAGCCAGTTTCAACAGCCATGGTCATATCTCCCAGGAGTCAGTCCACCTAACAAAGTATTCCTGGGTATCCAACCAGTTTACTAACCAATTTCTCCACAAGTGACTACTTCCTCACTTGATTCAGAGGTGAGGAACAAATGATGTACAGACACACTGTCCCCGATCCATTACCATGGAAGAATTCTTCCAGCAGTTCTGGGTTGAAACAAGAATCCCTGGACAAAAAAATCTAAATTATTTACTTCTTAAGCACTTAAAATAATGGCATCTTTAACAATCAATCTAAATGACTTCCAAAAATCATCAGCTTGTAGGATAAGGTGGAAGGGAACTTGTCAAAATCTGTTGTACTAAGTCTTAGGTAAACGCTGTACCATTATAAAAAACAGAGCCCTCAATACTGACCTTCATAAGTACAAACAATATAAAGTTGTCTTCTGCAAAACTGTGAATAACATCCTAATGATCAGCACCTTATACAAAACCATGTAAATGCCATGTTTTATATGACAATAAAGTGACTTTTAAAGTAAATTCAACATTCTGACAATGAAAAGACCTCGACATTCTGCTGCTTGAGTACAGTCAGGTAGTATTATGATGTCCTCAATAATCAATATGAATTACATCCCGTATATCATCACCTTGCACAGAATTATGATAAGACAATACTCAGTAAACAATTACAAAGTTTCTTTTTCAGAAAGAACAACATTCTGACATACAACAGATGTCAACATTTCACTGTTAAATACAATCAGATAAAGAAGGGTGTCATCAGCCAATCATATGAATTACGTCCCAATTATGATCACATTGTAGAAATTATGAAAATGCAATGTTTTCATAATCAATAATACTGTTTCTGTTGAAATAAATACAACAATCTGACATACAAAAGATCTGAAATTTTTACTGCTGTAATACAATCAGATATTATTACAGTGTCTTCAACCAAACATCTGAATTAGCTACCATTTATCATCACATTTTACAGAATTATGTAACTGCAATGTTTTCATAAGCAATTATTCATTTTCTTTTAAAGCAAATTCAGCTCCCGACATACAAAAGATCTCAACATTTTCTTCAGCCAAACATCTGAATTAACTCCCATTTATCATCACATTTTACAGAATTATGTAACTGTAATATTTTCATAAGCAATTATTCATTTTCTTTCAAGCAAATACAGCAATCTGACATACAAAAGATCTCAACATTATACCTCAGAAGTACAATCAGATAGTATTATGGTGTCAACAGCATATAATCTGAATTACGTCCCGATTATCATCACATTGTACAAAATCACATAAATGCAATGTTTTCAGCTGTGATGATTAAGTTTTTTTTTAAGCAAACACAGCATTCTGACTCAAACATAGCAACATTTTACCTCAGAAGTACAATCAGATATTATTATGGTGTCAACAACATAACATCTGAATTACGTCCCAATTATCATCATATTGTACAAAATCATATAAATGCAATATTTTCATCTGTGATGATTAAGTTTCTTTTTAAGCAAACACAGCATTCTGACTCAAACATCTCAACATTTTACAGCTGGAGTACAATCAGATATAAATATGGTGTCTTCAGCAAAACATCTGAATTACGTCCCAATTATCATCACATTGTACAAAATCATGTAAATGTAATGTTTTCATCTGTGATGATACAGCTTCTTTTTAAGCAAACACAGCATTCTGACTCACAAACATAGCAACATTTTACATCTGGAGTACAATCAGATATTATTATGGTGTCTTCAGCAAAACATCTGAATTACGTCCCAATTATCATCACATTCATGTACAAAATCATGTAAATGTAATGTTTTCATCTGTGATGATACAGCTTCTTTTTAAACAAAAACAGCATTCTGACTCACAAACATAGCAACATTTTACATCTGGAGTACAATCAGATATTATTATGGTGTCATCAGCATAACATCTGAATTACGTCCCAATTATCATCACATTGTACAAAATCATAAAAATGTAATGTTTTCATCTGTGATGATACAGTTTCTTTTTAAGCAAACACAGCATTCTGACTCAAATATCTCAACATTTTACAGCTGGAGTACAATCAGATAATTCAGATCAGCAAAATTCTGAATTGTGTCCCAAATATTATGATATTGTTGAAGTTATTTCAAATGCAATGCAATCATAATCAATGATAAACAATCTTTATAAGCAAACACAGCATTCTGACAAACAAATCTCTCAACATTTACTGCTTGAGTACAATCAGATAATATTATGGTGTCATCAGTAAAACATCTGAATTACATCCCAATTATCATCACACTGAACAGAATTACATTAATGTAATGTTTTCATAATCAATGAATTTCCTTCAAACAAACACAGCAATCTGATAAACATATCTCTCAACATTTTACTGCTCAAGTACAATCAGATATTAATATGGTGTCTTCAGCAAAACATCTGAATTACGTCCCAATTATCATCATATTGTACAAAATCATATAAATGTAATGTTTTCATCTGTGATGATAAAGTTTCTTTTGAAGCAAACACAGCATTCTGACTCACAAACATAGCAACATTTTACAGCTGCAGTACAATCAGATATTATTATGGTGTCATCAGCATAACATCTGAATTACGTCCCAATTATCATCATATTGTACAAAATCTAATCATATAAATGTTATGTTTTCATTGCTAATGATTAAGTTTCTTTTGAAGTAAACACAGCATTCTGACTCAAACATCTCAACATTTTACAGCTGGAGTACAATCAGATATAAATATGGCGTCTTCAGCAAAACATCTGAATTACGTCCCAATTATCATCCTATTGTACAAAATCTAATAAATGCTATGTTTTCATTGTTGATAATTTAGTTTCTTTTCAAGCAAATACAGCATTCTGACTCACAAATATTTCAACATTTTACAGCTGGAGTACAATCAGATATAAATATGGTGTCTTCAGCATAACATCTGAATTACGTCCCAATTATCATCATATTGTACAAAATCTAATAAATGCTATGTTTTCATTGCTAATGATAAAGTTTCTTTTGAAGCAAACACAGCATTCTGACTCACAAACATTTTAACATTTTACAGCTGGAGTACAATCAGATATAAATATGGTGTCTTCAGCATAACATCTGAATTACGTCCCAATTATCATCATATTGTACAAAATCGTATAAATGTAATGTTTTCATCTGTGATGATAAAGTTTCTTTTGAAGCAAACACAGCATTCTGACTCAAATATCTCAACACTTTTTAATCAGATATTAATATGGTTTCATCAGCATAACATCTGAATTACATCCCAATTATCATCATATTGTGCCATGCATTCATAATCAATGATAAACAATCTTTATAAGCAAACACAGCATTCTGACAAACAAATCTCTCAACATTTACTGCTTGAGTACAATCAGATAATATTATGGTGTCATCAGTAAAACATCTGAATTACATCCCAATTATCATCACACTGAACAGAATTACATTAATGTAATGTTTTCATAATCAATGAATTTCCTTCAAACAAACACAGCAATCTGATAAACATATCTCTCAACATTTTACTGCTCAAGTACAATCAGATATTAATATGGTGTCTTCAGCAAAACATCTGAATTCCGTCCCAATTATCATCATATTGTACAAAATCATATAAATGTAATGTTTTCATCTGTGATGATAAAGTTTCTTTTGAAGCAAACACAGCATTCTGACTCACAAACATAGCAACATTTTACAGCTGCAGTACAATCAGATATTATTATGGTGTCATCAGCATAACATCTGAATTACGTCCCAATTATCATCATATTGTACAAAATCTAATCATATAAATGTTATGTTTTCATTGCTAATGATTAAGTTTCTTTTGAAGTAAACACAGCATTCTGACTCAAACATCTCAACATTTTACAGCTGGAGTACAATCAGATATAAATATGGCGTCTTCAGCAAAACATCTGAATTACGTCCCAATTATCATCCTATTGTACAAAATCTAATAAATGCTATGTTTTCATTGTTGATAATTTAGTTTCTTTTCAAGCAAATACAGCATTCTGACTCACAAATATTTCAACATTTTACAGCTGGAGTACAATCAGATATAAATATGGTGTCTTCAGCATAACATCTGAATTACGTCCCAATTATCATCATATTGTACAAAATCTAATAAATGCTATGTTTTCATTGCTAATGATAAAGTTTCTTTTGAAGCAAACACAGCATTCTGACTCACAAACATTTTAACATTTTACAGCTGGAGTACAATCAGATATAAATATGGTGTCTTCAGCATAACATCTGAATTACGTCCCAATTATCATCATATTGTACAAAATCGTATAAATGTAATGTTTTCATCTGTGATGATAAAGTTTCTTTTGAAGCAAACACAGCATTCTGACTCAAATATCTCAACACTTTTTAATCAGATATTAATATGGTTTCATCAGCATAACATCTGAATTACATCCCAATTATCATCATATTGTGCCATGCATTCATAATCAATGATAAACAATCTTTATAAGCAAACACAGCATTCTGACAAACAAATCTCTCAACATTTTACTGCTCAAGTACAATCAAATATTAATATGGTGTCTTCAGCAAAACATCTGAATTACGTCCCAATTATCATCGTATTGTACAAAATCTAATAAATGCTATGTTTTCATTGTTGATAATTTAGTTTCTTTTCAAGCAAATACAGCATTCTGACTCAAACATCTCACAATTTTACAGCTGGAGTACAATCAGATATTAATATGGTGTCATCAGCAAAACATCTGAATTACGTCCCAATTATCATCATATTGTGCCATGCATTCATAATCAAAGATACACTTTCTTTATAAGCAAACACAGCATTCTGACATACAAATATCTCCTTTTTTTCCTGCTCAAGTACTAACTGACAATTTTATTGTGTCATCAGTAAAACATTTGAATTACATCCCAATTATCATCACATTGTACAGAATTATATTAATGTAATGTTTTTAGAATCGATGAAGTTTCTAAAAACAAACACAGCAATCTGACAAACAAAAGATCACAACATTTCCCTACTGAAGTACAATCAGATAATACTATGGTGTCTTCAGCAAAAAGTCTGAATTACGTCCCAATTATCATCATATTGTACAATATCATCTGAGTCCTATTCTTTCATTAACCATCTTTACAAACCAAAGATCTCATCATTATATGTAAACACAATCAGATATTAAAATGGTTCCGTCATTAAAAATTTTGATCGCCTTGTACTTTTACCATGCAAAGGCCATGTTTTTTCTTGAACATAGATTTTGTTTTAGCAATAGTATTGTACTGAAATCCTTAAAACATTACAAACTATCAACACTAAACATCATTCTGAGTGCATTTAACCTTTTCTATTGCCTTTTACTATCTGAATCTTGTCTAAATTATAAACAACTAGTGCTTCATTTGAACTGTATGCAACAAGGACAAAATTCACAATCAGCTTACTGAGTTTTCTCCTTTGTAGGTTCCAGCATAGGTAGTTTGAATAAAATAATGAACTATTCCATTTATGACATTCTGTCAAGCAATTTCACTGCTGACTGACAATTAAAAAGTACAAACAGTCTTTTTTACCAACATAGTAAAGCTTTCAGTTAGAAAAAATAAAATACTGACAGTTTTCAGAAAAGACTTTCCAAGTCAACTTTCAGCAAAGAAGACTTTTTCAGTTTTAGAAAAGAAAAATCCTAAGAACCACCTTTTAAATATTAAAGAACAGAATTAATTATCTGGAACTTACAGTTTTGGATGCCTGGGCAAAGTCTACGATAAATTTGATAACAACAGCAGTTTCAGCAAAATCTTTACATATGTATGGTTCTTCAGCACATATCACACGTATAGCTAAACCAGGACCTGCAATATTTTAAAGTAAAATATAAGCATGAGCATTTTGGGGAAAAATAAAGGCCCTGAAAATTTTCATTACGGAGCTTTCTGAGCTCAATACATTAGCAGTATTTCACATTTCTTATTGGCAATTATTTCTAATGACAGGATTTATGTAACTTCTTGAAACAATCTTTTCTGTTTAATATAAACATCCTGTCTTCAATACTTTTGATGAATGCATTTCAGAAGGGCCGATTCAGTTCCTGCATAATAAAGAACCAAGCTGCTCTTAGCCATAAAACTTAATTCTCATCAGCAAAGCTACAGTTTCTTACAAGTTTGCATATGGTTTCACTGCACTAGAAATTTACTTTCATTCCATTCAAAACTGTGGTTTATTTTGCTACAGCAAACACCTCTTTTCATGTTGTATCACACAGTAAAAGTTTTGACATGTTTAATTATAAACAGAAAATTTCTCACAGTAAGCACTTTACAAATGATTCATAGATAAGTACAAAATGCTAACTTTTACATTAATTTTTCTAAGCCATAATATTTGTGATACTGATGTGCAGATGTTCATAAATAATAAAACTCAACACTTTCAGAAACTACCTGGGAATGGATGTCTGCTGACCATCTCACTGGGTAAACCTAGATCCCGCCCTATTGCACGTACCTCATCTTTGTGGAAGTCTTTTAAAGGCTCAACAACTCTACCCTATAAAATGCAAATACATCAATATTAATTACATAATTGGTTTACATATTTACATAATCTGTTTGACACTAGCTTTGTACACTTTTTAAAACACTTACAAAATTAAAGCAATACCAAAACACAAGTGACTTGTCATTTACTGAACTGAGAATCATGGATGCCTCAAGTGGTATTTAGGTTAAAGTAATACTGCACTTTCAATCAAGTAATTTATAATTATAACTAACATTGCTTTTTTTCTGTTAAAGTCTGAAAACAAAAACAATGAAGCTTTCTCTCCATGATGATTAATATTGGATGATAGAGTGATATCTTGCTAATCCACAATTCATTTATTCAGAAAACTCTCTATCAGGACAAAAATGATAGGGAGTTAACAACATAATGATTGTTCATTAATCATGTTTATAAATTAATATGCAAGCTTTAAGAAACATAACTTAACCTGTTTTCTTAATTCCCTGACTAGATCTGTGTCATTGTGATGTGTTTTGATGGCATCAGCTTTTCCACTTGCCAACTCGGAAGCACTCTCAATAAGATCCGGCCGCAGCGTTCCTTGTCCTAAATAAACCTCCTCAGGTCGTAAATTAAGTTCTTCTATAACCTCATTGGCTACCTGTAACATTTTGAAGATTCTGATGTCAATTTCCAACCTAAGCAAAGTATGGAGAATATTTGTTCTTTTTCATTACATAATGCCATATGCCAACAAAGATAATTTAAGAAACTATATTCTAAATACAGTCCAACCTTACCTAAGAAGCCAGCAAAGGGAAACGGTAATTTTGGCTGCTTAAGCAAGGTGACCGCCTATTTAGGGGGTAATGTCGCTCGCTTTCTTTAACTAGCTTTTACTAACTCAGAATCATAACACTTTATCAATTGTTGTATCTTCATTAACTTTTTAATATGATAATTCAAGTTCAAAATACAATACAAATAGTATCTTGCAGTCATTTAAATTCTTTTAGATATTATCATTATCATGATTATTATCACTGACTTTCTAATCGCGGCACGAGCGATCTCATCTTTACTCCAAGCAAGTCAAAACATTTGTTCCTTAAGTGCTTTCTTAAGTAATGTACAACTCGGTAATAGCATGTTTGAAAATTTCTTTGTTCTAAGTTTACATTTTATCTTTGAAAGTAACAAAACATTCTTAAAAGATAGAAATAAATCTTGTTTTGATTTTAAGGCGAATTGCGAAAATTCATTCATTAAGAATAAAGAGTTCTTTCCCTTCTGCGTAATCAGGATGATTCGCACAAGAAGGTGTTCTCCTAATGAGCCGAGATATAGTATAAAGCATAGTATTACTAAGCTTCATTTTCTTTTACTCCATGACAGATTTAAAATAGAGTCAATTAAAAAGCATGTTTGTAAGGTGTTTATATTTATTTTAATTTCCGTTAACCACTGAAATCAATACCTTTTGTAATTATAAAACAAACTTCTCAACACCTAATGAGATCAAAGGTTAAATCGACTGTTTAATTTGAGAGTCTATTGAAATACATTATAATGCATGCATAACAAATAGTCGCCGAATTAACACACTGATACATTCAAGCACTGTGTATTGTCACGTGTTTGCCTTGGAGGGTTTATTCTAGTATTCGCACATTGAGCAGACAATACGTGACTGCTAAATCGGGTCAAATTTTGGCAAATTGAGTGACTGTCTAATTAATGTGTTATTTAGAAGGATTTTCGACGGGAGTGTCATGAATTGACCGTTGACACCAGGTGACCGCCGATATAAGGTGACCGTTAGGGCAGGTTATACTGTATACCAACAGAATTAGAGCTATATAAATGCCAAAAGTTTAGACTTTTCTATGAGTGTATTGTTATTTAGCAATTACTTTTGACTTACTCTTTACTAAGTTTTTTACACAAACCATGATAAAGCTCTGTATCAAAGTAGTCTGTTCCAGATCTACACTGGTGACGATTTAGTCAATATATTTTCTTAGAAAGTGTTATTTGCAAACTTACAAGAACACCTATAAATAATTCTTTAGCAAACCATACTTATTAGCTAAAATTAAACAGTTAACCAAACAAGAGGGCCATGATGGCCCTACATAGCTCAAATGAGTAACAGAGGACTAATTCAGTGACCTAGTTTTTTATTTGAGATGACGATATTCAAAGAGACTTGCAAAGCAGCCATGGAGAGCTTGAACAAAGCTCATGTGACACAAAAACATCTTTTTAACAAGATGGTGCAGAGAAGTTAAATGTTAGAGATAATTTTAGTATTTCTTTCAACAGACAAAAATAAATGATGCTGCAATGGAAGGACTCTTACACAGTGGCCAGAAAGGTCAATTGAATGATTACAATGTCCAAGTCAGTAACAGAACTGCAACATATCTGACATTTAAATCAACTGAATCAACTAAATAAATTTTCAATAACATTAGAGTTTCTTTATAATAACTTGCTTAGTCTTCTATCTTCCTGACTGTGTTGTTATATATTTTCTTTGCAATGGGGTAGGGCAGGGAATAGGGGAAAAACATTCAAACCTTCATGAAAGTATCGCCAATGATTTTCCTTTTCTCCTCTGGATCAACTGTAGTATTAAGTGTATTCGTTTTTCTCTTCTTACCCTCTGGACAACCAGTGATAAAAGTTCTTCCACTATAAAACTGGTGTGCTGCTTTGATAACTGAAACATGGATAAATAAAAAACTTAGATTTAACAAAAAAAAATGGATATGAGCATAGTATGATTGAACTACACAAATATAATCTGAACTTTTGGTGCACAGTATAACCTGCAGGCAATGAGTTGCAAAAAAAGCATTTTATAAAGGTGATTTACTGTGATTATAGAAAATTAGGATGCTGGTTAAGACGTTTTATAAATGACATATTGCAATAGCACATGCCTCCATTCAGCTAAGCTATGACTGGTTTACTAGTAATGAAAGACTTTTTCTCTCACTTGACTGGCTCCACCTTAAGCAGTATCTCAAGAGTGATGAAAATAAACTGGATTTACACATACCACACCGTGCTAGAACAAGAAAAGTTAGTATAAATAAATATACAGGTAAAGCAATACCTTTGACATGGAGACCAATTTTGTTGAGTGAAGTTTCCACATGTTCACTTTCATGTTTTCTCATGAACCCATTGTCTATATGTAAAGCAATTACTTGGTCATCTGGCAATGCTTTGTGTAACAGTGCTGCACATACTGTTGAGTCTACCCCACCACTTAACAACATCTACAAACCAAAAGAAGCTGTAAGTACTACTGTCACATGTAATTTAGCATAGCCTTTTCACATTAAACAATCTAGAAAATGTTGAAGTTTCACACTGAATGTAGTATAGACATTTTAAAGAACAGAAACCAACTGTCTAGCCTCTTTTGCACTTCAGAAACCAGCTATCACTTTTACCTATATCCTCTTTAAGTACCAAAAAAGACCTGAGCACAACAGAATGCACTGACTCAAGAGTTAAGCTCATCTGGCAAAGGACTAATTCTGAAAACACAGACTTACAACAACTTTAAAGGCGATTTTCAGTTAATAAAAAATCAATATACAGTAATAGAATTATAAAAATATTCTTTGGTCCCATCAGTATTTTTGGCTAGAAATGAAAAAATGTTACAATGACCGATGTGATTATACAAAAAATAATCAGATCTGTTTTTTAGTTTCAAGAAGCACCTTGCAACTGAAAATATATCTGACAGGCTGTAATAGTGGCGAAAACTGTAACAAAATGTCAGATATCAGAAATCTTCATATATCAAGGTAACAATGCTGCATTTACCAATATTTTATGATCCCCTGCTGTCTGTTTAATGTACTCCAAACATTCTGATTCTCTGGAAGCCATTGTATATGTGAAGTGACATCCTGACAAAGTCAGGAAGTTTTTCATCATCTGTAGACCATTTGTGGATAAATCTACTTCCGGATGGAACTGTACACCATATAACTTCTTCTCGTCATTGGCTATACCTATAAAAATTGGAACAAAACAAATAAATTCGCCCGTCTCTTTTCTATTATAAATCAACTTTTTCTTGGAAGACGAGATCCAGTGAACGCAAAATTTAAAGTGTCATCTACTTGGCTGAGTGTCCTTGACAACAATAAATTATTCTGCAGCTATTTAGTTTACTCATTTTATTCTGAAATAACTTAGGAGTAAAAAAGATTTTATATTTGCAGATCCTGAATTCACCAAAATTATAGAGGAGCAGTGGTCGAGGGGTTAGAGCTTCGGACTTCCGATCCGGAAACTGCTGGTTCGAATCCCACTAAAGATGAGTCTCTGGTGACATTCCACATTCCTCACTTTCAGCGTGAGTACTGGTTTGAAACCAGGAAGCAGTCATCGAGAGGGATTAATATAAGTTCTAAGAACTTGCTTCTCAATCGATGTAAAATAAATAAGTTTAAACTAAAACATAAATTATACAGGTTGCTATTTTTTACTAAAAAACCACAATTTCCCAACATATCTAACTGTATAACAGTAACCGCTCTGCGTGACCACTGCTAAAATGACATACAGTAAAATTTCTTTAGTCTCTACTGCAACTTCCTACTTCGTGAAGAAATACCTGCTATCAAACTTCCAGAATAGGCTACAGGTTTGAAACCTGGTGCCACCTTCTCCAAACTGTCACCATGGGTTAGTAATACTTCTTGCTTCTTCTCCAAACCACTGCAATATTGACGTGCATTTTTATAATCAACTGGCTGTTTTCCTCACAAAGCTGTATTCTGGCTATTTCTTGTGGGTGTTCAAAAACTTATAAAATGTAAAACTGGTAAATATTACATTCATTTATATAAAACAATTACCAAAGAATTTGTTAAATATAAGCTAATCTGTGAAAACTTCAACAGCTATAAATTTTCACACCCTAAATAACACTTGATAGTTTACTAAAACAATAGCCTCTAGCCTTGTGTTGACGACGTTTTTCCCGCACATCTGAGTTGGTAACCAATTTTTTCCCCTGACAACAGTTTCTTACTCATCCTTGAGGTCATAAAGAAATAATTCAGAATTTGTATGATTTATCTGAAGTTTTGGTCTTTAATATGACCTCTGCATTTTTCACAAGGTTATGTTCCTTTGTTCAAAGCTTGCGATCTTGTTTTAGACCCTGCATGACCCAGCTTTAAACATTTCTGAACAATCATCTCAGTAAATGTTCTTAAGAAGTTTTATGCTCAATGGAGGCTTAAGCAAACATGTGACCACTACAGTATTATCAAGCTGAATGTAGACATGGAATGTAACAATAAACACCCTCTTTTTTTGGTGGGGTGGGGGGTTAACGCCAGTTTAGACATTTTTGGTCATATCTGCGCTGTCAGTCCACCTAACAAGTGTTTCTGGGTAACCAACCAGTTTACTAACTAATCACTCCACAAGTAACTGGCAGCTTCTTCACTTGAATCAGAGATGAGGGACAAATGACCTTTAGATGCATCTCATTACATCAACAACCACCACCTAGATACAAATGTAAAACCACCAAGGTACAAATGTAACATGGATATACCTACTGGTATTTCTTGTAAAATACTGGTACCATTACCCCATGTTTTGTCTTGGGTCTCCTAATATTGAATCTTGACAATAAACAGCATAATAACCTACGTGAACAATGGACAGGATGTGTCCACTTCAATCTCAAACTGGCCATCTTCTCGCACTTCCTTTTTCTCCACAGTACCTTCGAATGTAACGTTTAACATCTGAAACAATATTAAAACAATACAGATTTACACAGAACTGATCAATACAATTACAGGTATCTATTACATATCACGAAATGTTCAGAAATACAAAAGAAAAAATAGCCTCCTAAATTTGCCCTTCAGAAAGCATATTTTCTTTATCATGTGTGAGGAACACAATGGCATATGTAACTATATTTTGCATTACTATCATCATACAGCACTGTACTTAATCTGACACTGTTTCAAACAAGTCAAAGGGATTATCACGGCAAACATTCCGAGAAAGTTTCAGGATTCTTGGCTTAAAAATATTGCCTCAAAAATATTCACAATGTTTGCCTTTGGTTTGTTTCTGAATCTACATGATCCATTTACAAACCCGTCTGAGAGGTCATCTTAACAAAAATCTGAGCAATTTCTTTTTTGTCTGAATAAAATACGTTTTCCAGCTAAACTGTTGATGACTGGAGGCATAAGACAGATGACTGACAGAAGGCAATTATAAAAGCTAAAGAAAATTAAAAAATATAAAAATTACAATTGTTTTATAACTCCTTTGCATATGTACCTACAACTGTTAAAGGTCTTTTCGTTTCAAGCACACTTCACTTTCTTTCATTTCAGCAGTTCATGTCTACGGCATCTTCACATAGAAAACTGACTTAAAAAATTCCTTCTTGTTTGTGACCAGTTCTTCTAGTATATGGATCTCCACTCTTGCCATGCTTTCCAAATGAGCAAGAAAAAGACCAATTTATTCATTTTACACTTCCGGTAATGACAGATTTTCTTTTTGCAACAAGTGCCTTTTCTGACAACTTTTGCATCTGTGTTGTCCGACTAAGGTCTATACTGTTTGCTATTCAATAGGTCAGTTTCCAATAAATACCCATTTTTAAACAAAAAAAATTGTCCATCCAAAATAAATGGTCAGGTTTGTTTCAGAAATTTACCAGTGTTAGGATAAAGGACGAATCCCTTTAGCATTCTCACCTGGAGCCCGTAACATATTCCCAGCACAGGTATACCAATAGAAAAGATTTCTGGGTCAAACCTTGGTGCATCCTTTTCATTAACTGATTTTGGTCCACCAGATATGATTATAGCCCTGAAATGGTAAAAAATAACAGTAAATTATCATAAAACAAGAAGCGCCGCAATGCGACGAAAACCAGGTTTTCAACGACCAAGTATTGATGTGACAGGAATTAGGAAGAAAGATGGCAGTGAAGTAAAAATGGTGCTGTTATTTTGGTACCAACACAGAAAGTTGGTTTCAATAGTTCAAAATAAAAATAAATCAGATACCTGAGTAGCAATGCCAGGCTGTATTTTCATATAAGCTACACACATGCCAAGTTGAGTATCAATAGGTCAAAGTGTGCTGAAGTTATTGAGTAGAAGCTGAAAATTCTATTGTAAGCAAGTGACCTTGACCTTGCTCCCAGATATCATAATAGCAATCCCAAGCTGCATCTTAATATAAGCTACCCACACAGCAAGTCTGGTGTCAACAGGTCAACGCAAACTCAAGTTATTACGTGAAAACTGAATTTCTTGTTTAAAGCAACAGTGACCTTGACCTTGTTCACAGACACCTGGGTAGCAATGCCAAGTTGCATCTTGATATCAGCTACCCAAATACTAAACTTGGTGTCAATAGGTCTAAGCAAACTAAAATTATTGAGCCGAAACTTAATTTCTTTTTTTAGCAACAGTGACCTTGACCTTGACCACAGATACCTGGGTAGCAATCCAAAGCTGCCTCATAATATAAGCTACCCATATACAGAGTTTAGCATCAATAGACCAAAGCAAACTAAAGTTTAGCATCAATAGACCAAAGCAAACTAAAGTTATTGAGCAGAAACTGAATTTCTATTTTTAGCAACAGTGACCTTGACCTTGATCACAGACACCAGGGTAGCAATGCCAAGGTGCCCCTTGATATCAGCTACCCATACACCAAGTTTGGGATCAATAGGTCAAAGCAAACTCAAGTTATTGAGCGGAAACTGAATTTCTATATCTAAAGTTGACGCCCGCCCGCCCGCCCAGCGACTTCAGCATTACAATAACCAGGTTTTCGTTGAAAACCTGGTTAATGAAGTTAATTCTACAATCATTCTTAGGAGTTACATGAAAAATTGGCAGATCCCCAGTAAAAAACTCATTATTGTCATACTAACAAGTCAGAGTGACTTCAAAATGCAACCAAACTCAATTCCCAACCATGGAAAGTATTACAGCTGATAAAGCGGTCAATTGGTCAAATGGACAAATACGCATTTTCTCCTGACATTCTAATTTTCTTCTTAATGTAAGGCTATCACATGGTAACATCTGTGAAGTCATACAGGCTTTGAATCTGATTTTAGCAGTTTATTAATGACATGTTTTTACATCATTTCAAATTGTTATCGCTATAACTGAGCCATAACCATGAGTCAGTGAGAGATTACAGGGGTTTATAAGCCTATAGAAGCTTTGAGAATTCTTAGTTCTATCACCAGACTGACATTCTGATTATAAAAGTTTAATAATTAATTGTGATGAAGCCTATACAAGTGTATTCAGATCTTTCCTTAGACAACATCCAAGATGATACTAATTTCTTGAGATAACAGCTAAAATATAAGATACATTTTCAAAGAAGGTGAAATCAATTACTTGAATTTCTTCTCCTTCAAACAGAATGCAGGAGTATCGAGTGGCAGTATATCAGTATCCACACTCAATTCTCTCACACGTCGGTCAATCACCTGAAAATGTTAAGTTATGACATTTTGTAAACTGTTTGCTATTTTAACTGCTTTAAAACAAACGGGAATAAAAGTGTTTGTGGGAAGTTCCATCAATGTATATAAAGTAATTTATTGAACAAAATATGTTTGTCTAAAATGATTCAAACATCCTACCCCAGATATAAATTCAAATGCCATAAGTATAGTTGTGTTAAATCGTAAAGTTGAATGGCTTATCATAAATAAAAAAAAAATTAGGGGAATGTTTCAAGAACTTAAACTTTAGCTAAAGAAAATTATAAGGTTATACATGTACCTGTTTGACTAGGTAAGTAACAAGCAAGAACATTAACATTTTCAATACCCACCTTCCCATACTGTGCCCCTGCATCTAAGATCACTATCTTCTCATCACTATGGACACCATTTCCATTTACCTCGATCTTCTCACCCTCACTCATTTGTGCCTCTTCAGCTGCAAATTATTAAAAATCTCTACTGTAAGGGTTTTTCTTTTTATATAATTAAGCACTTATACTACATTGTACATTTGTATTAAACGTGACCAACAAATAGGCAAGTCCAGACCAAATTTCAGGAGTAGGTTCAAGCAGCAAATTTAATGGTTTTGTTTGCAAAGAAATGAGGGGTTTAATATTCAACATCAGGTTTCAGCTGTCTTGATTTTCATTTACCAAAAATTCTTATCAACTAAAAGTCTTCCCCCTCTCCCATCACAAAGACAACACATTTTCAATTAAATTTGAAAATCAAATAATAAAGTTTTATGTCTAGGAATGGACATGTTACCTTTAATTAATAATCTTCAATGAAAAGCATATTAACAATGTTTTATAAATTTTTCGGGAACCCCTGTAATTCCACTCCAATTTTTCTGAAAAAATGGTTAGGGAATTTTGATTTGTATAATGTACATGTCAGCTGTCAAACTTTAGCAAAGAGTAAATAAATGAAGATATTAATTTTGTTTATTATGCTCACACAAATACTTGCATGATATATGTCATTTAAAGTAACTGGCTCACACAATTTAGCTAAAAAATAAATTCCTTTAAAATCAAAGAGAAGTTAATATACTATTAATCAAACGTTATATTATGCTTCTAACACCACAACAACTGAAAAAAAACTAGAAATGGTTTTTGATTGAACAAAAACATATGTCTCCCCCCAGCCAGTTGCTGCAGGCAGTATTGAATCAGACGATTGTAAAATTTGACATTTAACCTCCAAGTGTGACCTTGACCTTGAGACACCACACCCTCAAAGTGAGTTCTGCATGTCACCTTGATGAGGTGAACATCTGACCCAAGTTTCATAAAAATCCTTCAAGGGCTTTGGAAGATACAGAGCGGACACGATTTTGTGGCATTTGACATTTAACCTCCAAGTGTGACCTTGACCTTGAGACACCACACCCGCAAAGTAAGTTCTGCATGTCACCTTGATGAGGTGAACATCTGACCCAAGTTTCATAAAAATCCTTAAAGGGCTTTGGTAGATACAGAGCGGACACGATTTTGTGACGGACAGACGGACGGACATACGGACAACCGGGGAAAAACAATATGTCTCCCCCGATGAGGTGAACATCTGACCCAAGTTTCATAAAAATCCTTCAAGGGCTTTTGAAGATACAGAGCGGACACGATTTTGTGGCATTTGACATTTAACCTCCAAGTGTGACCTTGACCTTGAGACACCACACCCGCAAAGTGGGTTCTGCACGTCATCTTGATAAGGTGAACATCTGACCCAAGTTTCATAAAAATCCTTCAAAGGCTTTTGAAGATACAGAGCGGACACGATTTTGTGGCATTTGACATTTAACCTCCAAGTGTGACCTTGACCTTAAGACACCACACCTGCAAAGTGGGTTCTGCACGTCGTCTTGATGAAGTGAACATCTGACCCAAGTTTCATAAAAATCCTTCAAGGGCTTTGGAAGATACAGAGCGGACACGATTTTGTGACTGACAGACGGACGGACGGACAACCAGGGGAAAAACAATATGTCTCCCCCATTTTTGGGGGGAGACATAATGATTTGAATTTACTAAGATTTGAACACATGCCTCTTTCGGCCAGTGAAATTATGAGCAGCTGTAGATCTAACCCACTGAGCCACTGGAAATTGTAAGTATCAATGGTCAACTTCAATAATAAAAAGTAAAGTATCTATCCCATGACTAACGTGGCAATTTTTTTACTGATATAAGTGTGTAAATCTGTATATTATGATGTTTCTGTAACAAAAATGAGACAGTTACTTAGTTTAAGTATGTCCTTCATAATAACAACTACAATTTCTTTATTTATAAACATTTTTTTTATGCAACAATGGTCTGTATGAAAAATGTGTCATGCAAATCTACACATATTGGTTAACATCAAATTCAAATTCAGGCAGTTCGCATCACTAGATTTTGCTGGAATGGGCCATAAAACCGCAGGGCAGATACTGGTATGCATGAGAAGCCTGTCATGCACTTCAACACTTATTGGTGAACATGCACACCAAGTTTCAATTTGATAGTCCTTGGAATGTAGTTTGTGTCACAAGATTTATGCAACAGACTGACCACCAACTGACCAACAAAGTTTGGCAGGGGTATAACAATGGCCCTTTGTATTGTGACCAGTAACAATATATATAAACATCCTTTTGTAAGGAGGAATGAAATGGTTTCAGTGTATTTTATTTTCTTCTACTCATGGCTCTTCTTTAACCGACAATCATGTCAACGTCTACGCGGACGGTTTTACATTTACAGCATGCTGGTGATACCCCACCCACCCACATGTCTTTGATCCAGAAGTGAGGACAGAAAAAGGCCTAGCAAAATTTTTTGAAAAAGATAATTTAGACAGAAATGGAAAACGTAAGCATTACAAAATAATCAGTAATATGTATTAAAGTCCAAACAATAATATGTCAGTGCGCGTGTTACCTGAAATATAAATCAATATTCAATTCTTATAGGATTTTGCGGGAACCTTCAAAAACCGGAAGTACAATATCTACATGATAATTCTGCAGAAAATTGTTTACTTTGCTTTTTTATTGATTTATTTTACCTCAAACCGCGTAGGAAAAAAAGAACTCATTTTTTTAAAAACGAGTAAGTTACCTATTTTATTTCCGACCTTAATTTATGGAACACTTTCTTTGGTTGCTATGTGGGACTTCCATAGTTTTAGCAACAAGGAAACTGGTTTCCGGTTTCTTTTGGATTGGTGGAAATTATCTCTAAACAAAAGGTAAATTCTTACTCGGAAGTCATTTCATTTGTTTATATTTTGATTTAAGAAACAACGCTGTTGTAGCTGATAAATACTCAACTGAAAGGAGTGTTACTCAATTTGACGAACGAGCAATTAATCAATTAGTGAAGCACCTGTCTTTTTTAATTGGACACAAACATATTTTTTTTTGTCAAAATAGTGACTGCTTGAGGTTTAAGCATGTACAATGGTCAATTTGAAATAACTTGTGTACCTTGCAGATGAAGATTTTTACCGTGTTAAGGCTTTAAGTTTAAAAAAATGACAAAGGAATGTACAAATAAACACAGTGAATTGAATGAGTAAAACGAATCTATCTATATTGACACGAATGAATGAAGCTTGAGCCTTTATCTTAGACAAAACGTGCAGAACTGATGATCTGGACAAAACGCATTTGATTCAGATCCTCTACCCAAATTTTATACCGTTCGATAGAGATCCCAGTGTGCCGATGACCGATAACATGTATATATTGAATCACCAGCCCAGATCAAATAAAAAATTTTCGAACAAACTAGATGCCATATTTTTTTTACCCAGACTTTATGAAACTTGCGTATGTTTGCTCTAATCATTTTTTTCAGACTCTACGGATGTCACGTTTGGTAGAACTTTACTTCAACTTATTACTGCCAAAAGTCAATACTGACTATACTAGTCAGGCGTGTGTCAGGAACGTTAAAATTGTAAAAGATAAAAAACAAATTAAACAAGATTTTTTTATTGGAGATCTTACTTAAACATTTATTTCAACATTTAAAATCAATAAAACTTGATCAAGTCACAGCTAAAATCTGGTTCAGTTGAGGTAGCCTTAATCTCGGTCGGTGATTCGTTCCAGAGTAGTAGATTCTTTATGAAGTACAGTCAGAATGTTTTCTTGATGATCTCTCAGATGATTTGGAAATGGATAAAAACAAATTCACGTAAACCTTGTGGGCACATATTTTACCAAATGACACTTTTCAGAATGTTTCTCCTGATGATGTCTCTGTTGAGATCGAATTTGGTCACAGTGGATAAAAAAGGTCACTAGCCCAGACCATTGGAAATCATTGTTTATTATTTGCACTCTAGAGGTTACTTTTGGCCATAATCTTTATCAGCAAAGTCAGTGTGATAATGGGATTTTGAAGTTTTTCTTTAGTTATGCATAAAATTTCCTCCTATCGGTACTCTGTGTCTATCACATTATTATTTGTAGGTTTATTTATTTCTTTTATTTCACAATGACATGTTTTATTAACGTGTAGTGTATTATTCATCATCAAAATAATAGCATTGGTTATTTTAATAGTTGTTAAAACGCCACGTTTTAATATGATATGCAAATAAGTTAGGTGTTTATTTAGCGAGAATCTAAATAATAATATTCCAAAGATGTCCCTACTATACATTTGTACGGACATTATCAACACAAAGTAGTTGGTATAAATTAAAATATATATAATAATGTACAATTGCAGATGACGACCTCGGCACCCCTGGGGATGGATATGATAACGAAGCGGCCAAGGACCCCGAGGGATCCTTACACGACCCTGACAGAAACACAGAAGAAAAATATCCCCAAAGTTTGTAACCAGTATTTAGAAACTAAGATATTTCATTTCTTTGACAAAATTTCAATACATTTGTAAGCATGTAAATGGTAAAACTGAAGTTAAAATGAATTGCCGAACTGCATAGCTGAAGTTCTGCTTATGTATGAATCACTCTCTTATTTCGTAAAAATCCGGATTATTACCTTTGTATACGTCAAGAAACTCGGTATAAACTATTTTCTATATCATCTGTGCAGTAGCCAGTTGAAACATTTCATTTCGCCCGTCTACTGTACATGCTATATTTGGTATGAAGTGTCTTTCAAACCTACGTCAAATGTTACCTTCAGTCTTATATAGATATACATGTACATATATTGTTACATTACTCCAGGATCCTGGTGCGTTTTTTATGGTAAGCCGACCAGAGAGGGCGTATCCAGACAAAGGCTGGTACCGTGACCGGTACGCAACAAACACAAACCAGTACCTACTCAGGGGCACGCCCACGACACACCCATTCTGCTGGATTGACACACAGTGGAAACGAGATCCACCAGAGCAATACAACACCGCTAGATTGGGCGGGGCCGAAAGATGGGGACCAGATAAAGTTGGTACGTACGCAGAAAGGCTTGTAATGGCTTTATCATGGTAGCAACATATAGGAAAGAAAATCAAAGCACTGAAAGTACTGATGGGGGGCGAAGAATGAATACAATGAAGAGTTTCAATTTCATATTTTACCGGTACTAGGGAAACAAGATTTTTCATTTACAAAAATAGGTCTCTGAACTTAGGAACAGCATTTTGCTTTTTACATTCAGGACAATCACCTGTGCAAAGCAAAAAAATACAAAACTAATAATATTTTGACAGTTACAGCCTTTAATACATGAGATTGTAACTTTGCCTACATAGTCATCAGCAGGAAGAGATTTGAAAACAGACAAGAACACGAGGTCAATATAACATTTACTCTAGAATATAAAATAAATGAGATCAGACTAGTATATACCAGTGGTTTTATGCATAGGAACAAATTTTAAACAAGAGGGCCATGATGGCCCTGGATCGCTCACCTGAGTACTTTGGCTGTAGGTTTGCTGTTAAGCAGTATTTCATTTTTTAATTGAAAATATATAAGTGCCTACAAACCAAATATATAAAATATCAGTCAATAAATAAAGGCTCTATGACAGAAAGTAGAAATATCTATTATAAGCTATGGTGACCTTGACCTTGACCAAGTGACCTCAAACCCTACCAATGGGTAGAGGTCCATGCAAGGAACCTATATACTGAATATCAAAGATATTGGTCTATAACCGAAGGCTTTATGAGGTACAGTAGATAAATCTATTTTTAGCCTCCGTGACCTTTAACCTAATCCAATAATTTGAAAAAGCTTGATAAAGCTTGCTTCATGCCAAATTTTAAAATTCTAGGTCTTGTGGTTTCAGACAAGAAGATTTTTAAAGATTTTCTTCTATATTGTTATTTAAAACTTGTGACCCCTCGGTCGGGCGGGGCCAATAGTGACCCTAGGGAAATCTTTCTAACAAACTTGGTAGAGGTCCACTAGACAATGCTACACACCAAATATCTAAGCTCTATAACTTACGGTTTCTGACAAGAAGATTTTTTTAGATTTTCTTATATAACTCTATGTTAAACTAGTGGCCCCTGGGGCAGGGCCATTTTTGACTCAGAGGCCAGGATTTGAACAAACTTGGTAGAGGTCCACTAGACAATGCTACATACCAAATATCTTAACTGTAGGCCTTCTTGTTTCTGACAAGAAGATTTTTTAGTTTTTCTTATATAACTCTATGTAAAACAAGTGACCCCCGGGGAGGGGCCATTTTTGACCCAGAGGCCAGGATTTGAACAAATTTGGTAGAGGTTCACTAGACAATGCTTCACACCAAATATCTAAGCTCTATAACTTACGGTTTCTGACAAGAAGATTTTTTAAGATTTTCCTATATAACTCTATGTAAAACTAGTGGCCCCTGGGGCGGGGTCATTTTTGACCCAGAGGCCAGGATTTGAACAAACTTGGTAGAGGTCCACTAGACAATGCTTCACACCAAATATCTAAGCTCTATAACTTATGGTTTCTGACAAGAAGATTTTTTAAGATTTTACTATATAACTTTATGTAAAACTAGTGGCCCCTGGGGCGGGGCCATTTTTGACCCAGAGGACAGGATTTGAACAAACTTGGTAGAGGTTCACTAGACAATGCTACACACCAAATATCTAAGCTCTATAACTTACAGTTTCTGACAAGAAGATTTTTTAAGATTTTCCTATATAACTTTATGTAAAACTAGTGGCCCCTGGGGCGGGGTCATTTTTGACCCAGAGGCCAGGATTTGAACAAACTTGGTAGAAGTCTACTAGACAATGCTTCACACCAAATATCTAAGCTCTATAGCTTATGGTTTCTGACAAGAAGATTTTTTTTAGATTTTCTTATATAACTCTATGTAAAACTAGTGGCCCCTGTGGCGGGGCCATTTTTGACCCAGAGGACAGGATTTGAACAAACTTGGTAGAGGTCCACTAGACAATGCTACACACCAAATATCTAAGCTCTATAACTTACGGTTTCTGACAAGAAGATTTTTTAAAGATTTTCCTATATAACTCTATGTAAAACAAGAGACCCCCGGGGCGGGGCCATTTTTGACACAGAGGCCATGATTTGAACAAACTTGGTAGAGGTCCACTAGACAATGTTACATACCAAATATCTTAACTCTAGGCCTTGTGGTTTCTGACAAGAAGATTTTCAAGTTTTCTCTATATAACTCTATGTAAAATCAACTGACCCCTGGGGAGGGGTCAGTTTTGTCCCCAGGGACATAATGTGAACAAACTTGGTAGAGGTCCACTAGATGATGCTTCATACCAAATATCAAAGCTCCAGGCCTTGTGGTTTCGGAGAAGAAGATTTTTAAAGATCCAACTTATAAAATCTATTTTTAGCTCCAGTGAACCAGAAATGCAATGGACCAGAACCATTTGAACAATCTTGGTAGAGCTTCATGCAAGGAACATCCCAGGCAAGTTTCATTAAATTTGCCCCATTGGTTTCAGAGGAGATGTCGTTTGAATGAAAAGTTGACGACGGACGGACGGACGACGGACAAAGACCAATCAGAAAAGCTCACCCTGAGCACTTTGTGCTCAGGTGAGCTAAAAAAGTAAGCAGAACTGTAAAAGACAACATAAGTTCCACTCACATACATTCTTCAAAGAAAGGACAAGACATTTATATCACTTTTTTAGGTACATGTAAACCTTTCTTAATGTCATTCAACAACTGTGCATAAAGGCTACTGAGAGACTGGGGATTCGAGGCATCGCCAAAATTAAATGTTAACTAAGACTACAAATCAGGGCTCCTAAAATTTTGAAATCTCAATCGGTCCGAGACCTCGACACCCCGCCCCCCCCCCCCCCCCCCCCCGAGACCAAGAACCAACAAAAAAAAATAGAAACGATTTAAGGGCAAAGAACAATTTGAGTTATGATAGTGTTGACGTCGCAAAAATACGTGTTTTTCAAAGCGAAAGTAGAATTAGAGCTAATTTTACAACGTCAGACTAGTCACTGATATTTTAAAGTGTGCTTTGTGCTGCAGCTAGCCACAACAATTACTATCAAGCCCTTAATGAAATTAAGCAGACGACAGTTATCGCCTATTTCGATGCACACTCCTCGGACCGGTTACGTCACGCTTTTCTGTACTGATCAGGGGAAGTAACCGCTGCGGGGAGTATGATTTCGATGAAATTATATTTCACAGTTTGAGCCGGTCAACTTTAATCGATTGGCGGCTGCAAATCAAGCACACTTTTACTTGTTACAAGTTAATTGGCGTTAATTGCCGCGGGCAACAGTGACAGTTTTATGGTTTTATGATAGGTGTGAAGTACCGGATTAGCGATCAATTGAGGTTTTGGTGTGAGATTTTGACTGTTTTTTGAAAAGTTAGATTTTTTTTTTTTGGAAATTATCTGGACCGATTTTTTGAGGACTTTTGGACATCGAAATCGGTCCATAGAGATAAAATTCGGTCAAAACCGGCAAATTTTCGGTTTTCGGGAGCCCTGCTACAAATGTATTTGTTTTAGGTTAATTTATTTCTGTATTATTGCTATTTAAGGAATTCAGTTCTGCTCTGAAAATTTAAACTAGTCTAGTGCACAGTAAAATGTAAATAAACCTTGTACTTATATTTCCAAATCAAGACCTTATTCAAACAATAAACTGGCCACACTTTGCATCATATAATAGAAAAAAAAAAGTTCACGACAACAAAATGAAATAAAAACAAAATTAACAGAAAAGATTTTTCTATAACTAAGTTACAGTTTTTCTAAATCTGAGCATCATTTTTTCTGTGATATACTTATTCTATCATGTTTATGCACCTTCATATACAAGAAGTTTTCATTAATTATTCATCTATTAATGCACTTGTCTTCCTATTGTATAATGTTCTTGTGATTTTGGATACTAGATTTCCAAGTTTCAACAATTTTAACTCCTAAAATTTCACTGCCTTGCTTTTCGATCTCCAAATGAACTGATCCATGTTCTGCAAACCACAGTGGCAGGGTCATCACCAAGAGCAAAGAAGAGAACATCTGCTGGCAATACCATGACAATGTATCTTGCAGTAATAACTCTGCCTTGCTGTCTTCCATACTGACCGCAACTACATGCAGTTCCTCAAATGCAAAGCCTGTTTCACAATTCTAAAAATTATGAAAAAAAACAACATTTGGTGAACAGGCATAATTACACAATGTTAAGTCAAAATATCAAAAGATGTATTCACTGAAACTTTAATTGGAAATACATGGGCAATCAGTGATCACATGTGTCGCCTGATGATAGCCAAGTAAGCAGTTGCATTGAGAGGTGATTGGACAGATTGTTGGCTAAAACGAGATTTTTATTCAAGGGCCATAACTCAGCCAAAAATCATTTAACCGAAAAACCTGTTAAACAAGCCCAAGTACTTGAGGTACCGATCAATCCTGTAACATTGCATTCAAATTGCTTCAGTAGTATAAGAGAAGAAGTCCAGACAAAGTTTAAAAATAAAAATCATTAAAGGGCCATTACTCTGACAAAAAACACTGAATTGGAAAATGCCGATGATTTGCACAACTTAACTTGGTACTGATCATTCTAGTAAAGTTTGGATGAAATTGCACCAGTACTTTCTGAGGAGTAGTCTAGACAAGTTTGTGACAGATGGACGGACGGACAGACAGACAATGGAGAAGTGATCCCTGCATGTAACGGCTACTTTGTAACATGTCGCAGCTACTGTGAAGCAGGCAACACAAAAATCATTAACGGGCCAAAACACCTTTTAATAATCAAGGGCCATAACTCAGCCAAAAAAAAAAATTAAACTTAAAAACCCATTAGATACGCGCAAGTACTTGAGGTACTGATCAGTCCTGTAACATTTCATTCAAACTGCGTTAGTAGTATAAGAGAAGTTTAAAAAAATCATTAAAGGGCCAATCATTAAACTGGAAAATTCCGATGATATGCACAACTAGACTTGGTACTGATCATTCCTGTAAAGTTTGGATGAAATTGCACCTGTAGTTTCTGAGAAGTAATTTTTGTGACGGATGGACAGACTGACAACAGAGAAGTGATACCTATATGTCGTGGCTACTTTGTAGCAGGCGACACAAAAAAATATATAGATCACTGTAATGACACATTAAGAAGGCATTGTAGTAAAATACAAGATAATTGTGGAATTAATTTAGATAGGTAATAATTATAAGTAAAACATTCTGCATAGAATCGTATTCAAACTTCACAGAAATATTGTTCAAATATATTTTTATTGTAGTTATTATTTTTTAGGTTTGTTTTGAATTTAATGCCCATATCACATTCAATAATTTATCAGAGCGGGCAGTTTATCTAACCATCCTTCTTTTATGGCCAGTCTCCATAAGAAACTGCCAACATTAAGGGCCATAAAGCAATAAATGTAACATAATAAGGTATCATACAATGAAACAGACCATAACATTTTGATACCACATCTGAAATTTATCAAACATACCTTAATTGATGTTTGTACAGTTGTGGACAAAGTCTCATTTTCTCACATCACCTTTGTTACTTCCACAAAATCCCAAGTGGCATCACAACATGTTGCATCCCACTAGAGTGTGATCATTGCCTTCCGAGATCCATCTTAATGTGTAACTGTTTTATTGAAACATCTGTTCCTTTGACCTTAAACATTCTCTGGTTGTCTTCCTGCAGGATGAAATAATCAGTAAAAATATCTGAACTACTCAATGGTTCAAACTTGTTCAAACATAATGACCTATATTAGGCAACCTACATGTACTACACATAACTTCCACTCAGGAAGTCTAATTTCATTAATTTTGAGTTTTATGTACATATTAAACAAATTTTCAGCCTCATCTAGCACAGGCAGGTGGTTTATCTGTCAGCCTCATCTAGCACAGGCAGGTGGTTTATCTGTCAGCCTCATCTAGCACAGGCAGGTGGTTTATCTGTCAGACAATGGTCATTTCATAAATGTGCCAAACTCCACTCCTGATCTCTTTGAGAATCTCCAGCCTTTATTTAACATACATGTACAGCAGGGCTCAAACCAACTGCCCTTTTTATTAGTAAAAAAGGTTTACAAGTCAGTGACTCTAACCAACTGACCTGAAGTAAAACCAAGACAAAGGTTTAATGCAAAAGATAAAAAATATTACAATAAAACATCTCTAGCATTTTTTACAGAATGTTTGTTTTTTATTATGATATCTATCAATATAAGGTTGTATGATAACTATGGAATTAGAATAAAGACATGTTAAACATGAGAAATCTTATAAATTTGTTTTGTTTAATCTTACACAACTCACCTCTATAATCATACCCTCCGTACACACAGACCCTTTGTTTAACCATAGGTCAGTGAACTCTAACATGCAGAGTAGGAGCAAGGGAGGGGTACTTCCGTAGAGACATTATCACAGTTAACTCTGTGCTCCTCTGTCGTTATCATATTATTTGTGATAAACACGTTTGTTGCTTGTGTTGCAACAAGGTAGGCTGGTTTGTCATCCCTCTTCAAAATTACCTCCCCCAAAACAACAGTTTCCTCCTTTTGGCTGGTGGTTTACCTGTCAGACCATGATTATTTAAAAAGTCACATAACTGCATAGGCCTCCATCACATGACCGTGCAGTCTATCACTTCCATTAGGGCCCTTGTTGTGAGTGGTTTGTGCAAGTGCCATAACTTGTACTGGCATCCCATACGGTCCACTTCCATTGTTTACTATCTTTAGAATGATGCTCATCTGGAACAAGAGTAAAAATGATAAATAATAGTAATATTCTGTAATTTCATAGTCAATTTGTTCTTTATTAATCTTTGGAGTTCAAATGTTAGGAATATCAGGTTGTTTCAGCTGCACAGTAAGCACATACTTACTGTTACCATAATAAGGATTAACAAAAAAGCCAAATAATACATGGTAAAAGTGGAGTGAAACTGGTGATATGGTGACCACCAACCATGTCACATACCTTCACAAGTGTTTACAGTGCTTTATCTTAAAAAGTCAGCCTTGTCAAATCATTTCTCTGTTTAGTTCCTCAATTTCTTTGACCCATTCTTGCAAAGAAAACAATAAGACATTTTGCCCCATTTCTCAATGTCACAAATTTTGAGATAACAATTGATCAACATAATTATACAAAAAACAGAAAACACATGATAATTTCAAAGATGATTTCAATTTAAAAAGCAATAACTTATCCTATGCAGGAAAAAATGCTTCTTTTATGGTAATCAAAATAATAGTAATGAAGAATAATTACAATTTCCTTTATCTTTAATGCCTATGTAGCAGAGGTATAATACGGCACTTGTACTCCCTTGTCTATCAGCTAGCTTTTATGGCGACGTGGTAGAGTGTCCGCTTAGCAATCGAAGGTACCCGAGTTCAAACCCAGCTCGGGGCAGGTGGATTTTTTCCGGGTTACACCTATATTAAAATAAATGAGCAGACAGAAAGGAAATGTAAACAAAAAATACTTAGAATCTAGTTTAATGTATTTAAGCTATCATTTTCATATATTTCGAGCATTAAATCTTCATCTTGCAAGTTGCTTATTTTTATTATTTGTGTTTCTCAGCATTGACTGATACACATGAAACAAAAGAATGACAATCTTCCTTAAATTGGGTTAAGACACAGTGTTTTGTATGTTAATTTGTTATTTGTTAGCAGCTATGAAAACTAATTTTATGCAACTTCAGAGAAATAAGTAGTTAATAACTATGCTATCAGTCATATGGACAACTGGTACGATAAAAAACCCTAAATGCAGACAGAGTTCTTTGTAGTTTTTTTGTTCAATGAACACATACTACTTTTGAGCACAGGGACATGGCTCACTGGTCAATGTGCTGTTGTGTCACTGTGCTTTTGAGGGAAGCAAAATTAAAACTCACATGGCGCAACTGACTGAGTTGCAGTTCTCTTCATTCTTTTTCTAAATTAAGAAAATAAAGTTGTTCCCTCTTCTGTTTTTTATTTCAGAATATGCAACTTAACCAACGTAATTGGGCCCACAGTCACTTGAAGTTGGGAACTAGTTCCCATCTCTGTCTCCTGCTGTCATTATTTCTCAAAAAAAATGTGGCGACAAGTTAATTTTGAGTGTTCTTATTGAATTTCAAGCTTATTCTTTCACTTAGACAAATATTGATGTGTAGAATACACTTGTAATTATCACTTAATTGATAGGCACAACCAACATTTTACAGACCTTTGTTAGTATTGAAAAAACCAAGGAAAAACTATTGACAGTTCTGATACTTTCACTTTAACTAGGCTACAATCGGGAATTCCATATTATCATTACGCAGAACTTCACTTCAACTCAATGAACAGTCTAGCGGATAATTCAATGACTAGTTCAAACGTTTTTATGCAGAAAAGGCACAAACCTCATGAAATTTCTCCTCCTTTTCTTACAACATAACTTCCGGAATTCCCATTGTCTAAATTTCGGCGTTTCGATTGGCTGATCTATAAATACTTAATCATGAATGCAATACATGTATGTCAAAACAGTCATGTCGACAATATACATTCAGAACCATGTTGATGGCTCGATATCTCCGTATCTTAAATTTGCAACTGCCAAGATCTTGTTTTTTCTCTGTCATAAAATGTAATTCGCCGAACGATTAAGTTTGAAGCCTACAAAGAAGGTTGACCTACTTTCTAACATCGATGCGTGACATTCAGAATAAGCGCTCAAAGACAAAATTGTTTTCATTTCCTTAAACATATCTGAAAATAATAATTTGCTTAAAATAATTTTAAAAAGACTACTTACAATGCTGTTTTATTTTATTAATTATAATAATTTATATCCTCCATCACAATTCGGCTGCACGATCCAAAATGGCCGTAAGCTAAGAAATATAATCCGACATTGCGAAATCAATGCGCGTAATCACTTTGTTTCAGTAAAAAGTGTTCGGTTTTTGGTCTCATTTGAAAATAAAAATGAACACATAATAAAGAACCTTTATCAAAGCTGAACAAAAAGTCCATCATTGATTAACAATTTTCAATTCATTTATGAAAAAATGATCGAACTATTTCGAAGCGTAGGATTACTACTTCTCTGAAATCTAATGTGAAATGTCTCGATTTTCCTGAAAATTTGGCAAGCATAGTTATACCTTTGGAGGGCGAAAGTATTCGCCCCCCAAAAACATATCGAAGAGGCTACCGTTCTCGCAGTTGGCGTCTTCTTTGATAATGGAAAGCCCCTGGTTCAAAACTAATTTTCAGTTGGAATTCCATTCTTTTTTTTCATTGTCTTTTACAAGCAGATTAGGAGATAAGTTTTTGTTGTAAAAACATTGGGGAAGATCTTTACAGTGATTTTACGTGTTCAATCTTCATAAAGCCGGGCTGATTGTTTTATAGCATATCACTACAATGTTTTGAAACCGACACGCTCTTTTTTCTCTTTTTTTGCTTCTGTAAAACTAGTAGCGAAAACTTCTGGCAGCTTTTTGTCATTTATTTATTTATCTTATTTTATTTTATTCTGTTTTTTGTTGTTGATGCTGTAATCTTGTTTTTATGTCGTAGTATGAATACAATATCAGCCGGGTTTCTACGTAAAACGGTGCCTGGTTGTCAAGAGAAACAATTAGGCACATTTTATAACGCTAAAGTAATTTGCTTATTTGCCTGGATATGGGAACAGAAAAAATGCATACGTTTTATACGTTATCAGTGTGCAAAAAGTTTTTCGCGAGGAAACGCGCAATCATGGTGAAAAAATAGTGCAGCTTTACAATAATTATGTATAATAAAAAAAAAACAAGGAACAAAAATGGTATCCAAGAAATGTATCAGTCATTGTGACAACGTTACTGCTTTATGACATCGCCCAAGGGCTGTGTCACCCGATCCGAACTCAAACACTTGAAAGGCACTTATATTGTAGAAGCTCATGAGAAAATGTTTACTTCTATAATACTTAATAAAGTAAATAATTTTAGCAAGTTTGTTATAATCTTTCATTAGGAGCAAGAACAAATCAACACTTCAACAAAGCAGAAGATTCTAAGAGATTCACGAAACCCGAAGTTTACCGAAGACATCCGACGAATCTTCCAGGTGAAGTCTGGATGGATTACGGCAGACCTACAGAAGGCTATTATGCCCAAAGAAATCCAAGTAAGCTGGCATGCTTCACATAAAGGATAAGTTATATATTTTTAGGTCGTTTGTCTTCTGTTTCCATTGTCATGACAGAAAAAAGAGGGATCACAAATGAAGAATAGGGAGCCATGCATGAAGAAAGAGAAACCATTAGTGAATCCATTATCAGGATATAATGATTTATTATCTAAAACTTTTGTTGTAAATATATATGATATATAATGTGATAACTTACCTGCTGGCTTGAAAATTCTTTATTACGTCGTTTTGATTACAAGATTACATTTAAGAATCTCAGAAATATATCTCGGCATTTGTTCTCCTTCGTTCTTAAGATTTGTATCTTTTTGTTTCCTATCTGTTTGAAATTTCGTATCTACAGATTCGCAGACATGGTTCGGTTCCAGTGTTCCACTTAACAGAACAACCGTATTACAAGATATACGTCCGAAAACACATGCGGAGTATGAACAACAGCGCGAGGCACGTGGAGCGGAAATGCTTAAACGACAAACTCAGTGGCCAGCGTACAGTGAATATACAGATAGAATGTTCCTCAGGACCCGGGTAGACCCCGTTGTCAATACGTAAGTATTTTTGGAACGTTGTAAACCTCTTTCCCGACAAAATTTTAAAATGGACGTATCTCTTACTCAATTTTAACGTACACATGTATTTTCAATTTGAATATTTATTGAAAAGCAATTCAGTTACACCATTATAAGTCTGCACTGAATTTCAGGTAGAATTTAGTCTGAACTTATCGCAAGACGAAAAAATTGCTTTGATAAGGTGAACATTTGGCATTAAATGGATATACTAAAGTTATGATTTTGATAAGTGTGCATTTTTTTAGTTTTGCTCGGAGACGTTATAATTGTTAACAAAAAAAAAACAGCATAAATCATGTGTCTCTCAAGATTAACATGCGATCAGCTTTACAAAAATTGGGATGTGTACGATTTTATGTCCATAACAGCAGATTTTCGAGTTATACAATATAATCCATTTTGGCGCCAAAATTTAGTTTCCGTGATGCCAAAAATAGCATCTGCAAGAAAGCAGAAATGCTTAAACAATCTATAGGCTTCGAATGAGAATTTTATTCTTAAAGTGAATCTTGTAATGTTATACTTATAATTGAAGATATCAGCTCTGAGAGTAGCAAATATTACTGGAGGGGATTAATTTCAAGCTCAAAAACTTGGCGAGAGGTGAATTTTTGGTCTGTTTTTTTTCTGCCAGACGATTGTCTCTAGATACAGAGAAACTTAATTTACAGAACTGTAGTATATTTGAAGCGCTTATTTGAAAAGAAATTTTTGAACTAATAATTAGCTAATTAGCTGTGCATGAAATTCTTAAATACATTTGATATTGATATGACAGCCATCGGAAAATGTTGATGTGTAAGTAACCTGTATTGCTATTTTTTGCAGTAGATATATGAAATGTTGTACAGTAAACTTGTGAAGGATATTCAATAAATTACAACATTCTCACATAAGTAAACAGTGAACACTGTCAAATTATTATTCTATATGCATTTGCGCAGTGAGACAAAAATAAAGATATGTAGTCACTGACAAAAGCGCACTGCTTTGTTAAATACGGATATTGAAAATCCTTCACGTATACCAGCGGCGGATTTTATCGGGGAGGGGACGTTAGGGGCGGGGCAAGTAGGGATTTTAAAACTATTTTTGCATTTGACAGTTAAATGTTTTTGTTCTAAAGATATTCCATTGAAAAAGTGGTATATAGTTTATCTGCCTGTGAAGACACAAATACATAAAGGCAAAAATGGTTTATATTTCTTTACTGTCATTGATGTGCGGCCGCCAAAAAATACCAAAATATACACATTAATTGTAGGTTAAACATACCTAAAATACCGCAAAAATACCTGATTTACACACCTTTTTACGAGAAAAAATATTTCCTGGGCGTGCTTATCGTGACCTTACTTGAAAAAGGTCTACTTTTTCGGTCACAGATGCATAGCCAAGTCCATCTTGTTAGAAATCCCTTAATATAAATAACATTGAAAAACAATCTTTAAAAAAACTCACGAAAAACAAAGGTTGGGGGACCCCTTCTTCGCCCCTTCTGGCCTCCCACTTCTGGTTTTCTTGATCCGCCACTGTATACAAATGCATTATATTTAGTGAGTCTATGTGCTTAAACCAACACAGTATCGATATGAATGGTGAGTCATTTTCATACTTTCGATACAAATACGGCCTGAACTGTCACTCATAGTTATTCTTCACGCAAAAGACATAACAAACACATATCTATAGTTAGCTTACAAAATATGATGTGACGATGAAGTTTACGGAACTTGCAAAATGACTATAAGTTGCATCATGAGAATAATGTGTCAAACTTGCTTCATAATTTTAGCGATGCCGGTATATTTGTTGTAATTCATTTCTCTACAAGCCAGAAAAACAGTGTACAATATATTACCCTTTGAAGTTTGTCGCTTTTGGCCGTGTGGAAAAATATTAAATGGTATAGAAGAGAAATATTTTTAAGCTGATTTCTTATTACTATTATTTTAGAAAATGCTACATCGTTTGTTGTTGTTGTTGACGCTCACTTTTCACAGATTAGTTTCGTTACAGAACAATGTAGAAATATCACCAGCTATATATTCAGCTACACGAATTTTAAAATGCTAAGCATAGAATAATAATATCAAGATATGTATTGGAAAACAAAATTTACAGTTTATAATTTTTGTAAATTGCACAGTTTACGTACAAGACAATGTCCGGGATGGAATCCAAGTAACTATCATGCTTACTTATCACGAGCTATTTCTACATGAACTCATTTTTTAATATATAATACACATATCTGTTTAGTTTGAATTTGCCCTCATGAACAATTTAAGAAATTCAAGTTTCCTGTACTATATGCGACCTATTTTCACAGATACTCCTTTCTTGTGTTATTGTGCATGCTAATTTGTAATGTGTATTGTTCTGTTTTGTTTATCTGTTTTTCTTTACATTCTTGTTAAAAATGTTTTAAGGAGAAACTACTAACTAGATATAGTATTAAAAAGACGAAAGACGATATTGGCACTGCTAAAAACAGAAAATGTTACCTCCCCTGAATAATAATTCATGCGAGAAGTTTGGTTCCCTGCTTCAGAATGTAACTTACTAAAATTCTTGTACTTTTTTTTTACAGGCTAACAACCAGGAAGAAATACCTCGAGGAGGCAGCTCTATTTGGTTAGATTGCTTTGAAACTCTACTTGTGCGTAAACCGCATCAGCATTCAAAATCATGTCAAAACATATATGATTAGTGTAGATTTTCCGACGAAGGACGCCATTGTTTCAATGTTGATATTTTCATAAACGCTGTAGCTCTTTAATTATATACGAAATGTCAATCGGAACAACTCGGGTAAGTGTTACCTTCACTTTTCGGATGTATTACATTAGCCGCCATTGTAACGACTTTCGGAACACAAACAACATGGTGACCTCAACCAAAAACAACTTCATTGAAAGAGAAAAAAGTAAAAAAGTACATTTTGTGTTCAAAATTTATGTAATTATGGAGAGGAGCCAATTTGCAAGTTCCCAGGCTGTTCCGACAATGTTTCTAGAGCACCGTAGGAGCTATTTTTTAAGCGTATTCTTTTTCCGGCGAATGAAATTTTAACGATTTGTACATATTCACCCGCTTAATACATCCGAGAATTTGGGTAGCGTAGCCGTCATGACCGAGTTATTCTGAGTGACGAAACGTATCTATATTCTGCAGTGTTTCAAATCAGTGTTTCAAATGACGCTATTTTTAGAAATTTGATCAAACGCTGCCTTTTCAGGTAGCCGAACTGTGCAATTCTTACCTATACAAGTATGGTATATTTTATCCTAGAAGTTCAATTAACGATCAGAATTGTATTTATAGTACTAGTAATGCAGTGTTGTATAAATTTTAATCGGCTGAGATTTGAAACTAAATTACCAACATTTGGTCAACAGCAGCGAAAACACTCTACCACTGTGGAAACTGAAGAGCAGATAAAGCGGTTACTTGCACTGAGATAACTCTTCAAATACTCGTGTACAGTATGTTATCGATAATACCAAGTTAATCTATTTTATTTCATTTTATTTATTTCATGTTATATTTACAATACAGACTTACATATACATGCACAGAATCTTGGCTAGTTTCTAATGAACATTTCCTCCTTAATTAAAAAAAAAAACTCTTCCCAAAATAACAAAAATAACACTGTTAATTCACACCGCCTTTCTTTCAACATTTTCATCTTTTCGTAATCTTTATAGTTAAAAATGTCAGTATTTCAGATAGCGTTGTCATTTAATCAACGTGATCTAGTGAAAACAGCATTACACATATATTTTGGTGGTTCATGCTTCAGCTGTCTTTCTGTTATATGGTTATTATTTGTATTTGCTGTTTGAATGTTGTTTGTTGTGCATTATGTCAACAAATTAATTTTATCATTTTTGAACATTTTGTATAGTTTTGATATTAAAGGTACTTACTTTTCAATTATTCACTTTATTCTGGCCTTCTGTGCTCGTCCGGGAAAAGGTCGAGACTACATGTATTGAATGATAAGTGATTCAGTTCGTTGCAAACATGCTCTCTTACATCTCATCTTGGTCATGCAAAGACAAGAGTCAACTTTTTTATAGAGAATGTCGTAAATTTCTTGCGTCAAATAACAAAATAATCTAGTTTGTAAAAAAAAATAAGGTTTGTGACAAGTTGAAAATATAGCAACAAAATGGTCCATATTTCTTGCGCATAAACGAGGTTTATTAATATGTTGCTGCTCTTACTGAAGTACAGGCTGTGTGCTCTGGCAGCCAGCTTTGTCATTATTGATAGCTTGACACAATTATTTACATGTACATTCCTCTAGCTACTTGGGTTTATTTATCATCGGTACCTCATTCCGATTGGACAGACGCCCCAAAATAAGGTTTAAGTTATTTTAGGTTGTTGGGGATAGTGTAATATACAGAAAGCCTCCATATTCCATCGACTGTCCTGATTCTTGGCATGCTGAGTGTTCATCTCACCCGAAAGACATTTGGTAGTGTTAGCGGAGGAGCGTGAGATCGAACTCGGAACCCCTATATTACGAGTCCTAAACGTTACTACTGGACCACTGATCAGACGAACGTTTTGGGATGCTCCTTCAAGGAAAAGTCTTTTTTTTCACCTGATGCCTCTCAACATTTTAAGACACTAAGGTTGAATATTGATTATATATTAACTCATGTGTAGGTATTTATTTAGTTTTTTTTTTCAAAATAAATGCTTTTCACTCAGAACGTGCAATTGTTGTTAGCATTTAGAGGGCGGTGCCGGCGGCAGCTCACTGACTGAGGCAAAATATGACAGTCCTGTAAGAGAGAAAGAGCGTATTATAAACTGCTTGTACATGGTACACCTTCATTTTCTCTTTTCGTCTCATCATCAAGTAAAGAGTTTTTTTTAATGATCGGACAAGAAATCTGTGCAAAGATCTGACAAAAATCATAACGTACAGGTATAAATTTTACTAGGCAATTTTCAGCTCGACAAGAATAAAAGGTAGATACGAATACTTTTAGCTCGAAAAAAATTAAACGAGCAAGAAAAACAAGAAAATCAATTAAATGAAGCACGTGTACTAATAAAAGGGAACATCTATGAAAGTGAGTACTGGAATCCGGCTTCATATCAAAAGACACGTACAAGCTAGTGTGGACTGGAACCCAGCTTCATAGTTTGAGTTACACCCGACTGAAGAGACCTTGACCCAGCGAAATAATACCAAAGTCCAACCTGCCGGTGTGTTCTGTAAATAATATTCTATAAATAAAAAAGACATACCTGCTAGAGCAGACTGGAAACCAGCGTTATAATCACAGGCGACCTCGTTCATGATAAAGTCGTTCCTGTCGTCATTATAGTTGTCCCCTTGATCAGGGCCCCCGACCAGTCCACCAAGCAGCACATTTGGATTGTCAGCACCGCCACTTGCACACCATCCATTGGTTGCACAGGAACTAAAGAATTAAATACAACAGAATTGAGTAACATGTCGTATCATTTTTTTTAGTTTTCAACAACAATTTTAATTGTCCACAATTATGAATAGTTGTGAACAACCTACATTATGTAATTTCATCACACAGAAATTGTTGGGCAAAAAACGTAACCTTTTACCTCTTATGTTTCCCAATTGTGGCACACATACGTTGTTTTATGATAAATGAACAGATAAATGCTGTCTCATCTTTTGCTCTTCTGAAAAAATGACATTCTGTTTCCGGCACTACCTAGTACATGTATTGGCAACATGATTATATCATAATATTTCCTTAAGGGTGAGCATTTTGTCCTTAATTTATCTGTCCGTCCATCCGTTCGTCAGTAACGACGCCCTCTTGTCCAGACATTACACTGATGACTTTAAAGATGTCCTTAATTTTAATTAATTGAAATTAATTGAATTCAATTAAGTCCCATAGGGTGAGAGCAATGCACAATAATCCTGTAATTGTCCATTTACTATTTTTGAGTTATTTTCCTTTATTAATTTGCGTCCAAGGCATACCTGAATTACCAAGAGGATATAAATTTTGAACTTCATGTATGGATAAAACTTATTAAGGAAGTATGTAGTACACAAGAATCATTTGTTATCGTTTAGAGTCATTGGCCTTTGTTCATTCCATATTTCATTTCCGTCCAAGACATATTCCGAAGAAGTAACAAAGTTGAAATGTCACGTATGCACGGATCGTAATGCACTGGAGCTGTACGTTTCTGTTTCTTATTTTAGAGTTATTGCGCATTGTTATTTTCGTAGTTCAAATGAAAAAAATGAGGTATTACTTGGAAAGTTCATCTTAGATCAAACATGGGTGACATCGGGGAGCATCAGTCGTTTCCAACAATATCCTTGTCAATGTTGCAAGCTTCTGAATTAAAAAACAAGCGTCTACTCTACCTTCCTCTATGATGTGGACGCTTGGGATAGTACTGTCCGAATCCTATCTCATAGCTGATATGCAGTTTGTTGTCACCGAGGAGGTAGTTGACCTGAGACATGGCCCATTTCTTGTACTCATCTGGGTTGATACCGAATTTGGCAGCTATAGTTGCTATGAACGCCATGTTTCCTGTGAGATAAAAACAATCTGAAGACATATGATACAAAGTCAGAGACATCTATGTAATGCTAATATCCGGTCCACGTACCGCCATTTAAACAAAGTACTTAAGTGTTTTTTGTAGATTCTCAGGTTTTCAGAGTTGCATGCTGGGCGTTTCAACAGCAAATTTACTCAATTTTACTCAAGATGGTCGCCCACATTGCCGATCGAATATTAATTAATCCCTATCACCGTCTATTGATAAACTTGTCAAGGTATAAATACTCGTCCTAAGATGCATTCCATCAACAAATTTGTTTTAACAATGCTTAGTCTTAAGCATAGGCCTGAAGTTTGAAATCTTACAAGAGCAATTATGATTATGGTGAATTTCCCCTGGATATTACAGCTTTCTTTGCCAAATGCAATGTGTAAAACAAAATCAAGCATTACATTACCAGCATGCCTGTTTGGTCCCCATTTATCTCTCCAAGCAAGACCACAAGGGGTTTGAGCGACGTCGCCGCCGGGCATGAAGGCTCGCACCAAAGACTCGATATCATTTTTGTACGCATCGTCACCAGTGATTTGGTAAAGTAATAACTGACAAATATATATATTACAAATTCAACCTGTTTTGAGATGTGAAAATGAATGATTAAACATTCAATTAAGGACTTGCGTCTGTGAATAGGGTGACTTTATTCAAATAAAGATTTCATTACCGAGAGAAATAAAACTTGGAAATACTTAGCATTTTTTTGCCCCTCTATAAAATAGTAGCAATTAAGTTCAAATCATATTCAGCAAGCCTGGCATTTGTTTATATGTTCAAAATATGTTCTCTTTAGTTGCTGTATCCATCGGGTCTCTAGATAAATCTTTATATTGATGGTCAGTACGAATCTTCTGAGTGTATCTTCTTATTTTGTATGTACATACGATAGTTTTGCACTGTTAATGTGCGAATCAGATGAATATGTAATCAGGAACTTACAGCAGCTTCAACATTGGCATCATCCCAGTTAAACGTCCAAGGAGTGCCGCCATGATAGAAACCCTTTGCGTCATTGAGGTATCCTGTGTCACGCGTTGCCCGGTACATCCAGCTGGCTGCCACTGCCATATCATCCTCTTCACTGTTGGAACTACAAGTGCATCGTGCAAACACCTGGCAGCTTAATTACTGTTTTGCCTTTGCAAACCAAAGGCGATATTTCATTGAAAAACATTCTAAGATGTTGTAAGATCACAAATGTCTGTCTGTTTCAGTGCAATTTCTCAAACATGCATACGTTCTGGTCGGCATGCAAATATTTGTTATGAAGTACTATCTTATATAATACTATTCATGCGCAAAGAAGAGCGCAAAAGAATGACTATTTGTCAAAGTTGTCACGTGATGACAGATTATATACTCTCAAATTGCACGGCAAATGCTAGGTTATCTCTCTCAATCAAAAATTAAAATGTACAAAAGTGTTTGGCAAATTTTTACTTGTAGAACTTAATTTGCATAACAATTTAGTCAATAAAGTGTATTTTCATTGGGTAAAACTTTTCTACACACAACTTACCCATAGAAGTCCTTTGCAACGGTAACACAGTCGGAATATTTACCACGGTACTTCTTGGCAAACTGATACAAACCTTTCGCTGCCTGTAACAGTTTACCGGCGTAGCTAGTATCTGAAAGTTTCAAGTTCATTTCACGATAAACTCATAAATATAAAAACTCACAAAACTCAAGTTCAGTTACTGGAGAACACTTAAGAGTATTGGAACTGCATGGGTAGGTAGGTAGGTAGGTTCGTAGGTAGGTTCGTAGGTAGGTTGTTATGTGGGAGGTTGGGTAGGTAGGAAGTTTTGCGGCAGCAAGGCCCAAGGGTTCTCCAATTATCAATCTGTTTTCCTCTTTATGGTGTATGGCCACCGTGACCTTGGCCTAGTGACCTCAAAGACAATATGGGTCATCTCCTGAACAGACCAACCTACATGTCTGTGAAGCCAATGTCGGAGGGTTCTCTAGTAATTGATTCGAAACCATTTTTCTATTAATGGTCACTCTGATCTTAAATTTTGACGAAGTGACCCCAAAAGTGAAATAAGTCATCTACAGGTCATTATCAACCAGCATTGAAAGTTTCAGGCCCAAGCGATATACTGGCCATTACCAACCTGCCTTTAGAGTTTTAGGAAGCCTGGAACCAGGCATTCCATAGTTATTGATCGGAAACCGTTTTGTTTTTCGAGGTCACTGTGACCTTGGCATTTGCCCTAGTGATCTGAAAATCTATAGTGATCATTTACTGGTAATGACCAACCTATATACTAAATTTTACGATCCTGAGCCGAAGGATTACCTATATTACCTAGATATTTTTCGGAAAAGGTTTTGCTTTTCACGGTCACTGTGACACAGGCCTTTGACCTAATATTCCGAAAAAATATAGGGGCCATTTACTGGTCATGGCCAAACTGCCTATAAAATGTAGGGGTGCCTGGACCCAAGCATTCTTTACTTATTTATCGGAAACCGCTTTGCTTTCAAAGTCACTGTCACCTTGGCCTTTGACCTAATGATCTGTAAAGCTATAGGGGTCATTTACTGGTCATTACCAACATACATACCAAGTATGAGGAACCTGGGTCCAGGCGTTCTATAGTTATGGATCGGACACCGATCGATTTGCTTTTCAAAGTATTCGTTACCTTGGCCTTTGACCTAATGACCCAAAAATCTACAGGAGTCATCTACTGACTATGGCCAACCTGCCTATGAAGTTTCAGGGAGCTGGGCCCAAGTGCTCTATAGTTATTGATCGGAAACCATTTTGTTATTCAAGGACCCTGTGACCTTTACCTTTGACCTGGTGACCTTAAAAGCTATAAGCGTCATCAACTGCTCATTACAAACATACATACCCAGTTTGAGGAACCTGGGTCCAGGCGTTCTATAGTTATTGATCGGAAACTATTGCTATTCATGGTAACTCTAAACTTTGACCTGGTAACATGAAAAGCTATGGGGATCATCTACTTGTCATTACTAACCTTTATGATAAGTCTGAGGAACCTGGACCAAAGCCTTCTGTAATTATTGATCGGAAACCGTTGTACTATCCAAGGTCACTGTGACCTAGTGACCTGAAAAAACCAAAGAGACCATCTACTGGTCATAACCAACCTAAAAACCAAGTTTGAGGAACGTGGACCTAAGCGTTCTATAGTTATTGATCGGAAACCGTCTGTTATTCAAGGTCACTTTAAGCAAATAACCTGAAAAACTATAGGGATCATTTACTTGTCACGCATACCAAGTTTGAGGAAGGTGGGTCACAGGGTTCTCTAGATACTGATCAGAAACGAAGTATCTACCGACCGACCGACATACCGACCGACATTTGCAAAGCAATATTTTCCCTCGTCTTCGATGGAAGGTTGTGGGGAGGGGCAGGGGGCGGCATACATACATATATATATATATAGTTTAGTAAAGGCCTTGGTTTTCACATACTTTCATCTCAATTTATTTACTTTCTTTGAAGAGAAAATGATTGACTGGTTCATTTTAAATTTAATCGTGATTTCAGTGGAACTAAATCAAACTTAAATGAAGTTTATCTTGTGTATTATTAAACTGTAAAAACACTGACAATATTACCTTGACAAAAGTCATTGAAAACCATTGACCCGGACGCCATTGCTGCAACCATTTCACCGGCTACATCACTTCCGTGACAACCCGCGTCAGTACGCCATCCGACACGCCATTGGCTCATTGTTTCTGGCCTTCCCCAGTAGGCGTGGTCTTGATGGCCGTCACCAACCTGCAACAAAACCTTATTATATGTCCACACTGATTTTTTTCATGGTCTAGTAAACGAGTAAGGGGGTTCTTTGTAGCAAATACTTCTTGCATGATGTTCAGTTGCTTTTAGTTATCCTGAAATACAATGATGTCTGTGTACTCAAGTAACAATCTTAATAATAGATGAAAACATGGTAGATCTGCTTGTGTTGAACAGACCTGGACGTAATTTCTTTCTTGATCAGGGATCCAGCATTTCAGGAAGTAGTCCAAAGGTGTTCGGATCATATCGCAAGCCATGTCCCGCTGTCCTGCCGATGTGTAACCCTCTTTAAATTCCAGCATACCCCAGAGTAACACCGTCGCCGACCACGCCATGGGCAGGTTAAATTTGACATGATCCCCGGCTAAAATGAAGCACAGGTATAAAATCAAAACTAGAGAATGTTAAATGTAGCGGCTAGAACTATAAAGGAACACAAACATAAGACTTCAAGAATAAAATAAGTTATATAAAGATTCATTTGCTTAACATTGACAACGTGCATGTGTACGATACCAATGGCATATGTATTTATGTATTTCTTTTTATCTACGTGCGTGTACCTGAAAGGCGAAAACTTTTACACAGTAGCTAGTGGTCTAAGTACAGACAGAATTAAAACAAGGGGTTAAGTCTTTTTTAAACCCCCTATTGTCGAATGAATTAAAACCGACATTCATACGTTTTCTTTTTCTCTCTCTCTTTTTTTTGTTACTTTTACTTTTGTTTGTTTTGTATTTGTTATCTTTTTTTTTAATTTTCTTTCAGTAAGCTTTCAGTTAGTTTATTTTCTTAATGAGTTTCTATTAACGTCTTAGCATTTGTTTTCAAAATCTGTAGTTTCTCGTTCGGCGACTCATGGAAACGTGTTTTGTAAATTTAGGTTTCAAGTCTTCTTACCGTCATACCATCCTCCGCTTAGGTCATGGCCATCATCGGCGTCGTGTACGTTCGAGTCCCCACGCCAAGGAATTGGGTTGTTCGCAGGCAGATATCCAGATCTTTGGGCGTCGAAGAAAAGAATGGACAACTTGAGAGCTTCTTTATAGTTGTACTTCATAGCAGATCCTTGAGAGAGAGAAAAAATAGGGTCGAGTATCTTTCTTATTTTTGAAAACGCTATTTTGTTTACGGTTAGAAAAAAAACGTCTTTAGAATAAGTTTCATTTCAACAGCCAGTCCTTTTTGTGATACTCTTGCCACGTTTTGCTTTTCTTCTCCGATATTAAAAAGTCATTCATAGGTCTGCTTAACGCTATTTAGCTGATTCAAACAAATGGAGATTGTTGTGGCATAAAGACATGACAAAGATTGTTATCAAATCAAACGTATATATTAACAAAAATAAAAATAAATTCTGGTTTGCAATTTTGTTAAGAAATGTCAGGAAAAAAAAGATATGTCAAAACCTTTTTCTTTAACTGTTTTTGGATTATCTGTTTTGATAAAAAATATGTCCTTACCGCAACCTGAACACTGATGGGAAACTGGTACAGCAGGACCGGAAGTAGCTCCGCCTCCAACTGAAGTTCCGGGACCGCTTGTCCCACTTCCTGGAGAACTTATTGCAACAGGGGCAGAGGTGCTACCCCATTGCGGAGACCCACCGCTACTACTGATACCATTGCCGGCATTTGCACCTTTAAAGAAGAGTTCACGACAGATATGAAATGCTTTGATTCATGTACCAGTTATAGTAAAAACAGACGAGGAAGGCACCGTGGTCCAGGGGTAGAGCACAGGGCTCTTGATCCGGAGGTCGCGGGTTCGAATCCCGTCAGAGGCGAGATTCTCTCACGATCTTCACATTCCTCCATACTGCGCGATTACTGGTATGCAACCCAGGAAGCAGTCATCGAGCGTGATGATTCTAAGTTGTAAGAACTTGTATCGCAATCGATGTAAAAAAATAATGAGTCTAAACTAAGTAAAAACAATCAAACGTATCACTATAATTCAAGCTAGTGTTAAAGTAATCAGCGTATTTTAAAATTATTACAACAAAAAGCGTGCAGTATTTATTTTAAAAGGACTTGCTTCAGTAGTTTTGTTCTCCTTAATTTTGCATCGGTACCAAAACTAGAAGCTAAGCGAAACTTCCAGCATTACCGGTGCATGTGTATGTTCCTTCACAGCCCTTATCACCGGATAATACACCGTTATATTCTACAAGTAGATCTTGACCGGCCGTTAGGTCTTTATCCCATGGCATGTTTGAGACCGTGAACTGGGTACCACTGCCCGATGCTACTGTAGCTTTCCAGATCTTAAGTAAATACAGTATACACAGATTTTTATTGTTACATTTGAACTTGCAACTGAACTTAATGAAAATCACAGCGGGACAATACTTCTGCGCGACACCGCCAGGGGCATCGAAAGAACACGCGAGATGAATATCTGTTTTGGTTTTTTTAAGAAAATCAAATAAGTGCCTACTTTCATATTTATATTATTTTTCAAATACATCATTGTCTACATTAAAAGCATTTTGGGGGGATCTAAAAAATGGACGGTATTTTGATAAAAATTGCGCAACATGTGGGAACGCATTTCAGCGCACTTCCCGAATTAAACACAACAACACGCTAATATTGGTTTAAATATTTCATTTTAAAACAAAAGTTGGACTATTTTTAGCTCCACTTTTCGAAGAAAAAAGTGGTTCTTTTGTCTTGACCGTCTCGTCGGCGTAGGCAATGATATACCTTTTTGTTAAGGTCCGTTTCTCAGAAACTATCAAATCTATTCTCTTCAAACTTGGAATACTTGATCACCATCAACACTCCTACCGAGAGTGTTGGTGTCCATGTCCCTGCAGTCATAATTAGCCCCACCCAATGGGTCACTTGATCTTGCTTAGACTTGTATAGGAAAAAAAACTTCTAATGGCAAAGCACAAAACCTAGAACTAAACTATTTACTCATGTGATGAGTAGGTTCTTTCCCCCACTCCTCTGCATGGGACCCCCCCTTCCACAATCAGATTTTTTTCTTTAATACATAGGTTTGACAAACCCTTCCCCACACCACCCATCAGACCCTCCCTCCTCCCCATTTTTTCTTCTTCTTGCATGAGTATTCCCCTCCACCGTCCCCCATCCCTTAAAACAAAAAATTCTTACATGAGTGGGTACTTGCCCTCTATTCATTTTTTTTTACTTGGGCCTCTTGTTTGACTTAACTTATGATTTATTAACAATTTCTTAGAAAAGTGGGGCATGCTGTCCGCGGACAGGTCTTGTTATTTCTTATGGCTGGCTTGAGACATCTATACACGTCTGACTTAAAAGAACACGTCTGTTTTTGTTGTACATCTTGAAGCTAAATTGAAACCTAGATGCTATGAAAAAAGTACATAAATGTTATATGACGTACATCGAGTTTATCTAGTGCTGTTGCGAATGTCAGGGTGCATGTCCAGCCGTGAACGGCATTGTCTGCGTGTATAGTAAAAGTACCCGAGCAGCCGCCAGTCCAGGTTCGTACCACAGTCAGGGGTGCTGCAGACTGTGCTGTTGCCAAACCCACAGAAACCACGACTATTAACAACACGAGTTGCATATCGAATCTGTAACTGAAAAAGTAAATTAAGTGTAAACGACACAATAATTAAACTTTAAACAGTGTTACCACAATTACTGCGTTTCTGCGTAACAAATGGCAATAAATTTCTGACAGTTTTAGTAACTTGCAGTCATATATTACTTCGTGAAATGCTATTGAACTTAAAGTTTGTTTTTTCCAAGAAACATCTCTTCAAGAAAATATAATTAAATCTTTTTTAAAACTGAAAGAAACGTCTTCTAAATTTACTAAACAAAATACTTTGTCGATGAAACACTGCACTTTTTTAAACAAATGTTCGTCTGCTTTTTATACATTGTATGACCTTCTGTCCTTTGATATTCTTAGACCTGTAGCTTTATTTCGTAAAATGTTGAAAACAACAAAACGATACCATGTGGCTATCTCTTGCGATTGTAATAACTTGACTAGGTTTCAGATATACGTACATGTATTAATGCAAGCCATATTCTTCATGGGCACGTGACCAATGAGAAAGTTCTAACTAGTGAAAAATGGGTACACCAAAAGAGTTCTATCACCATGGAGACAAAGACGCGCAGAACATTTCCGTCCACAAGAGTCAGCTGTCAGTGACTGGCACTCAGAATTACTTTTATAAGGAATGTATGCCGATACCATATAATATACATAGAATTTGCTCCAAATATGTGAATATCAAAGGCTAGTTAAACCAAGGGAAATACACAGACAGTTTTATGATAGACAAAAGACAGATGCGTAAAAAGGGCTTTACGAAGCACAAAAAGCCATACAAAGGAAGATAAACGAAAATACTTACGTAGCAAGACTTCTGTTTGGGCTAACTATCTAGGACACACTAATGATATAGTCCGTCACCTTCACTTATATAGAACTACAGTGCAAGCAATGAACTTGATTTTAACATTTAGAATCAGTTCTTTAGACAGATAAAACTCAAGGCTTAGCTTGCAACTTACAATGCCAAATGAAATGACGTGATGTGTTACATTTGAGTACTTGTAAGGAATATCTGCACTCAATATTTACTTCCTTAAAAGTACTTTGTTGTCTCTAGGTTCATACAAGGATGATAATATAATTACCGATACATTACGGCTGCTTATCAAACTGAAGGTCTTCAAAGACAAAACAAGACTTACTGATTAACTTCAAAGTACTTATATTTACATATTCATATAATAGTAAAAATATTTGATTTACTAAAACCCGGCTTAATACGAAAATGACATGTGGTAAGCTGGTTTTAAACATAAGTATATCAAAGGAATTGGATGTATGAACAAAACCATACACATAATGAACCCATTAGAAGATTGCCTAAATGTGGAATGAACAACGCAAGCCATACAATGGTGATATAATGGTGATTTAATGACTCGCAAAAATAAAACCCATCATTTAAGTCTATGAAATTCACATTATTCGACATAAAAAGGTATGACTGCAGGATACTTGTTGGGGCTCTTTTTTCAAGTCAAATAGGCGAATTAAAAGATGCTCAGTAGCTGCATCATAGCGTTGTGTGCATATGTTTGTAGTCGCGAATATCAACCTTTCCTAGGATTGCGTCATACAAGCGCGACTATGTTTGTTAGATTTCGTAATTAAAAGACAGGTAATCGTTAATTAGCAGAGATAACAGACTCACAAAAAAGCAGGCAATGATAAGTGTTGAACAAAAGATTAGTTTATCGATTTTCTTGAATTTCAGCCACTCTTCTTGCGAGCTTCTTACTAAATTTCTGTTTGATGTATGTTTGCCTCGCACCGAGGAAGCCGAGGCTGTCGCGCTTTGATTTTGCAAGACGTAACTGTAAACCCACATTCTGACGGTCTAAGAATAATCACATCGCAGAGGACATGAACATTTCTCAACTCATTTTTTATCATGATAATTCTCTGATTTTTAAAACCACTGTGTCACAGTTGCTTACAACTCTCCCCGGTTCACAAATAAAAGTTATGACAATTTATTTAAGAAAGAAAAAATATAACTGTTTGTCACAAATTGGAAGGAATTCATACCACAAGTCTTGACACACATAAAAAAACAAACACTTCCCTGTAAGTCTAAGAGGTCCAAAAGGTATGACAAATTAATGCCTGGAATGATCCAATGGCGTTCTGACTCATTAATTTTGACCTTGACTTTTCTACTACAGATATCTTAATGTGTTTACAGTTATAACAGGTTATTTTTTTATTCACAGTAGCAAAACAAAATAGAATATGTCTGGTTCTAACCGATTTTAAACTGTCCTCTGCTGAAGTTGTTAGAGATGTATGTGAATATATGTTTCTTTTAACCTATTTTAATTGAATTGCATTCTGAATGACAGGCAGCAAAACTACTTGTTTTCTCTGTTGCGACATAGTTGCTTGTAAAAAGACTGGCTGAAATTCCAGAAATATAGCTGCTTTTTCACCCAGTTTGACTACCCATTAACTTATAGTCAGCTGGACATTAAAGCATCCGTCCATTATAAACCTGCCAACAAGTTTTGCTGTAATGTATGTCATTGCCTCATTATCAACTTTGACTGTGAGCATTATGCAATCATGGGTCTCTAATTTCCTCTCCTTCTGAACTCTAAGACTTCCTTAATCAAAATCATATTAACATACTTACAATCATGTGAACTGCCTTGCAACTTTCGTTCACACGTTCGTTCTTGTACGATTTAACCCATCCCGTGTCGAAAACTGGCTCAATTTTGAAAACAGAGTATAAATACAAGAATGGAACATAGATAACAGATAAAGCTGTTCCACTTGTGTTAATGTGTTATGCTGTTACTTGGCATTGACAGGCAAATAAAGTAAGTGTTCTTTCCTAATTCATTATCATCTGTATAAATGGTCCTTAGAATTTACAATTGATAAAACATTACAAAAGCGTTTTCTGCTTTTTCGTTGTTTTTAAGGCAACTCCGTGGTTTAACGTGTATTTATTCACGGACAGGAGTTCAGTTGCATTTTGTTTACGATTGTTTATATCGTGATATTACCACACGTGAACTGATACGTTATTGTAATAGAGGGAGGTACATATAATGATTAAAATGAGCTGCTTTAAGATAATTATGATTACCTGTATTATGTTGTATTAATTTGATGATGTTGTTATTCGATGGATGTTACGTCGTTTTCGCACGTCATTACATTCAAAATACATGTCTTATTATTATAGATAAAAGAAAAAAGGAGTACGTTTGAGAAGGTTTAGCGCAACGAAACGAGTACTCAGTAAATTTGATATCTTTTTATAGGACAAAGATGTTTTTACTTTTGCTCAGTCTACTGTCCACAGTGTGGTCAGTTTCAGCCCTGTCGCCACTGACCGTGGTTAGAAACTGGAATGGCGGCTGTCAGGGAACTTTCACCGTGCATGCCGATGCTGCCGTCTCTGGATGGACGTGCACGCTAACATTCACATCACCAATTGATAAACTTGATGTAAGTTAAAAAAAAATATTTCATGACTCATATGTCGCCAGTGCACTACTACATTCTTTGTACATATTGACTTACCATAGTATTACTCTGGGCTATCGTATTGTTCAGAATACTGATGATGTCAACATAATTCTGTGACAGAATATTAATTCAATGTACTTCATTCATTTCAATGTATGCATTTGAGAAAAACAAAGACATTTGGTCTTTTAACGAGATTTAAAAGATTTAAGAATTCGCCGTAATGTTTTTTGTAGGCAGTAAAGTCTTTCTCTTTTCATTCAACACGTACAAAGTTATTTCATTTTTTAAGTTTACTCCTGAACATTTTACTCCTAATTTTACTCCTGATAACATTTCTGTTTAGGTCTGGAAAGCTACAATAGCGTCTCAGAGTGGTCAAGAGTTCACTGTGCAGAATATGCCATGGGATAAAGACTTGACATCTGGCCAAGACCTTTTAGTAGAATACAACGGTCATATGAGCGGAGACAAGGGCTGTGAAGGAAGTTACACATGTTCCAGTGGGTTAATTTATGTTTTATCATATTGATAACAATATTCATGTCTCATATTCGAATAAATGCGCTAAGTGCTGAAGCAAAAGCAAAGGTATATTTTGAGAGATGTAAGTTTTACAATTCGTAGGTTTACTAACCGACGGCGTTGCCTGAAGGTCCATCTGCCCACCAGGACGATATTGAAGAAAGATACTTTACTCAGACTGGACCTGAAAGTCAGATGACCTTTAATTTCAACAAAAATTTACTGATTTGGATTGAAATCCCTTTCGAAGTAACAAAACAGTAACGTGGATATTGAATCAGTATTTGATGTAAAACAGATTTCCTCTCATTGAAATGAAAAAGGACAGTGATTGTACCTCCTCATCTTTTAATCGTCTTAACCTTCTATGCTAACCTTTCATTAACCAGGCGGTTCTTCGGGAACTACCCCAGCAAGCAGTGGAGCTGGAACAACCGGAGCCGGAACTGGATCGGGAACTAGTGGAACGGGAACCGGAAGTAGTGGGACCGGAACCGGAACATCAACTGGTACCGGTAATTTTGATTGACGTTGTTTCATATAGGTTTAGAAGTAGCGGCTACATATTATTTTATTTCATTTAATTTCTTTCATTAAATTGGGAACAGACACTGTTTTATTGTATTTTAAGTATATTGTTTTCTGTTTCTGGCAATGAAAAAAATGAGTATTGTCCTTTCTTTCGTTTAAAAAAATAATGAAAGAAACCAAACATCTGTTTTAAAAGAATAAGCCATACCCTATTCCACAGAGTAGTATCGGTTTAACTTCTAAATAAACAATTTTTTTATTTACACATTCTTTACAAAATGTTAATTGTTAGTATGACACTTTTTTACGATAACGTTTTATCATTTCAGCTATAAAAACTCTAGAAATCTGTCTTTTTTCAGGGTCAACAAACACGAAGTATGATTACAACGAAGCTCTGAAACTGTCAGTCCTGTTCTATGACGCCCAAAGATCTGGTCGGCTACCGGCAAACAACCCGATCCCTTGGCGTGGAGATTCCGCCGTTAACGACGGTGCTGACGGCCACGATCTCAGTGGAGGATGGTATGATGGTAAGCGTATATGTGCAAACTCCAATGCTATGGATATGTTTTGGGCAATGTATGATGTTCTTGAATTCGTACTGAACCTGTTATTCTATGCACATAAAAATAATACAAAAAGACTACGTTAAAAAATCATATATGCATTCTTTCCATGTCTTGAAATTTCACTTTCTCGATGGTAATAAGAATGCAGCTAAAGAAGATCAATTTCCGATGGAATTCCATTGTACTTCATATCTTCGTCAAAATGACCGAACTGCATAACTTTTTAACCGTCTTCACTGTTAGTATTACTACTTTTTCTAATAAGGTTTGCATATCGTATGTTGTTTGTTAAAGAGGAATTGAACTTGTTCCATTATGATATCAAAAACACATTATTTTACATAAAACAGCCGGAGATCACGTGAAGTTCAATTTGCCTATGGCGTGGTCAACGTGGGTGTTGTTATATGGAATGTTGGAGTTCAAGGACGGGTACGAGGCAGCCGGACAGAAGGACATGACGTGTGATATGATCCGAACTCCACTAGAGTACTTCCTTAAGTGCTGGATCCCGGATCAGCAAACGCTTTATGTACAGGTAGGTGTTGTTATAACATTTTCACAATACTTGGAGATCTCTCGAGAGCTGTTCATGAGAACTACCGGGGGCGTAGCAAGGGCTTTCGAAGGTGTACGCAGAATCGTACGGGGGTCCGGGGGCATGCTCCCCCGGAATTTGTTTTTTTCTGTAGATCGACTCAGGAGCGTTTTGGTGGGTTTTTGGCATAAAATAAGTCATATTTTTTCACCAATTTTACTCGATATTTGTTTTACTTTTTCTCGTGGAACATCTACTAACAAATATTCAAAAAGATTTTCTGGACCAATGTGTACGCAGCTGCGTATTCTGCGTACTGGTAGCTACGCGCCTGATATCTACAATAAGCGTAGGCCTATATCAAAGTGAGTGTGGTGAGTTTTTCTAAGTGCTAGATCCCCGACCAGCAGGCGCTCATGTACAGGTTATTGTCAGATAAACCTTTCTAATGATTACTAAGTTGTAGGCCTACCAATCACTTTAAAGCAGTTACATCGTACAAGAGCGTGTTATATGCAGAAAGCGTGCACCATGTCACACATATTGTAAGTTGTGTTAGATCACAGAATGCTTTTAAGTAAGTGTAAGTCCATGCTAAAAAAAAGCGTTGAAACGTTTTTACGTGCAATAACTTTTTAAACATTCAACATATAAGGCCAACATTGTACCAAGAATCCTACAGTATCAGCTAGCAGACGATTTTATCAGCAGAATTAGGATTTTTTAGTATAATTTTTTTTCTTTGTCTTTGACATTTTCTTACTTTAGGTTGGGGATGGTCACAAAGATCATGGTTATTGGGGACGACCTGAGAACATGAATATGGACCGCCCGGCGTTCAAAGTGACCACCTCGTGCCACGGAAGTGACGTAGCAGCTGAGACAGCGTCAGCAATGGCGGCAGGATACCTCGTGTTTAAGGATATGTGCGGTGGTGAATATTTTGATATTGCAACTCAAGAAGATATACCGATCTATTAGACATACCAAATGCTATAATGTTTGTTTCAAGTCTCAGTGTCTTTTCAATGTAATTGTACTCGTTCAAAAATATTTCTCTATAATATATGTATCTTTAACAATCTTCAAGAAATCAGTCAAAAACTGGTCAGTAATTTGTAAGAAACAACATTACCAAGAATCCTGATCAGTAAAACATCAAAAAGAAAAAATACGGATTCCATTTTTCAGATGCCGGGTTTGCTGGAAAGCTTTTAGAGGCATCGAAGAGTTTGTACACATTCGCTAAAAATAACCGTGGAAAATACACCGACTGTGTAACACAAGCGAGAGACTTCTATGGGTATTTATTTTTTCAATGTATTTTTTAAGATTAGAGTTGCAGTTGTTTAACTCTTTTCCGGGACTTCGGTCGTAGCCTGTACACAAAGTACGGAAAAGCATTAATTTCCGACAGGGAGTGGTCTAAATACATGTTTATGATTTGTTTCAGTAATTACAATGTACATCGAGATTGATATGGAAAAATATTTATGTCGTAATTTAGATTACAACATTATCACACACAACTTTCACAAACAAATTTATTCTGTTCAAAGAAACAGGATGGGACGACAAGATATTCAAGCGTCGTTTACGTAGAAAAGAGATACCGAAATATTACAAATGTTGGTATTCTTGATACGGCAATCATTAAATGTTAAACTACATGATTTATTTACTTATTTGGTTTTGAATTTTTACCTGCATGCATTCAAGCGAGATCACGTTTCAACACTGCTGCGGAGAGATCTTTGGTGTCTGCATAGTTTTGAACTTTTGTTTAAACTTGTGCACGTGCCGGACAGAAACTTCCGGAAGCAAATCTTTTCTAAATTGGTGTTTCTGAAAATCGCCATTTACGGTTTCTTTTAATAATTTAATAGTACTGATTTCCTTTCGCAAAACTCATTTATTAACAGATCAACTGGTGACGCAGACGAACTGGCAGTGGCTGGGGCCTGGCTATACAAAGCTACAAATGACGCCGGGTACCTGAACGATGCAAAGAGCTTCTACCCAGCCGGTACTGCGTGGAGTTTTAACTGGAATGATGATAATGTTGGAGCCGCTGTAAGTTATCTTTTAATGCTACACGTTTTACCGATCAATTCACAAGCATTAAGCACGTCATCTTAAACATTAAAAAAATATCTCATTTCTTGAACCCGACTTTTATCTGGTGTTCCAGTAGGACAGTCGTGACTTTTCTCAGGATCTGTCAAATGCTTTGCACGATGCTACGGTGGTGGAAACGCGATTGTACGATTGTGAAATTACAGTGGTACGATGGTGTTAGTTATCTTTTTAATGCAATACGTTTTACCGATCAGTTCACAAGCATTAAGCATGTCATCTTAAACATTTCAAAAACATCTCATTTCTTGAACCCGAGTTTTATCTGGTGTTCCAGTAGGACAGTGGTGACTTTTCTCAGGATCTGTCAAATGCTTTGCACGATGCTACGGTGGTGGAAACGCGATTGTGCGATTGTGAAATTACAATGGTACGATGGTGAAAACGCGATGAAACGATGTCGAAACGGCAATGACACAAGGGTACAATGCCGTATGGAAATGTCTCATTGTACATGTTTTGAACAGTAAAACTTTTCATTTCCTTTGCAGCTTTTGCTATATGAAGCCACCAAAGACCCAAAATATAAGACCGACATAGACGGTGTACTTCACTCGTTTATGCCCGGTGGCAGTGTACCAAACACCCCGTGTGGATTGGCCTGGAGAGATCAATGGGGGCCTAATCGACACGCTGGTAACGTCGCTTTCGTTGCAACGATAGCGGCTAAGCTGGGATTGAGTCCTGACGAATATAAGAAGTGGGCTTTGTCGCAAATCAACTACTTGCTTGGAGACAACAAGTTACATTTAAGCTACGAAATTGGCTTTGGGAGCAAATACCCGCAGCATCCTCACCATAGGGGAAGGTAAATATCAGAATAAGTGTTTACCCTCGAAAACAAGGAAACATGATTTCATAACTTTGACAGAATATCTAAGTATTACAATATTGTCCATGAAAACTTGGACACGGCATTTTTTCCTGACTTGAAAAACAACCAATCTAGTGCTTTTCCTGTACGTTTCTTAGCTTACTGCAGTGTAACAACTTCCAGTCTGAAAGCCAAGGCGAACACTTTTTCTGGTGTATCTGGATTATATAAAAAAATGGAAAATGAAATAAACATTTTAAAGAAAAATTATTGTAGCATATTTCTGAATAACATAACCACACAATTTTCTTGAAAACTTCTGTCTTTTCGCGGAAATTATTAAACTTTCAAGATAATAAAGACTTGATTAAACTATCTGGCATCTAGTGTCTAGGTAAGTTCGTGGGTTTTCACGATAATTTACAATATTTTCGCCAAATTATTGAAAATATTTGTGAAAATTACGTGGTTAGGTTATGCAGAAATATGCCACCACAGAAAACTTTAAAATCTTGTTAGTTTTAGACAAACGTGAAAACATAAGTTGTAAAACTTTAAAAAACGGTGCTTATGATTATAAAAGAATGTGTAAGCAGTTTTTGCTTGCGTATTAATGTAGCGTAGATAAGAAACAAGAGGGCCAGATGGTCCTGGGTCGCTCACCTGAAAAGAAACTACCAAACAACTGGTGGAGTGGGGCTGGGGGGGGGGGGCTAAGGTACGTGTCAGGTGGCAGACCGTTCAAATACCACGTTAGATATCAAAAAAATATTTTAAACCAAGAGAGAAGGTCAATAGTTCAAGGTAAACGAAAGTCAAATTTGAGATTTGTATGCCAACTTATTCAAATAGTTAAAATTTCAAACTCATATCTTCAAAAACAAGGAAGTAGGTCAGTGTCAGCCAATGTCAAAGTTGAAGTGTGCAAATTTATACAAACAGTTAAATTTTCATTGCTGTACAATCTATCTTCAAAAATCAAGGAAGTAGGTCAGTAGGTCACATGAAGGTCAAGGACAAAGATGGATGAAGGTTAAGTACCTTCCTACCCCATCCGATGATTTTTATGTTCCCGGAGGGAGCAATTTGTTTTTTATCTGTCTGACTGTCTATTTGTTTGTCACAAAACTTTAACACGGAAGTCCTTCCATGAACCTGAAGCTTCCAAGCTTCATAGGTGCATGCACCTAGATGAGCTCTACCAGCAAGACCCACTTAGAGGTCAAAGGCCAAGGCACCCGAGGGCGCTTTTTTTAGGGGGAGTGCCCAGGTGAGGTAGGTGGGGACTGGGTACCCCTGGTGAGGGCCAAGATCTTCCATAGCCCGTCTAATTAACTAGGCAATGGTGATCAATATGTATCTAAGCTCAAGGCCTTTCACTTTCTTTAAAACATTTTCCTATATAACTCAGTGTAAATCCAAGTGACCACTGGGGCGGGGCCAATTATGATCCAGCGGCAATGGTTTGTAAACCTTTTCCTATGTAAGCCTATCTTAAATCAAGTGTCCATGGGGTCGGGCCAATTCTGACCCCACAGCAATGATTTATATAACATTTATATAACTTTAGTAGAGGTCCACTTGATGCCGCTGTCATGATCAACCAAATATGTAAGCTCTAGGCCTTTTGGTTTCAGACAAGAAGATTTTTTTAAGTTTTTCCTTTCAGTTGCCAAGGCAACCAGAGTTCTGCATGGAATTCCATTTTTATAAAACTTTGAAAGAGAACCATACATGGATCATTTCTGTAAATGTTAAGTTCAATTGACTTAGTGGTACAGGAAAAGATGTTGTTTAAAATCAATTGTGGACGACGGACGTACAAACGACGGACGGACGAATAAAACAACATACTAAAAGCTATACCTGACCTTCAGTCAGGTGAGCTAATAAGAACAGTTTAAAACAGTTAGGGTAGTTTAGGCGTGTCAGTAGAAATAGCATATCTCGGTCAAACTCTGCAAAATAAATGATGATGTCTATACCTTAGCTCATGTTCCACAACCACAACACAGTGCGACATCAATGACCCAGGACCGAACCCCAACATTCTGAAGGGTGGGCTGGTGGGAGGTCCTGACCAAGGAGATAACTACGATGACAGAAGAGACGACTATGTCAAGAATGAAGTCGCCTGTGATTACAACGCTGGTTTCCAGTCTGCCTTGGCAGGTAAATTTTGGGCGCAGAAGAAGCTATTTACCAGAATTGCGTCACGACTTGAGGTGCCTTGAGAAATAAATGTAAACTCTATCCATTTTTTTAGAAATGAGTAGGTAAATAAAAGTATATTTATTCTCATAGTAAAAAAAAAGATTGAAAAGATTGGGTGAGTAGTGGTCAATGGGTAAGGTTAGAGTGCCGGACTCCCGATCCGGAGGTTGGTGAAAGTCTCCAGTGACATACGACATTACTAGCTTTCGGCGCGAGCACTGGTGTGAGCCCAGGAAGCAGTTTTCGTAAGGAATAAATATAAGCTGCAAGAACTTGTTTTCCAAACAGCGTTAAATAAATAACATTAAATTTAAAATAAATTTATAACATTACTAGTGTGCTGTGACTGTTTTCCTGATGGTTATATTCCTATTTCATTACTTGTAAAACAGACTGAAAGCTTTGCTTTACATATTTAGTCCACAACTTTTCAATCTCATCAGTTTTCATCATCAGTTTCTCATCAGTTTTTGTTTGATTTCGTAAGACGGAGTTCTGCACGGTCTTAATTTCTTAAAATCACCGTCTGGCAACAGACAAATATCAGTCTAGTCTATTTCTATTGAAGAGCAATAAAATACATGTAAAACAGAATGTTAAAATAAAAGAATCATGTGTCATGTGCATTACTTTCAAGTTTTAAAATCACTGTTACAGGACTAGCCAGTTTCGCAGCGAATGGAAATCTTCCACCATCACCGGCAGCCAAGTGTTAGCTTCAGTTTATGATGTAGTTTGTCGTACCTGGTTGCACAAAATGAATTAATAAGAAATATTCTGTGTCTGTTTTTCTTTTTCACTCATGTAAGGTTGTAATCAAACCATCGTAACAATGGGACTGTTAGTTTCTCCTTAGATGTGTGAGGTAAAAAGCACAGACACTTGTTTAGAAGCAAATATAAGGCATTTATGAATGGCCATTCTCCAGTATATAGTATTATACTATATACTGGAAAATGGCCATTCATAAATGCCTTATATTCGCTTCTAAACAAGTGTATGTGGTCAAAAGTGCGTTTCCCACCTATGTTAAGGGTCTGCAGACTATCAACATTCAACACTATCCTGCCAAAGTACTGCAGGAAGCTGAACTGGGCTGAGCTGAGCTTGAAGTTTAGCCAAACTTGCTGGCATAGTGTCGGTCTTTTTTGGTTTTGATTACTAAAACAAGAGGGCCGTGAAAAACCCTGAATCGCTATCCTGGGTGCAACAGCTCAAAATTAGTAAAAAAATTAGACAATACCACATGTCAATATCAAAAATTCATGTTCTTCGCTTTTATGGCAAGAATACTTTTAAAGGTAGTTCTGTGTAAGACAAGTGATCCAAGGCTGGGGCTAATAGTGACAATAATAATGCAAAGGACAAAGTTTGAAGAATGCTGGTAGAAGATTGCTACACAGTACTCCAAATAACACTTAAGAGCTACGTGCCTGAGGGTTTCAGGCAACAAGTTTCTTAAAGTTGGTCATTTATTACTATGTAATATCTGTACATCTGGGATAGAAGTAAAAAATGACCTCAGTGACATCACTGGCTAAAGTGTGGTTGGGATTCACTAGTCAAAGCTATAACAAAATTAAAAAAAATATCGACCCTTTGAAAACGAAAACAGACAAAAGGATCAATTGACCAAGGGATAAGGCGAAAATGACACTAGGTGCTAAGTTTAATTTTACTCCGCTAGACAATACAACATTCCAGATTTTAGAACTATAAGCCTTGTGGCTTAAGACAAAAAGGATTTTGAAAGGTTTTCCTATATTTTGCAATATCAAAACTGACACACCTTAGGTGCGTCAATAATGACCCGGGGATATAGTTAGATGAATCTCTGTAGTGGTCTTTCTGACAATTCTAGACATCAAATTTCAGATACCCAAGTATCGTATGCCAGTTTTGTTGATTGTTATTTTTTTCATAGTTTTTTTCCGTCTGTTATAGCAACCTATTTCTATATTAAATGGGGATCTTTTAAGAGCTATAATGGTCAGAAACGTGCCTGCTAAATTTAATCCAGTTACAGCCAGTGGTAAAGATGGAGATGTTATTTAAATTATATTCTTCGCATAAAGCAAATGACACGACGAACAAAGACGAAAAACCCCAGTCACGAAACATCAGCATGAATACGTAGTGCTCTGTTGAGCTAAAAAAGGTAATCCGCTTAAAACCTTATTTCAGACCTAGGTTTTGGAGATTCTGAGCATTTTTCTGCTCTCCAGTTTTCTAAAATGATGTGAAAGCTTAACTTTCATGTCACACAATGTGTTGAACAATATGAAAAGAAAATATAAAAATGAATACAAAATCAGTCTTACCATGAAATTTCTTATTGTGGAAGGGGTTATAAAGCCATTGAAATAAATTATTGCTTGCGAAAAAAAAAAAGTTGTTTCGCAATTTAGTTGGCAGTCTTCGGTTTCTAGTTTTGTGAAAAGAATGGCACCACTGCTTTACACATAATAAGGTATATAGTCCAGGTATCCTTTCCGCTTCAGGATATTGATATATACTTTTGATTGGCAATATCCTTCACTTTAAGGCACACTTTAAACGCTAAATGAAAATAGGTGCCCGAACGGCTGGTAAATGAAACTAGGTATATAAAAATGCGTCACGATATGTACATGCCTCAAAGAAACGCAAAAAAATCTGTAATTGTCTACTTCAAATGAGCGATGCCTTGGCTTTGTTAGTGAAAAAATCTTTACTTTACTCAAGCATAAAAAGTAAAATACGAAAGCGATTCACTTCAGAACTGATTATTTCATTTTGCAAACCAATAACGAGAGCAAAACCTACAAGTCGTCTATTTAATGGCGTCGTTACAGTTCGAGACTGAATTGTATCATTCAGTCGAGTTCTTAAATGTTTAGGAATAAGAACATTAAAAAAAAAAAAGAAATTCGGTTGAAACTTGCTTCAACTCGATTCTCATAACATCAGGAATAAAAACCAGTTTGTAAAATGTACTTGTTATAATAATGACACAGCCTGGTTATGAAATATAACAAAGTAGCCTAATAAATTAAGCTGAAAGTGTTGAACCCATTTTATAATTCTGATATTTTTTAGTTGTTCAACCTTTAGGTGAACAACAATAAAATATCAGATTGTAAAATGGGTTCACCTTCGGAGGCGAAATAGTGAGACTAATAACAAAGATGATAAGATGGCAGATTTTGCCAAAATAAACATAAACATTGTTTTCTGTTTATTAACGGTCTTTTATCACAGTCAAACAGGGCCATTCACTTGGCCGGACAATTGACTTTTATATGTTAACAGGTCACCTTGCGGACGTGCGACATTTACCCGTAAAACGAGCAAAAATCAGAAACAAAAATGTAGTCCTTACCTTTTTGTTATAAAATACACAGCATCTATCAATAATATACAATTAAAGCTGATTAAAGAACTAGCAGTTTTCTTTCCATTCCATTAGTTATACTTCCTACAGATCTGACAGTTGCCGTTTGGGATTACTAGGACCAAAACTGCAGAGGGAATTGCGCAACGCATTTCATTCATGTTTCAATGTACTCATACAAAATATGCGTGTAAATATCTCCCATCCGATAAGATTCCAAGCGAAAGGAAGCTGGTCATTCAGAATTTTTTGTTTTACAAAATTATGGATATTTGTAATTATTTCTAAATCGATCTACATGTATGTGCGTTTTAAGAAGTTCTGTTCTTAAGTTGCTATTATTGTCGAATAACCGAAGTGCCAAACAATTGTAAAGAGTCCTCCATTATTCAAGTCTTTCGAGTATTTCACGCTACACAACATACCTTGCACAAAATTATCTAAAATATTACTTCAGAAATAAGTTTAACAATCTAGTACATATGTGAGCATAACATTAAAATTTAAACTGCTTTCAGAAAAGTGTCATCTAAATGCATTTAACGCTTGTAAAAGACAAGCCTTTTATCTCTAAGGTACAGGCAGTGTTTTTCTCTAACAATTCTGCAAAATAAATTATTATTGCAGTTTTTACAATTTTTCCCTAAAATTTTACACCATCTGTGTTTATATTGCCCGCTTCCGGGTTGTCTCGTTTTCGATTATCCAATGCATAACTCCGTTGCCCACCATGTGACCACGCCTTCCTCTTTCAGCTCCAGTTTACCTCGTGAAAAATTGTGTTTTTGGTGTGTTTGTTCGTCGACAGTTGGTGACGAAAGTAAACCTTAAGATGGCCAGCTCGAAGCCTGACTTGACCCGTGATGGTACAATGCAAGTGACTGCAAAGGTTGGTAATTGATTATTGCGTTTAAGTTGAGAAAATTACGTATGAATTTGCTAAAATGTTGCGAAGAAGAACTTGCAAATATACATGTATTTTTTTTTGGAAGTCGAACTGACCTCGATGCAGATATCATCAAAAAACTCCAACAGCAAGAGGAGTTAACTTCGAATTATGCTGTAAAAATCAACATATTTTCATATTTTTACGTTTGAAACTTGATAAAAGCACTGAACAGTACCAAATTTCTTCGTTAAGTGTAGTTTAAATTTGGAGGAAGATCTTTGTCTTTTTCAAGATGGCTGCTGCTTCTTTTCTTAATCGGGATATTATAATAACTAATACTGGTATCTGGATATGAAATGGTTATTCTGTTTTCAAGAAAAGGTTATACAATCATCTCTGAAAGATAAATGTTTCAAATTGGTTGAATATTTCATCTTGTTTTACGTCATATTTAAAGATAGTACACTTGGTTCACTTTGTATCAGCAATGAGCATAACAAGTTTTAGCTTGAATGAGCTAACTGATTGAAATATTATTTGTTTAACATAACACAACTTAATTTATTTGCTCAGGGTCAAAGGTTATTGTTCAAGCTGTGCTAAAAGTGTGAAATAATGATGAATATACAACACAGTTACAGACCAAACAATTGTAGTTTTAAAATTTATTCGAAAATGAAAGACCCTATCAGATGGTCCACTGAATTGAAGGACAAAGCAAAAAGTGACCACGTTTTTGATTACTTCTCAACTCTTTCTTATGTTATTTTGTATTCATATTTTAAAGAAACCATTAAATGATCAGTTGATTTGTAGGAATTTACTTTGAAAGAAATTGTAACACTAACAGAGAGAAAATGTAAAATTAAAAGAAAGCAGTAATAACTTTAGAAATGTGAATACTTTGAAAAGAGTAAATGAGAAATTACACTTGTACAGCCACAAGTGTAATGTAGTAACTATTATGAGTGAGTTTATGAGGTGTTTACAGTTGTGCACAGTAAAACCAGAAAAATCTGGATTTATAATGTCAAGGTCAAATCTCAAGGACATTCTTAACAATTTAGGACATTGTCCAGATTTTAAAGATTTGTTTGCATCTTCAAATGGTCCAGAATGTTTTTAAGACTAATTATAGCAGTGCTAAGAATTTTGAAGTCCTACAAGTGTGCAAAGTGCACTTTGATAAATATATATATATATATATTCAGTGTTATGGCAGTGACCTCATGTTATGAACTTACAGTTTTCAGAATGGTTATGGTCCTCATTATGAGTATGATCAGGGTTGGCAAGTTTTTGCCGAGGGTGGAAAAAACCATGGAAAAAACCGGAAAAAACCGGCAAGGAAAAAACTAAGTGGCAAAAACTGGCAAAAACTAAAAAAAAAATAAATGTTTAAACACTTGAACAACACATTTGAAAAGGTGTGAATATACATGGTCAGAGCCTTAAAGGTGCTAATCTCTTTCACTGGTCCACACTTAAGGCATGGCAGTGGACATTGGCTGTATATTGTAGACCTGTCAATTAGTGTCAATTAAGTCTTTAATGGTCCCAAAATAGTGACTAGGTGTTGTGTACTGTAAACTTGTCAATTAGTGTCAATTAAGACCTTGTTTTATATATACTCCAAAATCTATTGATATCATTCAGTTGAAAAACATATTCCAAACAACTTAATTTCCAATAGTAAAGCAAAGATATTGCAACAGAAAAAAAATGTCATCCAGGGGTGGTAGAAACAAGGATCCAGTCTGGGATTTTTTCAACAAGGTTGAAAAAGATGGAAAGATTATTGCCAGCTGCAAAAAATGTGGTCATGAACAAAGCAACAAAGCAGAGCGCATGAGAAACCATCAGAAATCGTGTTCGGTTGAAGTATCTGTAGGTTTAAAGAGACCTGCTGAAGAAAATCTCAAAGAAACAAGTGAGGCATCCAGTGTTCCATCTCCTAAGAGGGCATGTCTTCAAACAGACCTAGACGATAAAGTTTTCATCACTTCAGAGGGAACCAAACGAAAACTGGACTTACTGGTCGCAAAGTTCTTTTTTGCCTGCAACATACCTTTCTCTGTGACCGAGCATGACTCATTTAAGACCCTGTTATCTACCCTACGACCAGGATACAAACCACCATCAAGAAAGAATTTGTCTGGTCCACTACTTGATTCTGTTACAGAAGAGATTCAGAAGAGATTCAGTTACAAGTAAAGTCAGAGATCAATGGCAAAGAGTGCACATTGATAGAAGATGGCTGGAGCAACTGCCACAATGACCCTGTTACAGCTACATGTGTCAATGTTGACCAGAAAACATATTTCATTGATGCTAAATCTACAGGCTCAACCAGCAAAACAGGAAAAAATCTACGTGACTTGTGCATTAAAAATGTGATTATTTATAAGTGATTTCTGATTAATAAAAATTTACTAATAAGAATTATTCAAGCCTTGTCTTTTCTCTTAAACTTAGGTGAAATATAAGCTATCATGGTTTTTGCCATTTTTGCCGGTTTTTACCAGTTTTTGCCGTTTTTTTTCCAGTTTTTGCCACTGGCAAGGAAAAAACTAGTTTTTGCCGGAAAAAACCCAACCCTGAGTATGATGGACAAATACAGATGTTTACTTCCATACCGTATTTTGAAGAAATTTTAATAGCTTAGTTTCAGATTTTTGACAACACACATTTTTTCTTCACTGAGTGATAACTCTTAGATTATTCAGTTTGAAAAGCCTTGTTGTAGCGAACATGGGATAATGTTCTTTTGTTGCCTAGATATAGTGTTTTTGTTTTACATTCCATGATGCCACTCAGATCATTTTTGGAAGAGATTCAGACTTTTACTTTCTGATTGCACATACTTCAGCACCTCAGCTGAACTTCTGTCATCCCAAGGATTTATAGAATCAATCTTAACCCTGAACATGCTGAAATTTTGTAATGGATTTGCCCAGCTTTGAATTTGGAACAGTCCATTCAAGTTTAAGGTATTTCAGTATCAAATTACAAAAATTGAGTTACCAACAGTATAAAGCCTGGTCAGACTGCACGGATGTGCAGGCTGGCCTGGCTCTATACTGGTGGCAAAGGCTTATCACATTCGGTTCCAGCAGGTTAAGGGTTAACATTAAAGTTTTATATATAGTCTGTTTGAAAACATGTTTCAGTAATCAATGTAAATGACTGAGTTGCTGTTTAGCTAAAATTAATCTAAGCACAAGATGTACTTCCAAATTTTTACAAACATGGGTTGTTCGTATGTTATAGAATGTTTGAAAGTTTACATAAAAAAGCTTGCTATATTACTTACAAGTAACACTCTAGATAAAAGATATTTTAAAATTTCTGTTTAATGTTCTAAAAGTGACAAGTATATGACACATATAAAATGGTGTAACTATCTTCATGTTGATTAAAACCAACCTTAATTGTTACAGGAAGGAATTGCCTTGCTGAAAGCTGCAGGTAAGGACACATTGCTGGAAATGCAGGGTCTGAAAGAACCAGAAGCTGATAAGCCTGTTGTGAACAGAGAAACGACTATGGAGGCTACAGCTAAGGTACTGGTATTTTAGACCACTTATATGAATGTTTTACATATTACTGATTGGTTTTTTCTCTAAGAAAATAGGGACATTGGCAGACCCGTTCTGTATTCTAAAAGTTTAAGAAAGAAACTGCATACTTCTTGGAAGCACTTTTAAAACTCCCTTATCTGTGTCCTGTGGGTAAATTTCTACACTTGCACCCATACAACTGACAGCTTTGTCTGACTGTCCCACTTTAAGCATGAGTTCTGGTCCCTGTCATAGAAAATAAATTTTAAAATTTAAAGAAGCTTTATCTTTGTATCAAAATAGAACAAGTGATTTGAAAAGTCTCTAACCTGCTACACAGTAGCTGCAACATGCTACAAAGTAACCGCGACATACAGGGATCTCTTCTCCGTCCGTCCGTCTCAAAACTTGTCTAGACTACTCCTCAAAAACTACTGGTGCAATTTTATCCAAACTTTACAGGAATGATCAGTACCAAGCCTTGTTATGCATATCATCGGCATTTTCTTGTTCAATGATTTTTGTCTGAGTTATGGCCCTTTAATGATTTTTATTTTAAGTTTGTTTGGACTACTTTGACAGTCAAGTTGAAATAGTGTACATCCACATAACACAACCACTGTGTATCCATGCACTCTGTTTATGCAAAGTCTAATACAAAGCTGAAAATCATTACAAAGGACATTAGTTTTGCACTGGAAGGTATTACTGGGTTGGTCATTGTGATGGGAGATTTCAACTGTGAAGAACAATGGAAACAGCAGTTAGAAACACACTGGGAAACATTTCAACATTTCACGTCTGCAACCAGGGCTCCTAAAATATTGAGTTATGATAATGTTGACGTCGCGAAAATATGTGTTTTTCAAAGAGAAAGTAGAATTAGAGCTAATTTTACAACGTCAAACTAGTCACTGATATTTTAAAGTGTGCTTTGTCCTGCAGCTAGCCACTACAATTACTATTAAGCCCTTAATGACATGAAGCAGATGACAGTTATCGCCTATATAACTCCTCGCCCCGGTTACGTCACGCTTTTCTACTTTAATTTTTTCCTGTACTGATCAGGGAAAGTAACCGCTGCGGGGAGTTTGATTTCGATCAAATTATATTTCACAGTTTGAGCCGGTCAACTTTAATTGATTGGCCGGCTGCAAATCAAGCACACTTTTACTTGTTTTCAAGTTAATTGGCGATAATTGCCGCGGGCAACAGTGACAGTTTTATGGTTTTATGTTAGGTGTGAAGTACAGGATTAGCGATCAATTGAGGTTTTGGTGTGAGATTTTGACTGTTTTATGAAAAGTTAGAGAGATTTTTTTTTTATCTGGAGCAACTTTTTAAGGACTTTTGGACATTGAAATCAGTCCGTAGAGATAAATTTTCGGTTTTCGGGAGCCCTGTCTGCAACTAACAACAGCACCACCTTGCATCTGGTCTTCACTAATATGCAAGAAAACCAATTTGGGTATACTTAAAACATACTTCAGCTACCACAAAACAGTGTTTCTAACTGTGCCCACCCATGGAACATAATGGTATCCTCCAAAAGTACAATGTTCAGCATCATCAGTTGGGTAATTCTTACTTTCTCCACAGAAAACACTCAAACATCCATATAGTCTATTTACATTTCCAACAAACTGTCCAATCAACCCTCAATACATCTGCTTAATTGGCTATCATCAGGCGTCATGTGATCACAGATCCCTCTTGTATAAATCTATACCTTACTTCTCTGAATCTGAAAAAATGGACTTCTGATTGAATTGTTCAGTGTAGACAAACCCAGTTGTTATTTATAAGGATGTTCATTGAAAACTTACAGACAAAACAGCAAAGTATACAATGTATGTGCAAGCTAATAGTTGTCTGGACAGGTTCCAGAGGCAGAAAGAAATGTTGACGGCATTATAAAGGTAAAAAGATGACTTCATAATTTTCAGGAGGGCCAGAGCCTACTGGCAAGTTCAAACCTGGACCCTGATGCTACAACTAGGGGCCAGCAGAAAAAGCTGGACAAGATTCAGGAAGAAGAGGCACCGCCAGCCAAGAAACCGAAGATGTCGAAAGCTACGACAATGGTTAATACAGCCAAGGTAAGCAGCTGTTGTCGGAGAAGATTTTTTTTTTTCCTAAAGGCTCTTTGTTAGTTTTAGAAAAGTTTAGCTGTGCATCATTCAATCAGTAGTTATTTGATTATAAAACAGTTCTGTTACAGGAGTAGAATTGGTGAAGTAAGACAAAAAATGTTTTTTTAAGACATTGATATGTAGGTGCTGAAGCCAAGGCAGTTACTAATTCTGACTAATTCTGCAGTGGTTTGGACTTAGTTTAGATTAGCTTAAATGAGGCCAACATTGTAGTGAATAGTGGTACAAAGGTTAATAGTCTTGATCCAATATCTGTCTCAATATAATAATTTCTATAATATAGTATGTTTTACCTTAAGCTTCAGTTCTATAAATAGATGTCACTATGGCAATGGTGATAACAGATATGTCAGCTGAAGTATGTAGAACTAATTACCTATTCTGAAAAAACATATAACCCTACAGATATTTTGATTTTCTTTGTTTCTGAAAAGTCTATCTATAAAGTGGCTAATTTTGGACCTATGAACAGATTTTTTAATTTCCATAAATACATGAAAAAAAAGGTAAAAGTTGATTCCTCTTCTAATTGCAGGAGGCAAAGAATTTGTTAGGGGCTAATGCCCCAGACGTGGATGCCCATACAAGGGGTCAGCAGAAGAAAATAGAGGACATCCAGGCGGAGAAACCGTCACCCAAGAAACCTAAGCTTTCCAAGAATACAACAATGTCTGCCACAGCAAAGGTATTAGATAAAGTGTCCCTACATGTACATAACTGTGGTTATTGTCATGTTTCGTATCCTACACTTAGTGACTTACATGTATGCTTCTGAAACAAGACAGCAATGATGGTCCTGAATTGCTAACCCCATCACTTTTGTTCACAAGGGTATTTTTGTAAATTGTCCTATATTTATTGATAGTGAACATGTGGACCTTTGGGAAGAGGCCAGTTTTCAAGTTCTTTTAGACCAGTTGACCTACTTTCTTTCTTTATTGATTATGCAAAATTAATCTAAATTATCACAGATTTTGTGAAAATGTACCTCTTTTTCCTCAAAAACTGATTATCTTTTGGTAAACAACATGCAATAAATTTCTACTTAGCATCTTTTACCCCAGTATAAAAATTACATTAGATGTGTATTTTCATTTTCCTATATTTATGGATGTAAACTTTGTTCATGAATTATGCCTATTTCAGGAAGGAACTGCTCTCCTTGAGGGTGAGAAGTTAGGGGACACTCGACAGGAAACACAGGCTAAAAAGGGCCGCCCAGCAGGACCAAAACGATCAAAGACAATTCAGCAGACTATGGAGGAAGGTTAGAAAACTTTAAGTTGTTTTAAATATTGTCAGGTTCGTTGGATTTTGGAAAAGACCATTTCCAGGTTATTTATTTCTGTCATATCGAATGCTGCTATTCTAAAGGTAACGTTTTCACTTAAATATTAAAATTCTGTTTGAAGTTGATTGCTAATGTTTTCATATGGTTTTAACAACGAGAGAAAAAGGTCATTTAGAAATGACTGAAAAAAAAAACAAGGTAATGGCAATACGTGTACTAAAATAGCAAGGTATGAGGCATGTACGATCTTTTACTTCTCCGCATTTTTTCTGGAAAGATGGTGAAGTACTGGCAAAATCTTGTACTGTAGAAAAGCTTGGAAAAGAGCTAAGATACATGTACAAAACACATTGCATAACATCATCTGCTATCTTATTTTGCAGCAAAATATGTGTTAAATACTGACAAAGTTGATCTCACCGAGGGTCGTAGAACAAGGTCTGCTAGTAAACCTAAGCCTCCAATGAAAAAGGCGGGAACAATGCAAGTTACGGCTAAGGAAGGTCAGGAATTTGTCAAGCGCGGAAAGAAGGGCCGGAAAGCTGCAGAGAAGAAAGAAGAAACAGTAGAAGAGGTGGAGGAGGAGGGAAGTGACGAGTAAAATGGCAGGAAATGACGTTATGGTGTTGTTTTTTGTACTGGTCTGACCATGAAATGTTCTCATTACAAGAAACATTTTACCGTATCAATTCCTGGAGGTTTTTGGCATTTAAATCTTGTAAAGTAATACCAGGAATTTTTGTTTTGTCCTTTCACCATTTGAGAAAAATCATTTTAAGTAAGGACTCTTACATTGTAATGAAAACATTTCATAGATTAGACTTTCATTGTTCATTAGGTTACGTAATATCACAAGTTTTCATTTGAATGTGTAATATTGACCACAGTGTGAGAGAAAGATGTGTCCCTATATATGTGCATATTGTTTAATATGGTTGTGTTGATTACATTTCGTGTTGGTTTATATGATATATGTATATAAATGCTTCTCTTAAGTGTATAGGAAGAGACGACTATTGATATAACACAGAAATATCCCATAAATAATTCTTATTTCTGTGAACTTTTTTTTTCAATTTACAATACGTTTGGGTGACATATTTTTCTATTTTTAAGGTGTTCGTACAGTGTTATATGTTAGTGTTGAAATTATTGATTTGTTTGGGGTAGTAATTTTACATTTTGGAAATAAAAACATGATTTGTTTTATAAACGACTTTATAGGTTAAGGCATTTTTCATAGGATGAACAAAAAGAAAATGATAGATGTAGATCAAAATGTATTTAAGTCAGTTCACTTTACCTGAGGTTACACACAAACAGGGAGGCTGCACAGCATGTTACATTCTAATTTGATTTTTTCCTCATTCGGGATTTATATGAAATTGTTGCAGGTTTAATTGATTTTATTTTCACTTAAGAGGGACATAAGTTTGTCTGTTAGTAGTTGTGGTATAAATATGTTTGTAAGTCTTATTCGGTGAGTTCGTTGTGGGTTTTTTCTATTGTCCAGAAACATTGTTTAATAGGGATAATTTCATACACAGTTTGGATTCTTACTGTTCATTTGAAAAATCATCGTTTTCACTTCCATTAAAAAAATAGCTTGTTTTTGTTGGACATCTGACATATTAGATTAGTAGAGCATTGCACCGTTTGTATGAGTAGCTATAGACTTTATATTATAGCATTCAGTTATTGTCTGAATAATCGTTTTGACTGCTAAAGTTAAGAGTTTTCCGAATGTGCTGGTGCATATATATATGTGCTTTTTCATTCCTAAAAGGAATCATTTTTCTCCAATCTGCCTCGCACATTTATTTTCATATTCAGTAAAGTTCTGCTAATAGGATAGTCAAAAAATGAAAGGATCAGTCTGAAAAACTGTACCTTTCTGTTCTAAATGTTAGACAATTGGTTCTTAGATTCATGTGAAAATAGCGAAACTGTACTGTATTAACTGCGTATATAACAACATTAAATGAAATGAGCATTACTTTCTTAGGAAAAATTTTTTTAATGTTTTGCTCTCTTTTTTCTTTGGTGTTTTTTTTTTTTTTTTGTGTTTAAATCAGATTCATGTTAGTTTATTTTTGTATGTGGCAATAACTTTTTTTCCATTTTGAGTATTCAGATGCTGTTATCTATCTGTTGCTAATAATTACATTGTCAGTATTGGCTTAAAATGGATCAAACATGTGTTTATTTCTTGAAAAGAAATCACTTTACAGAATTATTTAGTCCATTATTTTACATAAATTTTACTTTCTGAAGCTTTTCAAAGGAATTCTCGGTTCAAAACGTCACTTGTTCTGAAATGCAATTTCGGCAGCATTTATCATTAACCAACCATTCTACCCCATTGAGCTGTACATAGGTGAAATAGCTTATACCAGCTTCTATACAGATTGTTCATTATTCTGTCAATTGTATACATTGCTGTCTTATGTAAATTGTTTCGTAGATCTTCAACAAAATGATATTTTGTGTTTGTAAATTACCAGCATTGGAAATTTTTCATTAACATAAATCATACTCAGACGTCATGATCATATTTTACTAGTGAAGTGTAAACAAAACACCATTTTGTCATCAACCACTGTCTTGTTGCATCATTATTTCTCTACATTTGTTGATGTTTTATTCACTTCTTTGAGGCTGTATCCTGTTCCACTTTAACATAAATATGTTGGATATGTTTTTTTTTCTTTCTTTTTTTAAAAAAAAAATGAAATCTTGAATCCAAGCTTTTTTTTTTCTTTTTTGTCAACAAGTTTCAGATTGTATTCATAGTTCCTGCGTAATGCTAAATCAATTTTCATTAATTGAAAAGATTGATGTCATTATAACTGCAACATCTGTCATCAGTTTTACAATTTCATCTGATGTTAATCAAGCTAATTGCACAATTAAACCATATTTAAAGCTGCCATGTCAAAAAGTGTTAAATTGGGTAACTTGATTTATGAAAAATGTTTATTTCATCTAGACTAATTCTTTATACCTACTGTCTTGTATCAAGCTAGTTGGAAAAGGCCATTTAATACATTGTAACAGAAATAACTTAGTTGCTGTATTCATCCAAACAACGTATGGAAATGTATTTACAGAATATTTGGTGACCTTGACATTTACTGTTACTTCTGTTTTCAGAGATACATTTATTGGGTGGTACAATTTCACAAATGTTACAGTTAATTTATTTCAAATTTTATTCATACATTTTAATTTCATTTTGATACATTTTCACCCTTGTTGTGGTTGGCAACTGTTACTCCGATATAGTATGGTTAGAAACTGTTCAGGATTTTATTCAAAACTCTGGTAACTTAACATAGAACCTACATGAGATGCACTAGTTATCTGTTACGCCCTAAATGGTACCTTTAGCAAAATGTTCATTGTTACATGGTTTAAACTGTCTGTGAGATTGGGACTTTGAGCATGGGATTTCCAAGATAATGTAATGGTTTAACTTCTGTTTTGTGTGTTCAGGATTCATTGCACAGTTGTAACTAACTATGGAACAGAAGGATACAACCTTTTTGCGATGAACCCACAGTATTTAATACATATTTTATAGGCAGTGCTTGTAATGGATTCCAATTAGCAAAGACTGTGATTGCTGTAATCCAGAGCTGAAGACCGGTGGATGTTTTAACATATAAAGTATTTGATAGATATCTCTTGGTTTCTGTTGGAATGAACTTCAATGCTCTAGAGGTAGCAGATCTTCTGTTTTTTCTTTTTAAACTAAGCAGTTTTGTTGTTTTTAGAATAAGACATCTTGTTGGCTTTTGTGCAAATTACAATGATGAATGGTTCTATATATATGCTTTTAAGGTCAGGATATGTTTATATTGCTGATTTCCTAAGTATATTTGTATCTCTGATTTCACAAGTTAGGTTTATTTTTCTGAAGTTATGTCTAAGTACCTTTGTTTAGCAAGTCAATTTAAATTTTGATTAAATCATACAGAAATACGTTCATTCCAACCAAAATTTGCAGAGATCCTGTTAAGTATTGCTACAGAAGTTTGAAAGAAAACACCCACGACTATCGGAACACTGGGCCAAGATGACTTGTGATCACTGTTGACTATAGAGTGACACTGGGTTTTCATAACCTGGCGTCACTTCTGTTTAGCATGTCATTGGTCATGATGGCCTATGTTCACTTGTGACTATTTGGAGCACTGGGTCATAGGGTTCAAAGAAATTTAAATGGAACCTTTTATGTTGAATAATGGAAGATTAAGGTCAACATAAAAATGATATTAGAAACTGTAGAATAGTTTTTGCAGTGTGCTATAGTGTCAAGTACAAGGTTACTAAAACAGTATGAAACAAGAGTTGTACAATTTTTCTGTCAGCTTTTAGTTTTTGGAGTAGAGAATAAAACTTCCATGAGATGGCAAATGTCTGTTTTATCCCGGTGTTTGTTAAAATACCATTCAACTGAAGTAAGTTTAAAATCTATTAAATTGTTCTTTTAGAAGAAATTTATCTTACTATACATTTAATCTAAACATTTTATGTTAAAAAGCTATTTTGTAATAATTTATTTAATCTTAACATCATATGCTAAAGAGTTTTAACCTTTTGCTTTTTTAATAAGAAAAAAATTTAGCATTCACTTCTAGGTTTAATTTTAATAAATTTTTTCATACATATTTACCATATATATCTTTCCATTTGTAGAAATTTTCATTCTGTGTACGTTTAAATTTTATTTTGAACTTTAGAATAAACAAGTTGTAAAGAATTAAGAGTTATGTTTTGTTTTAAGGTACAAGTGTAAGTTTATGTGCACTGTTTCCTTTACAATACAAAAGAAAATTGGAGAGGCCCTTTAAATGTTTGTGCTGCTTACACAGAAAGAATATTCTAAAACTGCATGAGTAACAATGTGTTTTGCGTACACTTATCCTTCTGACACACATAACCATTATGTATACTGCTAAATTCAATCCGTTATCTACTTGTAAATTTGCTGGAAATACCCACAGTTTCACAAACTTGATGATCCATTAACTAAATGCTTGCTAGTTATGGTTATGGGTAATCATGAGATTCTAGATGGATCTAAATATTACAAACATGTCCATTGCCTGTTACAGATTTAAATGTTCAGAACTGTTATAACGTGTAAATCCTGCAGTTTTAGATTCTTGATGCAAGTGAAACTTAACCCTGAACCTGCTGAATTTTTGTAATGGATTTGTCCAGTTTTAAATCTGGAACAGTCCATTCAAAGTTTAAGGGATTTCATATCAAAATACAAAAATTTAGCTACCAACAGTATAGAGCCTGGTCAGACTGCACGGATGTGCAGGCTGGCCTGGCTCTATACTGGTGGCAAAGGCTAATCAATTTCAGTTCCAGCAGGTTAAGAGTTAACCTTTAAGGATTCACATATTTTGCTTTCTCCTGTACTAACCAAGTTTATGGCTCACTTAGTCAACTTGATCTACACCTTATTCTGGAAGCTGTGTATTGGTATATGCATTTGCAACAGTCTCATTGTGTTCATGCTGTTGATGACATGTCTGGTTTTGATTGTAGATACCTAATGTATTAATTACCTTCAACCTATATACTCAATTCCATTAATATGTGCAGCTTAGGGAATTTTCAACAAAGACTTTGAGAGAGACTTAGTATTATAAATAAGAAATGTCAGAATATTTTCCTTGATGATATCTAGGTCAAGTTCAAATAAGGATTATCTTGGGTCAAAATCTAGGTTATGGATGAAAACATAGATTTACCTTTTTATTTCTCAAGAGGCTAAATTTTCTTTCCTAATGTGATGAAAACTTGTCAGAATCTTTGGGTTGATGATATCTAGGTCAAGTTAGAGCATATGTCTTCTGGAATTGAAAAACAAGGTCATGGGGTCAAAATAAAAACAAAAACCTTGTTAGCACTTTAAGAATATTTCCTTTCCAAATGTCATGAAAATTTGTCAGAATGTTTTTCTTGATGATGACTAGGTCGAGTTAAATATGGGTCATGTCGTCTTAAACCAACCTCATCCAATCATGGGTTCCAGAGTTATGGCCCTTAGCAATGGGCAAGCAGGTGGGCGATTAAGGGCTACCTTGGCCCTCTTGTTTTTAATCTCTTAATTGCCAAGACGTAGGTCTTTAGATGGTCAATTGCAATGTTGTCAGAAACACATGCCTTAATCATATTTAGTTTTTAGTTGTTAGTTGTACTAGTTTATTCTTGTAATAAGGCAAAGACCGAAAATGGTATTTTAATTCTTTGAATAAAGGAAATACGGAATAAGTGAATAAATGAAAAGTGAGTCAATATCTTAATATTTATTGATTAAATGGAAACTTTTTTTTTCACTTGATTTGTTGTTGTTGCTGTTGTTTTGAAAAAAGAAAGCATGTATTGATGCAGTGTATTAATCTGAACTTTGTGTATCGGTGAAGTTATATTGCTGGTCGCGTGTGAGGTCTGCCTTTTGCGTTTACACTTAACAGCGGCATAAATATGCGTTTAATTCACTGAGACTTTTAATCAATGTCTACACTATGCCCTGAAATCAGCCGGTTGATGATAAAAAGAATTGTTTGTTAAGAGAAAACACTGAAATTAGAGTAAACCAGGAACCCTAAAGTAGAATTTGCCTTATCACTTCATGGCGATAATGAAACTTTCGACCAAATTTAACCTAACATAGTTGTTTTAATACCCCCCCCCCCCCCCCCCCCCCTAAAAAAAAAAAAAAAAAAGGAAAACCACAATAATTTTAATGGTTTGAATGAATTAATTCAACATTTCGATTTAGCAATTTGTCATATCTGTCTTTTGGTTGTCTCAAAGCTGAAAAAACGTCTCTTGAGTACAGGATAATTGTGCTTAAAGCCCAAACATGTCAAATCGCAATACCTAGCAACGGATTTCACATTAATTGCTTCATTGTTTTCATTCTCTACTTTTTTAGGTTAATTCATAACATTCATTATTTCAAAACATTCATCCCTAACAAGTATATATATACAATATGTGTTATTTATTCATTTTTTCTCTTATCTTCGATTTCCTCATTCAAGTTCTTAAAATTAAAAGAAGCAAGGATGTGAGTATAAAGCACTGATACATGGGTTCTTGGGAATTTTAGTGAAGAGCGTGAAATCGTCCTCATGACCCCTGGATTACCAGTCCAGCGCGTCGCCACTAACCAATGATCTCCTCAATGCTTTGATTCATAATAAGGGTCACTTAGAAGGGTCACTTTTTATTATGTTTTAGCCTACATAGCATGACAGCACACAAGCGCAACTTACATAACATTTCTTCTATGGCCTCATATTTCCAGAGAATATACTGTACATCTCTGATATTTCTATACATGTAGCTCTGGTGGACCCATCTGCCCCACTCATGATTTCTATTACGAGTGTTTCGAGAGTAACGACCGAATATTTACTTGTGGTGGCAGTGGTTTCTGTACTGATCAGGGGAAGTAACCGCTGCGGGGAGTTCGAATAATTTAGTAAGGTATAACCTTGTGGGTGGGGTACTTTCAGTTTCAGTTTCAATTTTGGACATAAATACCAGAAGGAATGTAAACTAGAACCATTTGCGATTACGCAGGTTCCTTGAATCTTTTGTTGTTGTTAATTTAAGTCAGCTTACCTTTTATCATGATCAGATAATTGAATTTCTAAATAATGCATAAAATACTGTAACTTTCCGAATTTTAAATTTTTAAAAAACCTTCTTCTTCTATTTTACTGGCTAACATTCATTTACTGATTACTGATATATTATGGCCATGCGTGGGGGGGGGGGGGGGTTTAGTGAAAGAGATAGGTGTTAGGGCTCCAGAGCTACTCAGTCCACCCAGGAGTGACCTAACATCGTGCATAAAAAAAGGTGCAAAACCTGACACCTTAAAAAAACATTAAAAGCCCCATACGTGCATGGTTTTGTGCAGGGTGCCGGACGTTTCGGTAAATGACCAGTTCGGTAAATTGGATTTATATAGTAAACCCTTTGGACGTTTCGGTAAAAACGCAATTATATAGTAATTATATGGTAAATAATGGAGAAAGTTGTCACACATATGAAAAACACATAATAATTACCTAGTTTGTTTTCTTTTTGACTCCTCATCCTGTTGGATAGTGTCTAAACTATTTACAGTTTGGACCCAGATTAATCAGTTATACTTTGGTTTCACGACATCACTACGATATGCAGGTAGAGATATATACGTGTGTTTTATTTATTTATTTATTTATTTAACACAGTCAGTGCTTTGATATTTTCGGGCACGCGTCTATTATTACTCAATTAGCGGGTTTTAAAGACCGCTAATGTGTTGAGTACAACTAAGAGATTAAAGAAAACCGTTTTACCGTGAACCTGATAATAGCAGCAAAATGAGAGCAGTGGTGAAATATGTGATATATCCCATTGTTACCATATAATTACTATATAATTGCGTTTTTACCGAAACGTTCAAAGGGTTTACTATATAATTCCAATTTACCGAACTGGTCATTTACCGAAACGTCTGTAAATCTTTGTGAAGAAGAGGAAGTTAGTAACGTTAAAAATAAAAAAACCATAGCTTGCTATTTATGGAGCACTCCATGTAGCCAGCGCTGACTACATTCTGTGAAAGCATATTCCACAGGTAGACTGTCCGTGGAAAGAATGAATACTTGAATATATCATTTGATGATTGTACTAGGTGGTAAGCTTTGTTATGGTAATGTCTTGATTGTCTTGTATATGGTTGTAAATACTGGTTCATGTCCATTGCTACTAAATTATTAGCTATTTTATAGAAGAGTACAAGCCTGTTATTAGTATGCCTACTTTCTAGGGATGGCCAATTTAATGATGTTAGAATGTTTGTCATTGAACCTGGTGCCTTAGAATAGTCATTAGCAACAAATCGAGCTGCTCGCCTCTGTATAGTTCCTATCTTATCGATATCTTTCTTTAGGTAAGGATCCCAGGCAGCAGAAGAATATTCTAATGTTGGGCGTACAATTGAGTTGTATGCTGCAGTCTTGGTTTCTTTAGAAGCTTGTAGGTTGCGTTTTAAAAAGCCCAATGTTTGGCTAGCTTTAGATGTGATTTTGTTAGTGTGAGCAGACCATGATAAATCAGATGTCATCTCAGTCCCTAGATAAGTAGCTTGATTGACAGGTTGGAGAGGTTGATTATGCAAGGTGTATTCTGTCTTAAGGGATTTCTTTGAGCGGCCATTAATATGCATGTTAGACACTTGTCAATGTTGAAGGTTTAAAAGCTCATAAGAGCTTATGTTATGTTGTTCCTGTCTTGCCAACTTTAAATAAAGTTTATCTTATCTTATCTTTTAAAATGCAACTATAAATGACTATCCAGGACTGTCATTGACTAATTGAGACTATATCACTCCAAACTGGAACCAGTAATGAAAATTATTGGCATTCAGACTGTTTATTTATTCATTATTTGTCAGTAAAAGAAATCATATGATAAGAGTTAAAACATCCAAATATCACAGTACAACTATACAAGAGGGCCATGATGGCCCTGAATCGCTCACCTGATAGACCATGAAACGATATTGTAGACATAATGAGGAGAGAATTGGTGAAAGAAGGGCATGTGTCCACACTTGCTGATTGGTGAAGTTTTAACTTTACATGAACTGTTTTAATAATTTCCAGTTTACCTCATTTCGTCTAGATGATAAATACATGGAAAATGTTAACATTTCAAAGTCATTAGACTTTCGATACATTTTTTTTTTCTTTGTAAGTTAACATGAAACTATTGTATGAAGTACAAATTGAAATATGGATATCTGAAACAGGTGTAATGTTTTCATTTTGGCTGAAGGTAGTTTCCTTCAGAAATGTACAGTCTAGAAGTGACTTTTGTGTTAGGGTATATGCTATTTTGAGACAGTATTTAAGTTACATAATGGTATGCAGTTAACCTGTGTTGGTAAATTCTGTACCAGTACAGAATTTGAGAGCACGTTATGACACACAAGATAGGTGATCCACAGACCATGGACTGTACGTACTGAACTCAGCAGTTGGGAAGACCGAAGCAAACTTTGCAGACTAAGATCAGATGGCTATATAAACTATATATAAAATGAATTGACTATGGGGCGGGGTCAATTTGACCCCGGGGATCATGATTTGAGCAAACTTGGTTAAGGTCTACTAGGTCATGCTACATGCAAAATTTCTAAGCTCTAGGCTTTCTGGTTCTGGAGTAGAAGATTTTTTGAAGTTTTTCCTATATAAACTCTATATAAAATCAACTGACCCCCAGGCGGGGTCAATTTGACCCCGGGGATCATGATTTGAGCAAACTTGGTAGAAGTCTACTAGTTAATGCTACATGCAAAATATCTAAGCTCCAGGCCTGCAGTTCTGGAGAAGAAGATTTTTGAAGTTTTTCCTATATAAACTATATATAAAATGAATTGACTATGGGGCGGGGTCAATTTGACCCCGGGGATCATGATTTAAGCAAACTTGGTAAAGGTCTACTAGGTAATGCTACATGCAAAATATCTAAGCTCCAGGCTTTGTGGTTCTGGAGAAGAAGATTTTTGAAGTTTTTCCTATATAAACTCTATATAAAATCAATTGACCCCCGGGCGGGGTCAACTTGACCCCGGGGATCATGATTTGAGCAAACTTGGTAGAAGTCTACTAGGTAATGCTACATGCAAAATATCTAAGCTCCAGGCTTTGTGGTTCTGGAGAAGAAGATTTTTGAAGTTTTTCCTATATAAACTCTATATAAAATCAATTGACCCCCGGGGCGGGGTCAATCTGACCCCGGGGATCATGATTTGAGCAAACTTGGTTAAGGTCTACTTGGTTATGCTACATGCAAAATATCTAAGCTCTAGCCTTTGTGGTTCTGGAGAAGAAGATTTTTGAAGTTTTTCCTATATAAACTCTATATAAAATTAACTGACCCCCGGGCGGGATCAACTTGACCCCGGGGATCATGATTTGAGCAAACTTGGTAGAAGTCTACTAGTTAATGCTACATGCAAAATATCTAAGCGCCAGGCTTTGTGGTTCTGGAGAAGAAGATTTTTGAAGTTTTTCCTATATAAATTCTAAGTAAAATCTATTTACCCCCGGGGCTGAACCAGTTTGACCCCGGAAGTCATGATTTGAGCAAACTTGACAGAGGTCCCCTAGATGATGCTTCATACCAAATATGAAAGCTCTGGGCCTTGTTATTTCAGACAAGAAGATTTTTGAAATTTCCATTTTAAAAACACCTTTTAGGGCCTCACAGCCATATTGTGCATTGGACCGGAACCATTTGAGCAAACTTGGTAAAGGGACATCTAAGGACCATTAGTATGAAGTTATTTTAAAATTGGGCCAGGGGTTTAGGAGGAGATGTCATTTAAAGAAAATGTTGACGACGGACGACGGACGGACGACGGACGCCGGACACAAGGGTATCCTAATAGCTCACTCTGTCACTGCGTGACAGGTGAGCTAAAAAAGCCTATGAAAATAGATGGTCACAAAAGGCTAAGTTATCAAAGCGTTGAAGGTACTGTTTAGAGTCAAAAGGTTTGAACAAAATTGTGAATTCAATGGTCTTCAGAATGCTGATGACCCAACAGTCTCTAGTATTCAACTGAAATCAAGCATTAACAGCCATGCCCACTCTAACATAATACATTTATCTGCATATGTCTAATTATCACATTGCACAGTTAGGAAGGTAATGACAAATTTTGGATAGTAAGTCATTCAAACCTTTTTGAATATATACATTTTCCAATTCTATCAGTCATAATCATTTTGTTGTTTTTCAATTTTGATGGTTATTGGACCAGAAACATATGTTTAACAAATGAACAAGACTCTTTTCCACATAGGATATTGAGCTTGTCCAAATACTTGTACTTACTGTGTATCACTATGTATAATCATGAGTTACTGTTGTATAATGATGTACATGGAAATTGTATAATTCTTCATGTCTAAAATCCACTCAATTATCTAGTTAAAAGAGTAGTGAAGCTACTTTCTGACTCATGAAACATAGTATGTAAAATGAGACAAGAGCTGAAAAGCTGATACCAATGTATTGTTAACTGGTGAAATAATCAAAAAAGAAGGTCAAAGATTTTGTACAAAATAAGAATATTAAAAGCAAAATAAAAGGTATAAGTAACAATTATGTATTCCCTTTGACTCTAGGAGAAATTTTAATGATTTTTATTTGATGTTTATGTTTCAGACATTCATTTAAGCCTTTGTGCCACAAGGTACAATCATGAATAGTGAAATCGACATTTTTATTTTAAAAGGGCAGAACATGAAAGTTTTCTAATTTTAAGCCCAAGATCCAGACATGTGTTTTGCCTGTACAGAAACTTGAATATTAAAACGAAAGGTTCAGTTATGAGTGATGTATTAAAGATAACTTTTTTAGAAATGGCTTTCACTTCTATATAAAATTGAATATTAAGTGTTGGGTCTCCTGTTTATTTTAATATTATATTTTTTTTTGCAGTTTTCGTTCTCCAGATTTAGCATGGATCTATTTACAAAGATGGTCATTGTCTATGGTGTGAGGGCAGTGTGCCTACTGGTCTTGATTTCCACATTGCCATGGAAAGCTGTAATGTATTTAGCTTTATTCATAGGTATGTACATACTTTTCTGCTGGAATTTATGTGATGGTATCTTTTTTACATGCCCATCTTGATGTATTTCTTGCTAAGAACAATCTGAGAACAAGGAAAAATGGGTAAATTTGAATTCAGTCTTTAAATACACAGAATGTCATTTGCATGAAATCAAGACCCAGTAAATATTCTGCAATAGCGTTCCATGAAACATTTTATGTGTAGGTTATAGTACAGGGCTTTTTTCACAGGAAGGGGCCCTTTCCTCAAATATGGGAAAAATTAATGCAATATTTTCACAAAAGGAGAAGAAAAAACTGGATGTAAATTGAATTTTAGGGAAAACTGCATGATTTTAAAGAATTTTCCTAAGGGGAAGACGCCTGTAGACGGCCCTTACTATAGAAATAAAAAGCCCTGTAATAACAAATTAATGCTTATTTAACTGTTCAGTTTCTTTGAGTAATAAGTCACTAAAAATGAAACTTTATTTTCTATCTGAATGAAAAACTTTACAGTCATTGCTTTTTATTACATGTACCACTGCTTAATGTTGTAAATATTTTTTGCATTATTTTTTGCAGTGTCACTTTATTTTGTTCCATTATTCCCACCAAGGTTATCAGAAAACATGCAAAGACAACCAGCCAAAACAAAAAACATCATGGCAGAACTTTATCCCGATATTCCAGAAGAAGTCCAGGCCCGGCTTGTATCCGACGCCATAGTTAACCTGGTGTCATACAACGTTGAAGACACACCAAGTTTGCACAGATTTGAGACTATAAAACAGAACTCAAATTGTGTGTTTGCAAGAAAAGCCAAAGTATGGGGTTCACCTGACTGGAACTATGAGATGAATTTAGGTAGTTGTCTAATATATTGAGTATCTGTGTAAGCTTTGAAACACTTTACAATGGAAACAAGAATCTGACCACTTGAGTCGGTAGATCCCTGATTGTAAAGGACAAATACTTAATGCTTCTTTGATTTAACAGGGATCTTAACAATTGCAAAAGTCAAAATACATCATCAGTTTAACCTAGCTTGATTATTTAAGACATCTGCATCCTTACAGATAAATATACAAATTTATTTGTCTATTAGAGTTTTGTTATATTAAAAAGAATGGCTTACATCCATCATATGGTGGATGTCTTTAGGGTTGTGTTAAAGCAGTAAAAGTGTTTTGATTGCTCAGAGGTCTTAACATTCACTATAATTTTTGGAAGGTGACAGAGTCAAATCCAGTTTAGAGGTCACATTGTGTCTGTTGTGTCACCCGGCTATAAATAGGAACCAGTGACAAATATTACTGACTCTTCTCTCAAACAATTTCTTCAGTCTTCACTGATGACTTCACAGTGTTTTAAATAAATGTAAGCAGTTTTCATAAAAGTTGAGTTTAAACATTAGTAAGTTTAAAGTAAATAAGACATTTATTTTATTGCCTATTGCAGGCATTTAGCTCTGTAAGGAAGAACATGACAGGTAAATAATGTCACTTCAAGAAATGACAGATGTTTGTTTAAATAATGTCACTTCAAGTTTACGTAAAAAAATGAATTGGATAAATTTTGCATACTGTTTATTTCCTTTACAGGTGCAAATATTTTCAGGTAAGAGCTTCAAATACAGTTTAATCATGTAGAAAACCAGTCTGCAGGTTACTCTAAATGAGTATTTTGAATTTGTGATTGAAATCTTCAAATCTTACTGGATTGGTGAAAATAGTTTATAAATTAGAAATTGCAGTATTCACTTGTATTTACACCAGTCAGAAGATGGGAAGTATTACAGAAATACCCATGTTGGTCAGGAGGTGTCCACAAGTTGTCTGCTCCCTCAGTCAAAGAGTTTTCATCAGATTTTCATCAAATTTGGTGAAAATACTTGTGGGCAAAATGTCTCAGCCAAGTTTTATTCATAGTCGAATCCAACCAGGTACTCTAGAGTTATGGCCCTTGCTGCATAAACTGTATGTACTGGATGAGCTGCTAGTCTAAAGATATACCTGTCTTGTACAGAATACTGTTAAACAGTCTTTTTGTGTTGCCCTTTCAAAGAAACGGCGATACATAGGGATCGCTTTGTCTGTCGGTCGTTCTGTCTGTCACGAAAACTTAACATTGGCTATAACTTTGCCATTTCTTAACATTTCCTTATCAAACTTTCAAATTATATTGCTTATGACAACATGGTCGGGATGATGCCAAAATCTGCAGGTCAAGGTCACAATTGATAGAGTTATGCCCCTTTTTGTACTTGGATTTTGTCATGAAAACTTAACATTGGCTATAACTATGCCATTTCTTAATATTTCTTCATTAAACTTTCCAATTGTAATGCTTACAATTGTATCACTTAAGACAACACCATTTCTCAAGGGCAGATAACCCTCAAATTTATTTTTGCAATATTATGCCCCTTTTTCAAGTTAAAATTTCTTGGTTAACCTTTCTGTTAATGTCCATTTCTCAAAAAGTCTCAAAGATATTCCATTCAAACTTGGAATACTTGGTCACCAGCAGGACCCCTGCAAAGATTGTTGGTACCCATGTCCCTGGGGTCAAATTTAGCCATCACTTGATTTTGCTTATACTTATATATATATATGAAAAAAACTTCTTAAGACTAGAAATAAAATATTAACTGACATAAGATTGGTAAGTACTCCCCGCCACCCTCCCCTTCTCCTTCCCCCCCTTTGCATAGGGACCCCCCATCCCTCCGAGGTTACTCCCCCCCCCCTTCTTAATACATAGGTACTTGACTCCCCATTCACCCTCAAACCCCCCCATAAGCAGATTTGTTAACATAAGCAGACGATGAACCATTCAAATACAAAAATATTAGGTATGCATGAAAGCACAAATATGGAAATGTATGGTCACTTGATACAAGTTAAGGTAAATGGTTCAAAAGATAAAATAGATATGGAATAATATGCCTTGACATTACATCTGATTGCCTGTATGTAAATATCATACATACAGTACACTTTATCTGAAGATTAGTGCTGAGACAATATCGAAAGTCTCAAAGCAGTTAACCATTTATGTGAAACTGAATAAATGGGTGAATCATCCCCTATTTTAAAAACATTATCCATTAACTAATAAACATTTAATCATCTTTTACATTTTTACAGGTTGTTACCAATGCTGCTTAAATTCACCATAGTTGGTTCATCTCAGAAACTTGATGCTTTTCTTATAGAGCTACCAGGAAACTTATACGGTGCAAAATTAATGGTAAGGATTTATCATCATACAGAAATTGAGGGTTGAATGTGAAAAAAATGCTATCTGCTTATTGCATACCTCTTAGAGCTTGTTCACATTCCCTCCTGTGATTCTTCTAGTCATTGACAGACCAGATCCATTATTTGTATAGTTGTTCTTTTCTTTGTGTCATTTCATAGGTTTCCAAATAAAGAACATTGTACTGAAAAGATTAAAGTATTTTGTAGAAGGACCTCGTAATTTCGCTGTTATGATTCGTTTAGTTGTGTTTTTACTGGAATTTTTATATGAAAGATGCAGTTTTAGCTCAGCACCAGATCATATCGTGCTCAAGGTGAGCTTTTGTGATCATTCCATGTCCATTGTCATCTTTTATTTTAAACAAAATCTTTTCTAAAATCACTGTGTCAAAGTTGATGAAACCTGGCAGGGTTGTTTGTTGCATAAAGCTCTGTCAAGATTTTACAATGACTTCCATTCTATGCAGAACTCTGGTTGCTCTGGCAGCAAGAATGAAAAGCTTTAAAAATGTTCAAGATCAAAGCTCTGAAATTTGGTCTTTAGCATTGTCTAGTGGACGTCTGTCAAGTTTGTTCAAATTATGTCCTTAGGGTCACATGTTTTGAATAGAAATATTTAGGAAAATCTTATAGAATATATAGGAAAATCCTCTTCTATGAAACCACAAGGCCTAGAGTTCTAATTTTTGAACAAAGCATTGACTATTGGACTATTATCAAATTGTTCAATCTTGTCTCTGGGCCCTGGGGTCATTTCTGACTCTGTCCTTTGGGTCATATGTTTTACGTAGATTTATATAATTATACAGACCTTTTAAAAATATTCCTGTAAACACCACAAACCTGAAACTTTTGAAATTTGGTGTGTAGCATCAAGTTCCAATATTGTTCAAATTTTGTCTTGGTCATTATTATTTGCACCCCTGAGGTGGTAATGTTTTACAAAGAAATTCATAAGAAAAAATTTAAAGATTCTTCCTGTATGAAACCACAAGGCCAAGAATTCTAAATTTTGCACAAAGCATTGTCTAGTGAACCTGTATGACAGTTGCTTAGACTGTTTCTCTTGGTATTTATCTGTTGGATGTGTTTGATAGTTGAACTATAGGATGAGTTTTAAGCTCATGTAGGTTCATGTAAGTTAAAACACTAGGTCATCAGTGCAGTGGAAAACTGTTAACACTCAACATGCCACGTTGTTGCCCCAATTTTCATGAAACCAAAGGTTTTTTGTGGTGTTTCTCTCTTTATCTTCTATGGCATTTACTGCTGTTGGTGACTCTTACCTATATCTTGTCCTTTAGAACAGTGAAATAAGGTGAGCAAAGCAGAGCCACATTGGCCCTCTTGTTATTATCCAGTTAATGCTTTTCTTTAGGGTTAAGTTAAATGTCTTATACTTAACTTTTGCTATTTCTTTTGCCAGGATTTTGGAGATGGTATTTACAAGGTATTAAAAGTTATATCTGACAACGACCCTGCGCAGAGACACTGTATGGACAAGTCGTATATTGACAAGCGGGGCTGGGTCTTTGAGTTTAACAAAGTCACATTCTTTGTCACAACATTTGCTCCATTTTACCCAGAAAGTCATCCGAGATATGCTTTTGGAGCCAGTAATTGTTACATTCTTTTACAACCAGAGATGTCATTTGCATTTCATGATCTTCCACCAGACACTCCTGATACAAATTGGGAGGACCCTCAGACTGTGCGGGATAAGATACGCATGGCTTTCAGAGAAGCAGGACGTCCATATTACATACCAGATACTATTTCTAGCCCAATGATCAATGAAATTCTAAGACCTATTAACGAAACCGATCCTGTTTATGAATGGTGGAAAGGTGGAGCTGAGAAATGATAATGTTAGCATAAGCTTTGCCTTCAAAGATGTATGGGTTAAAATTGGTTACAGAAATAAGTTGGTTAAAGAAATGATTTAATAAGTGTGATTTAACAAACACATTTCAAAGGAGTATCAAATACCTCTGTAATAAATAGTTATTAAACAACACTTGGAATATGTTAAGGGTTTATTGTTTCACAAATGTAGGTAAGGTTTTCTATTAGTTGACAAGTGGTTTAACATCAACTTAAAAACATATAAGCCTAGGGAGTATATTTTTTGTTTGTAATGATTGGCCCCAACTGATGTTGAGGCTCCTGCCTTAAAGGGCAAGGTTACTGTGACCTTCACTTCTGTAACTTTTAGGCCTAGGACCTTCAAAATTTTTGGAAAAGTTTGGTCATCATTGGAAAAGGACCTCTTCTTATTTTGAGGTCAGTGCATCATAGACCAAGGTCACATTTGCCTGCACTTGTGAAATGATTTTTAATAAAATCTCTAAAATGGTTTTTCTTGATAGATTTGTCACAAGTGGTGAATGACTTAAACTGATTCCAAGGTCTATTCAAGATCTATCCATCTATGAAGTTTCAAGTAGATATCTTCATTACTTTTTGAGTTATGCTGCGGACAAAAATTAAGTACGAAAAATTTAAAATGAAATAACTCCAAAATAGTGCAAAAGAGAGTTATGGTTTTTGGGCTATGCACATCTCCTTAATGAGATCTGTTTAAGTATGAAGTTTCAAGTTGTTACCTCCAATACTTTTCGAGTTATGCCCCAGACAAAAATTATGAAAAATTTCAAAGGGCAATAACTCCAAAATCATGGAAAAAGAGTTATGGTTCTTGAGCACTGCACTTCTCGTCAGTGAGATTTATCTGTCTATGAAGTTTTAAGTTGATATCTTTTTTGAGTTATGGCCTGGAAAAAAAATTGAAAGGTCAAGGTTATGTATGTTATTACTTCAATTTAATAGCAATGGAAAATATATCTCATTCCCTCATGAAAGCAAGGCAAAGGTCTTGTTATCCAATTCCTTTTTTTGTAACTGTAATATACAGGTCATTTTTATAATAAGAATGTTTCATACAGGTCAATTTTATTATGACAATGTTTCATACATATGAATGCAACACTATGGCTTTCCTTTTGTATTTACCAGTGTCATGAGTAAAACTTTTTGCAGTCATAAAAAAAAACAACAAATAACTCCTTCAACACTTTAGTGTGCTTTATTTGCTATTTATATTCAACAACAAGATTTTGCAAGTTATTTAGCATACAATACTAGTAAGAAAGGAGTTCTGTATCATAAGTGCAAGATTTGTACATTTCAATAGGTATTCATGAGAGAAATTAACACTTTATAGCTACTTACAGACAAAAGAATTCCAAACAGGAAGATAGCCGATATAGTATCACCAAAAACCTTTAAGAGTATTTACATGGTACTAAATGAAGGATACAATTTTGCCTTTATCTTTTCACATTCTGCAAAGCCAATGGACAAGTTTTCTTTCAGAATTGCAAATCTGCAAACTTTGTAAATTCTAGTGCAAAAAAGATTTCCGTACTGAACTGTTTTCTTTTCTTTCCAATGTAATGCATACTACAAACCTTTCTTAATAACATTTATATTTGAAACCATTGAAACCAAAATGTTTAAGTTTTGAATGAAGCTCTGAATAATTATCATACTAACTTTACAAGAATGTTCAAAATCAGAAGGCAAATGAAAACTGGAAACGTTATTACAGGCAGCTGAAAAAATAAAACTTGAATCATTCTTACCAAAGCTGCAGAACTTTAACAGAGGATAGTGAAATATCTTTAGATGTAAGTAAAAGTATACAACTGACTGACTAGATGGTTCATTTAGTTAAGATTTCTAAATGTAAACCTGTTCATTCAGAACACTGAAATGAATGTAGCTACTAACATACATGTCTAATATTCAATGTATATAAAGTATCTTAATTTCTTGTCAGTGCTAGAGATTCGGTAACATTAATTATATCAGAGCAGGAAAAAAAAAAAACCCATAGAAATGAATGATACAATTTGTCTTCCTTACTTCCAGTAAAGGATCATTTATACAGAAACTTAACAAAATAAGTTAGAACTATGAAGACGATGCAGTCAAAGTAAAATAACACAAAGTTTGAAATTATGTAGTATATTAGACTGTTATAAAATGGAAGCTTGTGTACATACAAAATAACTTAAGTGACATGTATTAAAAACCCTAACTTCCATCAAGGGTGGCTGTAATATACTTAATATCTGCAGCTTACACCATGAATGACTTTTTTTTTAAATCATGCAGTCTTTAGGGTACATCTTATATAATCATAGAAGTGACTAATATTCGGAAAATGACTGTAGTTATAGTTCCCAGTCTGAAAGTTAAAGGTAAAACTGAAATAAATATTACAAATTAATTAAATAGGTCTCACTTAGCATAAGAAAGAAACGAAAAAAAAAATCGCATTTGCTCTAAATACTGAAACTATCAAGCATAGTTTCTCAGGACTTAGCAGAGAAGTAATTCTTGAGTGCAGGTACTTTCCACTGATTGCATGTCTTTCTCAATCTTAAAACCATTCCCAGGCTAATCTAAAATTGACATAACCCTGTAAGTGAAATGAGTTAAAATTGTTAAAAACAAACTACTGCCTTTTCACTATAATATCACTGGCTTCTGACATAACCAAGGGCATTAACTCTTCAAATCTGCTGTGCAATTAAACTGGATACCTAATTTGTCATAGTAACATGCAAAATATATGGTCTTCATCACTCTTTCAATTCAGCACACATATTGGTCATAATATAATAATGAAGTCCATGAAATTAGTTTATACATGTTGGAATTTCCTCCACAAAAAATACAGAACACAGTCTAAACTAATTTATATGTCTGGCAAATTAAGAAATTCATCGAATCATGTAGAGGTTAAACACACAGAGGACTAGGCCTATAAAATGTATAGACACACAAGCATTAGACTAGAAAATTCCTTTACAACTTCATTGCTATGCAACAATAAGTAAATAGCAAAATACGACAGAAACCAGCTTTAAGCAAAACAAACATAAAAAAAGAAAGAAATAAAAAAAAAACAACTGAGTATTTATAACTGACAGAGATCTTTTTGAAGTTGATCCCATAGTTTTTTAAATAGCAGACACATTGCAAAGGTTTGGAAATGGCTGTATATGTTTCTTGTAACAAAGAAATGAATCTTAACCATTAACCTGCTGGATTTTTGTAATGGATTTGCCCAGCTTTGAATTTGGAAAAGTCCACTCAAAGTTTAAGGGATTTCAACATCAAAATACAAAATTTCAGCTACCAACAGTATAGAGCCTGGTCAGACTGCACGGAATGTGCAGGCTGGCCTGGCTCTATACTGGTGGCAAAGGCTACTCACTTTCAGGTTCCAGCAGGTTAAGGGATTAAAATGAAGCCCAAGGCTATAAATAGTGAAATAAAATATAACTCAAAAAAGTGAAGATGCTTTGTTCAAACACTATATAATAGGTGCAAATCAATCTAACTTTGGAGCAAAAATGGCATGACATTAGATGACCATAACCAAGGTCATCAATATCAGACCTAACTGACAACTTCAACAGAAAAATAAACAATACAAAGAAATTATGAGCATTTTTTTCAGACTTTTCAAAATTATATTGATCCTTTTTTTGCACAAAGTAATTTTTACTATTAAGTTTTAACAGTGAATTTCTTGTTGAAAACATGGCAGGCATGACACTACTCTTTTCCCAGTATGTTTTGAGAATCCCATCTAGAAAATTTCTGTGGAATTAATCAGCCATCATAGCTGAGGGATTAATGATTAATCAGTCTCATTACTTTGCTATACAAATTAGCTAATATTCACTATAATCATAGGGTTCACACGAATGTACTTAATGCTACAGGCTTTTGTCAGGCAACAGAATTACACAAAAACTACCTGTTTACTTAATTGCCAGTTGTTTACTTTAAAAAAGAAAAAATATTTTGCAAGTTTATGAAATTTCACTTAAATGTATATCTAAGCCAAGGAGTAAGAAGTAAAAATCTGATATATTCGTGTTAGTATCTTATAAGAACAAGAATTCTTATTTATTTCCTCTGAAGCTGATTTGTAGATTTACTGAATTCCTCATAAACTATTAATCACAGGTGTCTAAGTTAACAACTGACAACCTGATTAATCAGCCCAACACTATTCTTTGTATCAAAAAAATATAATGCACTGTACTGTGTAACATTTATAAAAGAAATCATTCTATAATCAAAGATCAGGCAACTTACAATTTCAGTTTTAAAACGCTGATCCATTATTCCACCACACTGCCTAGCCAATCCAGTATTTTGCTGACAATTTAAAACCATTGGCTTGCTAATTTTTCAGCTTACATTATAAGAACAATATTCTGATAATTTGCACAACTTCAATTCATTATAGCTTTATAACTGTATTACTACCAAAGTATATTGGTTCAGTAAATTTTGGATCACTGGATTACATGTACATGGGTAATTGCATGTACAGTATAGAATCACATTGCTTTATCCGCATTCTTTGTTAACTAACTTAAGACACATGCACTATTCAGTAACATATATATGTCACTGCCACAATCTCTATCACAGAACTGAAGAATATAACTATTCTTACTACACAAACAACATGTTCATTAAAAGCCAGATGGGCTTATCAGCATTTCTTTTATTCTTCCAAATCCATAGGTAAGCCCATCTGACAAAAAATGGACAGAAAGCTCTACCCTATGGTTTTGGAATTGGGGTTAACAACATTGTCTCAACATAAACACAACAATATTACGACATAAACTTCTCACAGAAACTCAAACAAAAGTAATTTCGTTCTTTCCTTACATTGATATAAGCTGTGTTTATAAAAGACTTTTTATGAATTGAATATTCTAAATAGGTGTTGAAAAAAATGTAAAAATTATCTCCAAATTTATGAAAAACCAGTTTCCTGAAAGTTTGAGTTGTGCTTCAAGTTCAGAAAAAAAGCTCTGGTAAACATAATTTCGAAGCACAGTAGAATTATTCTGACCTTACACTACCTTATAAATTACTCTAAACATTTTGTGAGACTAAAATCATGTAAAGTTTTTGTTGAAATGAGTATAAATGCCTGACAACTTGTCTTTTAACACTTCTAGTAAAGAAAGTAAAAAACCTAGTAGAGAAAATTAACTTTTTTTTCTTTTTCTGTTCCGATAATTTTGTTAGGTAATTCTCCAAGGTTTTAAGAAAAATGTAAAGTAATATAATTCTAGTCTGTTAATATACAGCAAGCTGCATTTTGACCTGCAAAAAGTCAAAATCATTCCTATTTTTGTATCGCTGCTGGTTTTTTCTTCTGGAGAATACAAGAATAACCATTCATGTCTTTTGATCATTTAACTGAGTTGTGCTTTTAAAACTATAACACCAAAAGGTGTTAACAATTTGGTTTTTTAGATACAGTATGGAAAAACAGAAATTCTATCATTAACTTTCCAACAACAGTAACATACCGAGTCCTAAAAAAAAATAATAATGAAAATTTCATACGAAACTGTCAGTGAAGAAATGCAAAGTATATTGTTGTTCTTGGGTTAAGGTAATTTGTATATGCGGTAGTGGTATTAATTTCATAATACTGGGAGGAATAGAGAGCTCTGTTTGCATTTTTCTTTATCATACAACAAGATTAACAACAACGAGTTAAATGCACTATTATTATTGTACAGAAATTTCAACAAAAAATATCTTCATTAATTATTTAACAAAGCAGCCTTAATTTAGTCCTTTACCCTAACATTAACAACAAACCATGTTTGCACACGTCAATTATTTACATCTCCTTTAACAATAAACAAGTTAAAACTAGTGAAGAAAAGATACCATGCAAATAAGCCTTTTCTAAAACTGCCAAAGTCTTCTGCCGAGTTATTACCATACTCTAGTTATCATTCAGTTTTTTTCTTTTCATTTTATCCACAACATACTTATCCAAACAACATCACAGCTTTGGACAGAAATGTCTCGGAGGTCCTACATCACACATTTTAAGGAAAAAATCCCCCCAAAACACAAATGCTTCAAACATCGCCAATATACAGTTTCCAAAACTTCCAAGTGTTATCAAAATCCAAATCACAACTTTCTGTATCTCCGATTCATAAACTTCAAAAATTCACAAGCACAGGTTTCCTAATTTCAAAATTCCATTCACAAGATTTCAAAATCCTTCTCAAAAGTATTAAAAAAATATGAATATATTAAAAGTTTATCATACATCACAGGTAGAGTAAGGCAGCTTCTATATTTAGTAAAAATTACTTTGATTCTTATCCAGCACCAATGCCACAAGGTGAAGCAATAACAAAAGCTGTATGTCAGAAACACTTTCATAACAACAACAACAAAGAAACGTCTTACTTTTTCTCTGTTTCATTTCTTATAATTCCTCAATACACAAAATTTACAATAACTAGTAGTGAGCTAACTAATAATGCCCCTAAAATAGAAAATATTACCATATCACAAAATGGCAACCAATTTAACTGAAAAAAAAATTGTAACATTCAATAATTTATTAAGTATGTTTACAAACATATCCAGTATAATTTAATAAAGTCAAAGTATCACTCTTAAATACGTATTTTGTTTACTTTTTGTACTTTGAGAAAAACCCACTGTTTTTCAAATTTATTTATATTGTGAAAATAACTTCTCAAATAGCTTTAACCAGGGAGAGGTTGGTAAATTCTTGGCATTATTTCTTCTAATCACTGCTCCCTCAGACCTGGACATGAAATTACTCTGCAACACCAACAGTAGTGACAACAACAACAACAACAACAGTAGTTTCCTGCTCTACAGCCTGACAAATATTATTAATCACCTATATACTTACAATTATATCTTTCTAATAAAAACTAATGACACACAAAATGGTATTAAAGTTTATGAGGCAGCAAAGGTTTGGTGTTTTTTTATTACATTAAACATTCCATGGCAGACAAACGGCAGAACACATACACATTGGGTGGGACAATTTTCAATCTAACTACCTGATTGGTTGGATATATAAGGCAGTTTGACAACAAGGCAAAGTGTAATGGCTTGCAGCAATGCTGTGATAAGGCATTGGGTGTGAGTATCAGTGTATAAGCATCATGAGTGAAAAAATAAGCATAAATGGACCTGTGGACCAGTGGTAATGGACACACCTTGTAATCCAGGGGTCTGGAGCTGGATCCCTGCTATTAAATGTCTTTAAGATGAAACATTTAACTAAGGTCCCATATATCACTGTTTTTTACAGAGCATGTACTAAAAGAAACAGTCTCCGGAATGGCATGCTTTCTGTATTCTCAACCCAAAAACCAAACTCTTCATGGGACCTTTAAATTTATGGGTACCTACAATAAACTCAGATACCAAGTAAGCATCAGTATTAAACCTCTATCCATCAAACAGCATGAACAATGATGAAATTAGTTGGAAAGGATGTTTGTTCTCAATTTCTTGCTTCAGTTTCTAATGAACTGGGTGTTTTACTCCACAAAAAGCATATTCCACAAGTGTTAAAAGGCCGAAGTAGGTAAACCTCGGATGTTTGTGTTAGAGACTATACTGGTACAAAGGAAGGATATAATGGAACTTACAGACTTAGGCATTTATGACTAATGGATTTTCAGAGACAGATTAATAAGGAATTTTGACAAGATCTGAGTTTAATACAGTAAAAAGTGTACCGTAACTTAAAATTCATGGCACGTAACAATATTCTTTTAACATTATCAAGATTATAGTCACCAAAAAACATCATAAAACTCAAACCAACAAGTTATTCAATCACTGTCTCTTTGCAAAATATTCCTACATACATTGTAAAGGTACAAGGTAATATATCTGACCAATCACATCATTATTATCAAAATCTGTTCAAAAACTGATCTTGTTAAAAAAAATCAACTTTATGTAACTAACACCAGGAGGATGTATATGTAAGATTATCACAATATTAAGCGGAGGGAATCTAGTCTCGAAGATAGTCTGGCACCTCTTATCGTTTTGTTTTAGTTGTTTTTGCTACTGCTATTTATTACGCTTTAATTTTTCCGGGTTATTTGATGCCATGTTGGTAAAATCTCTAAACACATCGTTAAATGTTTCGTCACCTGAAATATGAAGAAAAAAAATGCACGCTCAGAAAAGAATACCTCGAGAATAAGATGAACCTCGCCGAACAAGACATTTTTGGTGTAACTAAACATTATAAATATCTCTTTTATTATAATACCTGTTTGAAACTCATAAATGGAACATGCTGCTTTCTATGGCACAGATGATTTTGAAGCACTCGTATACAGCATTTTGCTTATTTTTAAAAGAAATCTTTTCTGAATCTTAGTAAAGACTGCACCTACAATGTTGTCAAAATTAGAACTGCTGTGTTGCTATTTGATCTGCAACTTACAGTCAAAATTAGATGAAATACAACTATGTGCCATTTGCAATGCAAAAGTACCTATATACATTATCTTGTTCTTTTTTTGTGTTTAACTTATGCTATAAACATAAGGCATCATACAGCCGAATAAATTGCATATGCTTAAAGATTTATGCTGTAAATATTAAAATTATCCAATAAAAACATTATAAGGAAGGACTGTAAGTCACATAAAGTGGAAAACATTTAAGATACTAACAACAGTATCAGCTCACACTCCTTATAAATACTTATAAAAAGCAAGTTTCTCTAACATTACTAATGTCAAAAAAGCTGGCAACCATGCCAATTTGGCTATCTCTTAATGAAATCGGAGAATCGGAAGCTTAGATCTCCTTCTGAAAGCAGTTCTGGTATGTGTTACAGATAAAGAGAAATCCCGAGGCATTCTGCTTAAGGTTCAGACTGGTCACAGGCAAATCTATACAACACTAGGGAGCATAAATATTCTGTGAATGATTGAAACTGCATCTGGACAAAAATTTTACCTCTTCAGATAATGGACAGGGTCAATATGAATGATGTCCATGTCCATTTTAAGTATTTTAGGGGTGTCAGGATGAAAGTGAAAACATACCTGGATTACTTCCTAAATAATCATCAGATTCCTTCATCTCTTCATTTAGCTTGGCAAGACGCAGTCTGAAATATATGAATAAATTGAACGTTTCTGCCATTTTGTTTAAGTATAGACTGATGATATTAATGATTATTTCCAAGACCTGAGTTAATAGTGACTGGTTTCAGACTTCTTTTGCAAGGGTTTATATTCTACATTAGAAATTTTATATCAGATAAATACAGAACATTAAAATGGTATGTTAGTGAAGTTGTCCAGTTTGTTCAAGTTAGTTATCTACTGATCTCATGAGCGGTAGAGCCTAGGGTGAAAACTCAAAAACAATAAGAATTATCTAATCCAGAAGAACAAAATAATACAATCATTGTTTTTTTTACTACACATTTCGAATCCATCCAGCAAACTGAAATATAACATTTCTATAGGCAATAATGAGTAAAGTTTCATCAGTTACAAAATTCCCAATCTCTTGAACAGTTTTTTTTTTCTTAAGCAAATCTTCTAGAGTACCATATTTAATAATAAGCATTTATAGGTAAAAAATCAAAACAGAACATGTCATAATTTTTTTTTCTCAGAATACAACTTAAAATTGGTTATTACTTATTCAGATAACATGTCTAAATCAAAGATCTGCATTTCTTCATTCCAAAATGTTAAAACATGAATGATAAGGTATGAAATTGAAACAATTAAAGGGTGTAAACTGTGTACATACAAGGTGACTATATCTGCATTGGCAGCTGAGACAGCAATAGACAGTGGGTCCTGAAACAAACAGTCAACATATAGGTATCAGTTGAGATGATATTCTACTTTCAATTATAGAAAACTTTCTTACTGAACAGAACAGCTAACAGGACTATATTAGAGAACTGGACTACTGCACTGGTCAAAAAACATAAATCAATTCACTGGCAACTGTCAGCATAGTAAATATTAGGCAGTCATGATTATAAAAGCTGATGGTAGTGTTGAAATTACAAATTAAATATTCAATTTACAATAATAATTAAAAATTCTGAAGATTATGCTGAACTTAGAAAGCATTAAATACATATCTTCAGATGGTCATTACAAATTTATGAATAAATAAAAATTTTGACGGTCAAGCTGAACTTACATAGATATGTAATAAAGAATTCAAACCAGATATGCAAAATCTCATTGATAATGTAAGTTGATGTGAGCCTCATGAGGTATTTAACCCTTCACTCCATATATACGCACTTTTACGCATGTGCGACCAGTGTAGATCCGTGCTGTCTGATCAGGATCTGCATTGGTCGCTTTTTGGTCAGAAATAACCTAATGTACCAAAAGGCAAACAGTGTAGATCCTGATCAGACGGCACAAATGTTCCGGCTGATCTGGATCTACACTGTTTGCCCAAGCCATAAAGGTGTATATATGGAGGAAAGGGTTAACAGAGGCCAATAAAAAAACTGTGTATACAAACCTTTCCTTCATTATCTTGAACATTTAACTGTGCCCCTCTTTTCAAAAACTGGCAAACTTGCCTGTAAAACACATATTTTGTAATAGCTAAATTTTCTCAACTTGATTTGTACCGTTTTTTCAAATTCATCTCTTATACATACTAGATATATATACTGAATTGTATATGTTTAACAAAAATTGAAAACCCACATAACTAAAGCTTGTTAATTCTTCTTCTTTAAGTTCTGGCTCATGGTCAGCTTTTCCTTTTGCAGAAAAAAACCCAACTAACCTAACTTTTGATTGGCTAAAGCAATATCCTCATATGAAAGATTACAAAGACAATGGTTGCAATTGGTTGGTGTGCTAAACCACTCCAAAGACAAGGTAGACTTTTCTATTTTAAATTTCTGATGACATATTCTTGCACCTACCCTGTGTTTCCAAGCATTGTGGCCAGATGTAAGGGTGTGCGACCATGTCGGTCCTTCCTGTCTAGTTTGGCACCATTCAGTAACAGAAATTCACAAGCCCCCAGAGAACCCTGTAAAACAAAGGTATGTGTAAAATCAACTGTGTATTGTCTGTGTCAGAATTCAATACATAATACAGGGATGTCAGTGTGCTTTAAATATTCGAGTACATGGAAACGTTTTTGATAAAGTACCAGTGTGACTTCTCATATGTGACTGGAGAAAAAGAAGACAGTTGTATAAAATACATTTAATGGAGGTCAGTCAAAAATCTATACATATCTGCATTTGGAAGTGAAATTACATCCGTCCTAAAATGTGATATTTATCCTTCCTATTGTTGAGATATAGGGAGTGTCTCCATGCACTGGCCTCTTCCAAGATATATGTAATCATTTACTAACTAATAAACTGGCAGTCCTACTCAAAATTTATACAAATCATTCGCATGAAAAAATTACCGTCTCTACAGCTTTCATTATGGGTGTTTTATCATCATCTGCCGTGTTGACCCAGTTAGCATCAGCTCCGTTTGCTAAGGCCTCCAGCATGACAGCAAGGTTACGAGCATGTGCAGCCTTGTACAATAACATGTTGGGATCCAAGGTCGACATGTCTTCCCAACTTGTAGTGGATTTCGCATCTTCTTCAGTGCCAGACGATTCTGAGGACATATCTAGCTGGAAGTCTGAAATATATCAGATATTACTTCTAAAGCAAAATTCTTCACCTCTTTTTCTTATCAGAACTAAATATCTGGGCAATAGCTAGGCCAAAATTTTAGGGAGAAGTCACTTCTCCCTCAGCTCACATTAGGGAGAAGTTTCAAGACTTAGGGAGAAGTGGATTTACCAACATTAAATGGACCGCAGTCTACATATGAACACAAGAAGGGAAGGTCAAGTAAACTAAGCTGTTGAAGCATAAAATGTAAACAAATAAGAATAAACTGTTTTTATTTTAAAAATATACATATATTTTTAAAACATATTTTATTAAAAACTGACAAATTCAGAGTATCAATGTATTTTAATGTCTTCACAAATTACTCAATCTTCAAAAACAAGAACATATATACAACATCTTCTATCAAAGACTGACATATTCAGAGTCTATCAATCACAATGTGTCAAATGAGGTTTTCGTCATCACTCAATCTTCATAAACAACAATATGTACATTTACTCAACATCTTCCATTAAAACTGACATAAGTATGATCAACTATCAGACTCTTAGAAACTAAAAATTAATAAATGGATTATACTACATCTTCCATTAAAATCTGACAAATTCAGTGTCTATCAATGTATTATGTTTCTTGTAGAAAGACTTAGCACACTTTCATGCATGTTCATAACTAGCACACTCATGCATGTACATAACTTATCATTGTCTATGCAGAGTACAACTTTCTTACTTTACATGATTTCCATTTTTTGAGGGCACATTGAAAGTCAAAGTCTTTTGTGTCTGGTCCATCCTCAGAAATTCTCATTAGGTCATCTAAGGTCTTACACTTAATGGATGTTCTGGCCTTAGATTTTATGCGGTTTTGGGTACTAAAGCCTCATTCACATTGAACGCTTGTCATTGGAATAACTGAGCAACATTTCAACAACATGATTAAGTTTGGGAGGTCATTTGTTTTCATCAATGAACACATCACTTCAACAATGTTTCTGTCACTGTATGTTCCTTTCACCAGACGTTTGTATGTCTGAAATTCAGACCTCACTTCTTCTTTGTTTTGGAGGTGGATGTGGAAGTGGTCTGCCAGGGTTTCTGTTTCCTGGAGGCCATATTTGGACAAACAGTCAGATTGGACAATATTTTTTGGGATTAACACTTTCATTGCTTCAAGAATTTCAGTCTCATCAAATCTATCTCTTAAGTTGTCAGTCAGTTTTTGGATATACATGGGTGCCACAGTTTCAATTGTGTTCTCCTGTTGGGTGTAGTAGTGAAGCACAGGGGAATAGCCTACATTTTCATCATCTCCCTCATCATCACTTTCATTAGAGAATCCATCAAATTCAATATTTTCCATTATGGCACTAATGACAGACTTACAGTCAGATTCTGATAATGGTCTTTTGTATACATACTTGCCATCTTCCTCAACCACAAACTTAGAGAGTTTTTCAACAAACAGTCCAGGTGCTTCAAGTAAGTCTTGTAAACTTTCACAAGTGCTAGTAATCATTGGTTTCACTACACTGAAATCAACAGTTTGTGCCTGGAACTTTTTTGATAGCCTTGTCATAAAGGGGAGAATGTCCATCATTAGGTGAGTTAAGGCTATGAATTTGTATTGGGAAACTTCCTGTAATAGACCTTTAGCAGAAGGCTAATAGATTGCCTCCCTTTCTAGTGCCATAAACAGTGCTGGGTAAGTATGGTACATAACCTGAACAGAATGATCTAAACTTAACCACCTCACTGAATGTACTTCCGCAAACTTTATTGCTGGTAGGTTAAGCAGTGTCTGAATTGTTCTCAAACGGTTTGAACGAAGTGCTGAGTAATGGAAGTACCTAAACACACTGGCAATTGATCTGGAGTAGCTTTCCATGTGTGGTACTAACTTGGCTGCCTGTGATGTGGCCAATGCTGTTCTGTGAGCAGCACAATGGACTCCTATTAATGTTGAGGAGTGTTCTTTTAGTAATGTGACTACTCCACCTTTTCGGCCAGTCATAACACTAGCACCATCTGTCCCTAGGCCAACTAGTTTAGTGATATCCAGTCCTTTTGACTCAAGTTCCTCTACAACCATAGATGCAATATTCTTAGCACTAGCTGAACCCTCACTTATTTTTTTATTTGACAGAAGACAATATTCTAACCCATGTTCTGTTACACACTGTGCATACATTATAGTTCTCTTTAAGTTTCCATTGTCAGTGCTGTCATCTAATGTCACAGAATACACCTCGGACTGCTGTATAGCCTTTATTTTATCATCCAATATCACTTCAGCTAGGGCTGCCTGGAACTCTGACACACTATCTGGACTAGTGTATTGTACACTACAGTTAGTTTTTGACAAGTCTACTCCAAGAAGGGATGCATAGTTTACCAAGTGTCTCATTTCATCCTTTGGTAATTCCCGTTTACCTATATGGTAGGCTGTTTTCAAGAGATTTAACGCAATTTCATCATCTTTGTTGGGTTTTGCTTCCAACAATTTTTGCATCAGCTTTTGTGTTTTCAATGTAGACCATTGAACTGCATTCAAGTGGCTTTGTGCTGAAAATAGAATAAATAGTTCTAAGACACACAAGAAATTATTGAGTTGGAAATACCGTTTATCATTAATTAGTACAAAACTTCATTATGAGATCTTTGAAAAAAAACAATTGATAAATTTTATATCAATCAGTTTCAGATATACAAAACATCACAAGTGTCAAGTAGACAATTTTTTTTTGGACACACAAGAAAAAAGTCAAATGTGAATCTGATCAGTACACTCTAATTGAGGTCTTTGAATAAAACAAATTGACTTCTATTAGTCAGTTTCAGATGTACAAAAACACCATTAAGTTTCAAGTACACATTTTTTCTTGGATAAAATTAAAAACCTTCTGCTTTTAAATCCAATACACTTATGTGTACTTACAAGTAGCATGTCGGCCATGATTTGTTGTTTTAGCGGGAGTTTCGTGTCCCTTAGAAAGCATTATCGTGCCTATTGTCCCTGCATAATTTACAATGCCACAGACCGTTCATATCCTGAACGTACCAATCGAAAGATGACTGCCGTAACTCCTTCGTAAATATTTTTTTCTTAGCAGGAGAGTCTGAATCAGGAATTTCTGTTTCAGGAGCTTTACGTTTAACCCTTTACTCCATATATACGCATTTTTACGCATGTGCGACCAGTGTAGATCCAGATCAGCCGGCACATCCGTCTGATCAGGATCTGCACTGTTCGCTTTTTGGTCAGAAATAACCTAATGTATCAAAAGGCAAACAGTGTAGATCCTGATCAGACGGCATGGATGTGCTGACTGATCTGGATCTGCAGTGTTTGCCCAAGCCATAAAGGTGTATATATGGAGGAAAGGGTTAAACGAACTCGGCTTTTGCGAGTGGCCCTGTAACCAGGACTTAAGTGACATGTTTACAGATCAAATTTTCACTTGAAAATGATATCGTTTTACTTGAAAATTAATTCGGACGTTTAAAGTATTCAAAACTAATTGCAATTATCTCAAAATTTTAATTATGTTGGCTCATTAGCGACTTACCTTTATTTCATATTGCACCGCATAGCAAACATTTCCCAGTGTATAAAAAAAAATCTATCCAATCAAACACAATTAAAGAGGCTGTGCTCCAGATGACAAAAAAAGGAAAGTTTTCTTGTATTATAAATTTCTTGTAATATTTATGACTAATGTGTAAAAAATAACTTACTGACAAAAAATAAGTCAAATAATTACATTATAAATTGATTTTTTTCCCTTTCAAAGTGCTGTACCGTAACACGACGGTATAACTATATCGTATAAGATTTAAAGTAAATATCTGTAATATCACATGCGGCGATGGTGGTGACAGTAAAAGCGTTGTAAATATTTTGTTAACATGAGGGTCCAGAGTTCAAATCAGGCTGGAGCGGAAATATTTTTTTTATTCTTTTTTGACTTTTATAATCAGTTTTGAAGAAAAATATTATGTTGTTATAATCTCACGGCATCTAAATATACAATTTATGAAAAAAAAAAAAATTCTACGTCAAATCTGGAGTACAGCCTCTTTAAACACATCTAACTTCTACTCTTCTACACATCGGCGAATAACAAAGGGCACATGTCCCAATTGGAACTGTTTATTTTGTCACCTTGATGTGTTAATTATGGTCAATTAGCGATACAATTTTTAATCCGCTATCATGTACATTTCGTACCAACAGTTACTGCTTACCAATCAATGCTCGAAGGCGTGGTTTAAATTTTATTGACAGGCGCTTTGTGTCACGTAGACATGTGTACATGCGTTGGTAAACCAAAAAACTGCGGCGAAGTTATTTTCGCTTTGATGTTCAAACTTGGCGAAGTTCAGAAGCATCGGGCGATTTAATCGCCTAAATCGCCCAGTTGCGAGAGCCCTGAATATGACATTTAAATTTGTAATACAGCAACCAGAGGAACACAACAAAACACTCTTTCACAACAGACTGATATTGCTTTGTACAGAGTAAATTGTTAGTCATGGTTAGCATAAAGCATCATCATCACCATCATCATCATCTTTGTATTCATCATCAATATCACCATCAAAATTTTTAATATTATCATCATCATTATAAAAAATGTATCACTCTATTGATGAAAGCTTAATTTTTTTTTTCAATGATTCCAGATTACAGAACACATCAGAAATACAGGATACAATGTCATGAAATTACACCTGGTAGGTTTAAATCTGTTCCAAACACTATCACATCCTCAGGAACTTTTTCTGCTGTCAATGTCTCTGTCCCGCCTTCCGGTGCATCTTTTCCGGTGGATACATCGCTCTCAGATGCACTGTGCACTACGCCTGAATCTGAGTCCTTGGATACACCGACAGACATTACAGCTGTAAATACAGACAAGAACTTCCAATAAAGATTTGTATGGTACACAAGAAACTATTAATGATATTAACACTTCTCACTATTATAATAATGAATTACAACTTGCATAACAAATTAATCAACTTCAGGAATTCAAATAGTTCAGTTTTAAATGCTTGACTTCCAAAATCAATTCCATCTTTGGCAATAGTTGCTGTCTCTTTACCATTCTGTAGCACAAGATTAGTCCTTACAATTTTGCTTGAAAATAAACAATGACAGTAGTTTGAAAATATTCTTTAGTTAGTACAATGCACATTTTGTACATATCAAAAACGTGTGAATCTGGATAAAGTAAACTCTAAATTTTCAGATTTAAACTTCTGATTATTATCAATGGGCTTGATTTTTACATGTAGTTTGTAAAATTTTCTATATTTCTTTAGTTATTCAAAATGTCAAAAATTATATTCACTGACTATTCCCTGAACACTTATGAAATAGAAAACAGGAAAAACTGTGCATGAAGAGCATAACTGTGCATTACAATACTAAACTTAAAACATCACACTGTCTTATTCAAGGTTACACTGATAATTTTATACTTATCCATCAAAGCCAAACTAAAATAAATTACACTTTTTGAAATAATTACACAGGTGACTTCTATCATTAAATTTTGTGTACATATTTGAAATCATGTTCATGACAAGAAAATAAAGGTTTAACTAATTTGGTTGTGCAACAGAACAGTTACAATATTCACAATGCAAATATACAAACTAGATAAAAAGAAAGGAGTTACTACACTACTAGCAAAACTTGGAATCAGAGGTCAAGGGCTACCATATCAGAGTCCAAATCTAAAGACTGCTGGTCTGATTCCCACAAGAGGGTAAAGTCTCTAGTGCAGACTTTCTGCATTCCTCACTTTAAGCACAAGTATAGGTTTGAATCCAGGAGGCAGTGGTAAAGTGGGATAAATGTAGGTCGCAAGAACTTGTTCACCAATTGATGTAAAATGAATAGGTTTGAACTAAACTAGCAAAACTTGGGTACAAAAAAGCCACATCTATCACCACTTGTTTCCACATCTATTTATTTATATATACCCTCCAACAGACCGCTTGTAAGATCCGAGTCCGGGGATGATTTCGTTGATGTTGACGGGCTGTCCTCCAATCCTGTGGTCCGTCCTGGTGATCTTCGAGTTTTCTTTTTCACCTTCCAACCCTTCATTCGACCTTCTGGTTTGTTTCCAGGGAGTTTTGAGACAAATAATTTCTGTACGTATTTTGCTTTGATCCAAGCTTCTCTTACAGCCCTACAATATATGCCAAAACAAAAGAATTTTTAACAGCTGTCAATCTTTGACTAGAAGAAAAGGTTTTTCAAAAAAAGAAAGCTGTTTTTTTTACACTTATATCTAACATCTGTACGGTATGCCATTGTATTATATTGTTACAAGGTTTACTTTATGAATTAATTCTTTAGTACAGAGTACATCAAATTTGAAATTCAATTACTTGTTTTTTTCTTACTATAATCAGCAAATTTCTTTTAAAAACGAATCTCGAAATATTTGAGCTTTCAATATAAAATTAAATTTAATTAACTGTGAAGCTTTAATCATAATAAATCAAGCTTTCCTGTAGAAGAGACTCAGCATAAAGCCACCAACTAGACTAAGCACAGGCATATTTAGTATCTATCTATCAAACTCTAGTTAGCTAGTATTTTCTAAACATCCCATTTGTACACTTTACTTATTATTGGCTTAATAAGATATTGAAAAGCCAATGAAAAAACAAGCACATCATTTCAATAACTGGGCTAATATAAATAACACCTCTGGCCCTTGAAGTCAAAAATGATATTGTTACTGACTCTCATATGATGCAAAACAACAGGGCCAAAACAAGAAACAGCTTTAAAAATTAAACAAGCGCTACGTTCGAATGAATGCCATGCCCCCCAGCAGGGCCTCAAGAATGTTTAAGTTTTGTGACAAAGAAACATACAGACCAAAAACAATAAGCCCTCCCTCTGGGGGCGTAAAAACTGCATTTTTGTTTTACGAGTCATTCAGAGTGAAATTAGTGCAAAACATAACTAGACTGGCAATAGTAAAAAACTAATTTATTTGTTTCATTCTGGAAATTATGTGGCTTATACTGTAACCAATCATAATTATTACTAATGAACAGAAATGCAATACAGACACTGACACCTTTCTAAGGCAAAGCAATTTGTATGTGAACAAGTACTACATTAATAGACATAACGACTAACACACTAACCCACTACATTCTGGCGTGGCCCTCGTAATACTTTCATCTATATTGACTAGATATATTCTATTGATGACATCATTGCCAAGTTCCCCCATCACCTTGAGTAACTCCGGCTCCCATGTGTCCAGTGTGATTGATCGGCACTTGGATATATGCACACCAAAACCTCTGAAATTTTATGCAGATTTACTTTACTTAGCAATTTTACCTAGATAACACAAACCTCAATGGCCAAAATAAAATCCATAATTTAATCAAAAGCAATAATTAAAGCTAAATCTCTCAATAATTCATATTGTTCCTAAATCTTTAAAACAAAATTAGTTAAAGTCCTTCTTTAGACTTATTGTCAGCATTTATTTCTTGTTAAGCTTTGACAAGTAGTCAACCTTTTTTACTGAAAACATAAAAAGCTTAAAAAGTAATCAAATCTAGATTAAGCCAGAACAGAATCACTGATAATGTCACATCTACAATACCTGTGTATACCGGAGCACGCTATGCATAAAGTTATGCCAAGGTTTATACTAGCCCATCTAGGTTGTGGTGCTCCGCAATCGCAACATTTAGAATTGCCGGGTATTGAATACAGCTTTTCTATATGACTGAAGAAGAAATTTTAAATGACAAAAGTGAGAAATTTGTTTTATTTGTTTTGCAAAGCCCTACAATACAAGAGATGTTTGTAAAACATATATGCCCCCTAGCCCCTTATCCCTAGAGGCAGCCATAAAAGTAAAGGAAGGTAGAAGGACAGGGACTTGTGTCAGTACATTAATGGAAGGATGACAGGGGCTTGTGATATCAAAAACTATTGGCCATGGCAAGGAGATGAATGTAAGGAACAGCAGATTATGTCAATTACACTTTGGTTATAAAATGTATAAAGTTCAATTACTGGAGAACACGAAAGAGTAACTGCTTAGGTAAGTAGGTAGGTAGTAATGTGGGAGGTGGGTAGGTAGGAAGTTTTGAGGCAGCCCAAGGGTTCTCAAGTTATCAATCAGAATTTATTTTCCTCTTTATGGTGTATGACCACCATGACCTTGGCCATTAACCTAGTGACCTCAAAGACAATAGGGTCATCTCCTGAACAGACCAACCTACATAGCAAGTCTGTGAAGCTAATGCCTGAGGATTCTCTAGTTATTGATTGGAATCCATTTTTTCTGTTAATGGTTACCCTGACCTTGAACTTTGACCACGTGAACCCAAAAGCGATATAAGTCATCTACAGGTCATTAACAACCAGCATTGCAAGTTTAAGGACCTTAGGCTCAAGCATTCTCTACATATTCATCAGAAACCATTTTTCAGTTAATGATCAATATCACCTTGACCTTTGATCTAGTGAACCTAAAAACTTCAGGGGTGACCTACTGGCCATTGCTATTGGCTATTAAGTTTTAGGAAGCCTGGGCCCAGGCATTATAGATATTGACTAGAAACTGTTTTGCTTTTCAAGGTCACTGTGACCTTGGCCTTTGACTTAATGCCCTTATAATCTATAGAGGTCATCTTTTTATTATGACCAACATACAACCAAATTTGATGAACCTGGGCCCAAGGATTCTCTAGATATTAAGCAGAAACTGTTTTACTTTTCAAGGTTTCTGTGACCTTGACCTTTGACCTAATAACCTTAAAAACTATAGGGGTCATCTACTGGTCAATGACAACCTACACACCAAGTTTGAAGAACATGGGCTCAAGTGTTCTGTAGTTATTCATCAGAGACCATTTTGCTTTTCAAAGTCACTATGACCTTGGCCTTTGACCTGGTGAAGTGAAAAACTATAGGGGTCATCTACTGGTCATGGGACAACCTGCATTATAAGTCTGAGGAGCATGGGCCCAAGTGTTCTATAGTTATCGGAAACAATTTTGCTTTTCAAGGTCACTGTGACACTGGCCTTTGAGCTAGTGACCTCAAAATCTCCAGGGGTCATCTATTGGTCATAATCAACCTACACACTATGTTTAAAAAACCTGGGGCCAAGCAATCTATAGTTATTGACTGGAAACCATTTTGCTTTTCAAGGTCACTGTGACCTTGGCTTTTGATCCATTGACCTGAAAACTATAGTGGACATCTACTAGTCATGACCAACCTATTTACCAAGTTTGAGGAGCCTGGGCCCAAGTGTTCTATAGTTACTGATTGGAAACAGTTTTGCTTTTCAAGGTCACTGTGACCTTGGCCTTTGACCTAATGATCCGAACAGCTATAGCGGTCATCTACTCGTTATGATCAACCCGCATACCAACTATGAGGAAGGTGGGTTCAAGGGTTCTTTAGATATTGATTGGAAATGAAGTGTCTAACGACCAACCAACAGACATTTGCAAAACAATATGCCCCCCATCTTCAATAGAAGAAAAAAACTTTTTTAAGCAGAAAAATATGTCACTAACATTAGGAAGATAATGTCACATGTATCAACTGACTTGAAACACACCTTATAATATAATCTAGTCATGAGTGTGCGTAATTTTCAAGCAATGCACTATCACAAATATCTGAAAACAAACCCTCATTTTCAGTGTAAGTAAACAGGACTTAATTAACTGCTATATAATAATTGTTATGTAATTCTGGGCCATAGCCCAGTTAAAATATTCCTGCAGCAAAGTGATAACAAAAACAGACACCAAGAATACTGTCCTTAGAAACAAACCTCATTTTCTTTTCCTGTTGTGGTGCCGGACTTTCTTGACCAGACAGGTCTGTAGATGAACTACCTCCGCCAACACTATCTCTACTGTCATTCAGCTATAGTGAAAAGGATAAACAATTTTCAAACTACATTAGATCATTCTAAACCAAAACCTGAAACAGTCCATGATTAATAACAACTGTAAAAAAAAATTAAACAAGTGTGCACCTGCTTTGTTTCAACCCGTTTCAGAAAATCAATTCACAGGCTTACTGGTCTCTGATTATTTTTTTATGTTGAATTTCCTCAAAAGGGTTAGGTTTTGTATCCTGCAGGGACCAGGGTTTTTGTATCATTCATTACATCTTGGTGTCATAGATGGAGTTTCATGAGAACATGCTTAAAAAAAAAAGACTTTTTCATTTTAAACTTTAAATTTAACTAACTCTGAATTTGTTTAAAACAATAGTCAGCTCTGTTAAAACATACACTTCCCTTTTTTAAGCAGTGTTTCCAAAACTAATCTCAATTATTTCAGCTTGGAAACTACCTTACATTCCTGATGACAGCCATTTTTGACACAAAACAATTTTATAAATGCAAGAAAATAAAAATTTTTACAAAACATTTGATTTTTGCTGGAATTGTCTGATGTTTAATTTAAGATTTCTAAGTATTTTATTCATTCGCAAGCACATAATTTATTTAACTATTGTTCCTAGGTAAAAACAGTGCTCAAGTCCCTTCTGACATTTTAATAAGGTGAGACAATACTAGTATTTTGCACTGAGCTGTAGATCAATATTAACCACATGATCATTTGGTTATTTAGCACCGTTAGGTAGCAGGGTTAGGTAGAATAGCACTAGAGCTTGACCATGGAAAGCTTATTTCCTGACCACTGAGAGACTGACCATGGAAAGCTACTTACCCGACTATCTTCGTCTTGCCTTTCTGCATCCCTAAATGCCTTTGTGACCCCTGACTGAATTGCACTGACCCAGGCCTGAAACTCCTCCTGTGTATGAGCCTGTAACATGTGACTCCTGGAAACAGGAATGCTCATTTGTTTAGCATATCTTCTCAAAAGCAAGTTAAATTTAGCATTATGACATGGAAACACTATCAACATTTACTAGATAATACAAATTAGCAATAACTCTGATGGGGTCAATGCATATCTGTAATAATACATGAACACTGAAAACTGGTGCTCTAGAAGTAATTTACCAGATAATTTACTTAGCATTTGGTCACAATATCTAAAGTAAGTTTTGTGGAATGTTTATCATTTCTGGGAATTATAAAATGTTTATCATTTCTAGGAATTGTGGAATGTTTATCAAATCTCAACAACTATTTCTGGGACTTATGGAGTGTTTTTCATTCATGGAATCATGGAAAGTTTATCATTTCTGGGAAATGTGAAATATTTAATGTATCATTTCATGGAATTTTTTTAATGTTCATAATTCTTGGAATCATGTTTGGAATCCTTTTGTCTGTAAGTAGCTATAAAGTGTTAATTTCTCTCATAAATACCTACTGAAATGTACAAATCTTGCATTAATGATACAGAACTGGGAAAAGTGATTTTTTTTTTCTTGGAATCATGAAAAGTTTATAATTTCTGGGATATGTGAAAAGTTTTATCAATCATATCTGGGTACTGTGAAATTATATTTGGGAACTGTGAAACAATAATCTACATCTGCCCAAAAGAAACCCCACTAAAGCTTACTTTGCCGGCGATAATACTTCAAAGCAGAATCTTCTGTCAAGCTCATATGCTGGTTTTACTGTACACAGACGTAAGTCTTCCTCCATCACTGTTACTTGATTATCCTTGGTGCGTTTCTGGTAACGTAACTGATTGTCCTCTATGGAAAACCAGCGCCTGATATTAAAAGGAAAAAAATAATTTTAACTTACTTTAAACTGCTGTTCTTTTCTTTTTCATTTTTTTAGAAACAGTAAGTATATGACAGTAAACTTACATATATTTCTTTTATGATTAATTCATTTTGGTTTTGCAACTTACTTGAAATGACAGTTGCCTTAAATTACCTGTTTGCTTTGTAAGACAAATAAAAAAACAACTTTTTATATCTAAAACGCATAGCAAATCTTTGATAAATTCATAAAATTTATGAACATTTCTAATGCATTTTCCTGATTGATATGAATATCCCCTTTTTTTAGTGTTGTCATACCTGACCCAAGCTTTAAATGCATGTTTGGTTTTCTTGAACAGATATCCCTCCATGTGGACCCCATTCTCTACCTCAACATCTGGCTTAAAACCAATGTCCTGAAAAATAAGAGAGAAATTGTCATTTTATAACTTTCCTTACTGAAAAATTCTATGCTTCTTTGTGTATAAACCTATATATTCTTGAAAATCTGTATAATCTTACATTAGTTCTGCATATCTGTATAGTCTTGCATATCTATATAGTCTTGCATATCTGTATAGTTTTGCATATATATCTGTACAGTCTTGCATATATATCTGTGCAGTCTTGCATATATATATATATATATATATATATATATATATATATATATATATATATATATATATATATATATATATATATATATATATATATATCTGTACAGTCTTGCATATATATCTGTACAGTCTTGCATATATATCTGTACAGTCTTACATATATAATTATCTGTACAGTCTGACATATATATATCTGTATGGTCTTGCAAAAACATCTGTACAGTCTTGCATATATATCAGTATAGTCTTGCATAAACATCTGTACAGTCTTGCATATATATCTGTACAGTCTTGCATATATATCTGTTTAGTTTTGCATATATATCTGTACAGTCTTGCATAAACAACTGTACAGTCTTGCATATATATCTGTATAGTCTTGCATATATATCTGTACAGTCTTGCATATATATCAGTATAGTCCTGCATGAACATCTGTACAGTCTTGCATATATATATCTGTACAGTCTTTCATATATATCTGTTTAGTTTTGCATATATATCTGTACTGTCTTGCATATATATCAGTATAGTCTTGCATAAACATCTGTACAGTCTTGCATATATATCTGTACAGTCTTGCATATATATCTGTTTAGTTTTGCATATATATCTGTACAGTCTTGCATAAACAACTGTACAGTCTTGCATATATATCTGTATAGTCTTGCATAAACATCTGAACAGTCTTGCATATATATCAGTATAGTCTTGCATATATATCTGTATAGTCTTGCATAAACATCTGTACAGTCTTGCATATATATCTGTACAGTCTTGCATATATATCTGTATAGCCTTGCATATATATCTGTACAGTATTGCATATATATATCTGTATAGTCTTTCATATATATCTGTACAGTCTTGCATATATATCTGTACAGTCTTACATATATAATTATCTGTACAGTCTGACATATATATCTGTATAGTCTTGCATATATATCTGTACAGTCTTGCATATATGTATGTGTAGTCTTGCATAAACATCTGTACAGTCTTGCATAAACATCTGTACTGTCTTGTATATATATATCTGTATAGTCTTGCATATATATCTGTACAGTCTTGCATAGACAACTGTACAGTCTTGCAAAGATATCCAGACAGTCTTGCAAAGATATCCATGCAGTCTTGCATATACATATCTGTCTTGTATTTCTGTATACTGGTTTACTGATTTCTTCATCAGAACAAGATCCTAACAGGGTATTATAATAACAGTGTTTCTAGAAACAAACTCCCAAATGATTATATTGAACTCACAAAACTTATATAAGCTTTGGAAAAACAACATTTCTCCTGCATGATATGTTTATGTAAGTATTGAGTATTGTCAAACAAATTTATTCCAAGGGAAAGAAACAACCATTTATACATATTTTATGCTGATAAATATGTCCATAGAAATTCCAAATAAGCAACGACTTGTAAGTTATATTATGACAAAAAAGACTGAACCACAACTTTTTACAACTTAGTTACAGCTCTCCCCTTTTTAAAGAGGTATACACTTAAATATAGAGTACTCCATTATCTTTCAAATCATGAAAATGAGAATGAAAGTTACTGTAAGGTGTCATTAAAAATGTTTCAGTAAAACTCTGAACAGATAAAACAAATGTCTATTTGAGCTCATTTATTGTTGGTACCGGTTGCCCATATGACCGATGCCCCCAAAATATATTAGTTATTTTATGTTGTGGGATAGAGCAAGAGACAGAAAGCATCCCATTCCAGAGACACCCCTGGTTCTTTTGTATGCTCAATGCACATCACTGATACATTGGGACCTCGATTTAACATCTCATCCGAAAGACAATTAGTAATGTTAGTGGAGGAGCGGGGGATCGATCTCGGGACCCCTGCAAACAAAAGCATTATTATTAGTCTTTATATAGAGTTGTTGTTGTAGCATTCATAGGTGGAGAGCCATTTATTACAAATACTTTCTGGGTGTCTTAATGTCAATAGGAGAATTTTTTGTGCATTTGTTCTTCTTGAAATGTTATCATATTATTTTTCATTCTGCAGTCTGAATGAGTTGAGAAGTATTGTCAATTATCAGAGAAATTTTGCTAGCCCATATGAGGACTGAACTGAGAACCCCTGGATTGACAATCCTATGCTCTTGCCACTGAGCTAACTGGGCTGGCCCACAGTATATTAAGTTCATATAACTGGTAATGCATAGACTAAAGTTTAATCCTACAGATAGATAGTAAACTTGGAAAAGTACCACAGACCTTTTTATTTACATAATGATCAGCCTTATAAATGTATACACTAAAATTAATGAAATTTCACAATAACAGAATTAAATAGAAGTTATGTCACTCAAGGCGCTGACTGGCTGTTTGGCAGTTGATTATAATCTCATAGAAAGTGTTATTTCTAAAGTGGCAATTTACAAAAAAAAAAGACACTTAAGAAATAGATGCAGTTAAATCAGGTATAAAATCATCAGATGAATTAAATCAGATACAAGCTGAATTTCAATTTGGGATACAGTCTAGCTTTTTTTAGAAATGAACAAAATATTAGAAACAATGCACTTTATTCATTTCACAAGGACAACATTTGTAGGGGGGAAAAAAATCAACATTTGATGATAAAGTAAGTTGCAATTAATCATTCTGAATGCATTTTAATGTAAAGTAAAGTAAACTTCACAATTTGTTGAGTAATTAATATGGCTATTTCTAGAGAATGTGTGGGCTGTTTCTTGATTTATATATCACATTAAATTTTGTATACTTGTAAAATATAACACTTCACTATTTAACGTTGCTCTGGAAATGAAATTTTGAGAAATGGCCATTAATTCTTGTGTAATTAATCTAACACTGCTGCAGAAGACTGAAGCATAGCAAACTTTAAAGATGACAAAATTTATAGAAACAGAACCTCAAAATTTTCTTTCTTTTAAATTTAACATTTTTTTTAAAGATTAATTTGTTCTATAAATATTTGTCATCCTAAGATTACTGGATCAATTTCAAAAAGATATATTGTCTGCTGTCCATAGTGAGGGATTAAAATTGTTTCCTGGGCAATGACCTTGACCATTTGACCTAAATGACAAACTATTTCCTAAATTGTAAAGAAGCTTATGCACAAGCTTGTTAAGAAACAAAGCAACACAGGACTCTGTCACAGTCAGTATATCCCCAGCCGATCAGTGCCTGTTTGAAGAAAGGTCAAGTCAGAATCTGCATATAAAGAAAATGGGAAAAAATCAGTAACAGGTTTTTCAAAGAATAGCTTTGTGGTTATCATCTTGATCAAAGAGCAGTAACTCCTTTAAAAATTGTGTAATCGCTAAAAGTGATAAAATGCACTGCAGTTCATGTTGATAAACATTCTGTGAAAGTTTAGTGGAAATTGCATACAAAATGTAAGAGGAGTTGCGCACAGAAACATTTATATAATAATTATAAAAATCATCAAAGGGCAATAACTCCTTCAAAAATAATGCCATCACAAAATCCTGACAATATGCACTGCAGCAAATGATGTAATCACTATGTGAAAGTGTGGTGAAAATTACATGCAAAATGTAGGAGGAGTTGCAAACAGAAGCATCTGTAGGTAAAACCAGCTTTCTTCATGCAAGAAATTTATACAATTGTCAGGAAATTATGGAACAACTTTTACAAACAGCTCCTTTTGTACTTAAATCTTTAACTTTTGTCAAGACTGTTATTTTTTGATACAGCAATGCAAAATAGAACGCAACATCCAAGTTTCATTAAACATCCCCATTTTGATAATAACCCTCTCGATGATGAATAACACACTCTTGTTTCTTACTTTTTGTTTCTTACATTCTTGGTCATTCATTCTCAAATACACACTAAATTTTCATCTTCAGCTTCAAGAAAAAATGTTTTCTTTATACCTAGTGAATAACTATTCAGGGGCATAACTCTGCATTAAATAGTCCAACTATGACATTCCAGTGACATGCACATCTCCTTTTGGTAGTGATGGTTCCCATAAAGTTTTGTTGAAATCCAGTAAGCAGTTGCCGAGAAACAGCAAGGAAACAAATGTTACTCTGATTACTTACTGAATAACAAATCAAGGGCCATAACTGTGCTGAAGTGTCAAACCGAAACAAGCCAAGGATATGCGCATCTCCTTTTGGTATTGAAAGTTCCCACAAGGCTTCATTGAAATTTTTCAGCAGTTGCAGAGAAACAGGTTGGAAACAAACTACTATTCAGAGGCCATAACTCTGTGTTAAATGGTCTGACCAAGACATGCCAATGATATGCACATCTCCTTTTGGTATTGATGGTTCCCATACAGTTTTACTGAATTCAAGTAAGTTGCCATGAAATAGCGTGGAAACTAATGATACTCTGTATACATACTGCATTACTAATCAAGGGCCATAAATCTGTGTAGGAGGGTCCAACCAGAACGTGCCGAGGATATGCACATCTCCTTTTTGTATTGAAAGTACCCACAAGGTTTCACTGAAATCTAGTCAGTTGTTGCCAAGAAATAGCCTCGAAACGAAATTTGGATGGAAGGACGGACGGATGGACAGACAACGTCAAAACAATATCCCCCTCACGATTTCATCGGTGGGGGATAACAAGTGCAAAATAAAATGAGCCAATGTCACCACTGTGTTTGTAAACAGTAATAACTCTTTCATTCTTTTACAATAAACAAGGTCGTTGTTTATAGTCAAAGAAACATTACTCTTTTGCACATTTGACTGTCAAATTCTGCTTACATTTGCAAAATTTTTATATTTCATACATGCACACGAAAGCAACAACAAATGATTAAATTGTAAAAGACTTATAAAAGACTTTTTTTTATAAAACAAGTACTTTTTACAGTTTATTTAGTGTTCTATATAAAAAAAAATCTATCCTTTAAAACCTGTTTATAACATTTGGTACTCTGTAATTTCAATTCCACATACAAAAACAATTAACAAATCAACCATCTCTCATAAATAGGGAAGCTAACATTAAGGCTTGTTCCCATATGTCCCTCAGGCCATAATTTATATATGTTTTGCTTTTCCAACCTGCCAGCTCCATATTTTGGGAAAATGAAAAAAAACAACTGTTCAGGGGAAAAAATTAAGGTCACTGTTTTCACGTAAAATGTACTGTATGACGGCTTTATACAGAACTGTAAAGCTCTCATGCTTTTATGTATCGTTATCTAAACATGGCTTCCCAAATTTGCTATATTTTTTCCCCCTCCTCCTACCCTACCTTTTCTTGAAAAAAATCGGTCAACCAAAACAAACAAAAACAATGGCCTTACTCAGGACCAATCACATGAACCACTCAATAGCGGTGGAAAACTTATGATTAAAAAACATCATTTCTCCTAACAGTGTCTGACAGGCAAAAAACATAGCCACTTTCGACTACTTCAGTCAGACTTACAAATTATACAGCTATAATTAAAACCAGTCTTAATTTCAACTTACAAATAGTTTGTTTATGCTTAACTCTTCACCAACAAAAGAGGAATCTACATGAAAAAATGGTGATTTGGATGACAAAACAACATAATTACAGCTGGGTATAATAATCAAGATTTGTGAGTGAGTAAGTGTTGGTTGATGAAAAGGTACTTAGTTGTTATCAGGTAAAGAACACACTCAAATTTTCTTCTTCATTTTTTCAATGCTTGCTAATCTGCTTAGTGATGTCATGATGTATAAACATTAACCCTTAACCTGCTGGAACCGAAAGTGATTAGCCTTTGCCACCAGTATAGAGCCAGGTCAGCCTGCACATCCGTGCAGTCTGACCAGGCTCTATACTGTTGGTAGCTCCATTTTTGTATTTTGATATTGAAATCCCTTAAACTTTGAATGGACTGTTCCAAATTCAAAGCTGGGCAAATCCATTACAAAATTTCAGCATGTTCAGGGTTAAGTTTACTAAACTCCTGTGTCTGTTAGGTACCAGTTTCTAATAAAAAGCCTCATCCAAATGATAAGAGTATTAGCTGTGGAGTGGGGGGATCTATAACTTATGATCCCTGAAATTCAATTCCTGTGTGGCTACCACTGGACCACTGATATCTGCCCCTTATTGTTGTATATGAAACTGTATGCCTTTTGACCTTATCTTTACATGAATTTTCTGACATATTTTCAATTTGTCCAGGCTCCAATAGGTATTTTTTCACAACAATCTCTGAATATTTTATTAAACAAGAGGGCCATGATGGCCCTAGATCGTTCAGCTGAGTACCTTGTCTGTGGGTCTGCTGTGGGTATGCAATATTAAATTCTCATATTTTTATACAAATAAAACTCATAGGGGCAGAGGCAATTTTAAGCTAGCACCTTGTGAGGAGATGTCATTTGTGGCTAAATATTGATGAAAATCTATTTTCAGCTCTGGTGGCCATTTTGTGCAATGGTGCAGAACAATCTGAGCAATTTTAATAGAAAGCTGAGTAAGGAATAATTTCTGTAAAATTGGGCAGAAATTCACCTTGCCCTTTAGATGAAGATGAAGTTTGAATTTTTTTCTATTTTTTTCCTTTTGCAGTCCTTATGAGCAATGGAGCAAAATGGTTATAGCAATTTTAGGAGAGGGCAATATCAGAAAAATTCTGTAAAGTTTGAAGCAAAATGGCTTAGCAGTTTCAGAGCAGATGTCATTTGAAGCCAAATATTGACAAAAATCTATTTCTAGCCATGGCAGGCATTTTGTTCAATGGAGCAGATCCTTTTTAGCAATTTTAATAAAGGGTTTTATAGGGAACATTTTCCTGAAATTTGGTGGAAAATCACCTTGTTGTTTAGAAGGAGATGTTGTTTTAATTTTTTTTCTATTTTAGCTTTACTTGCCCTTATGTGCAAAGGAGTGGAACAATTTGAGCAATTTTAGAAAAGGGCAATATAGGAAACTAATAATTTCTGTCATGTTTAGTTTAAAATGGCCAAGTGGTTATGGAGGAGAGGTCATTCCAAGCCAAATATTGATGAAAATCTATTTTTAGCTGTGGAGGCATAATAAAGGGCTCTGCAAGTAACATTTCGGTAAAATTTGGTGGAAAATTACCTTGCTGTTTAGGAGGAGATGCTGTTTTAATATTTTTCTATTTATAGCTTTTGTTGCCTTTATATGGAATGGAGCAGAATGATTTGAGCAGGTTTAGAAAAGAGCAATATTAGGAACATTTCTATGAAAATTGGTTTCAAATGGCCAGGTGCTTTTGGAGACATCATTTGACACCAAATATTGACAAAAATCTATTTTTAGCTCTGGTGGCCATT